>JBBGZY010001755.1:25000-512500 GCA_037952925.1 Lithobates clamitans | reverse complement strand
AGCCGAAGGCTGAAATCAGGCTTACAGTGAGGGAGGGATGCAGAGCTTCAGCAGCGTAGTGTTCACATTATGTCACCAGCAGGTTGTATGGAGTGGTTCTGAAAAGCACCGGCACCCTCCATTGTTCTGTAGGAGCTCAAGGGGGGTGATGAGAGTGCATTCATTTGATTCGTCAGGGCAATCGTCTATACCAGTGGTTCTCAACCTCGGGGGTTGAATGAAGATTTGCCAGGGGTCACCGAATCCTGGGCTGTTTCCGAAGCCTGCACCGCTCTCCCAGCCTTCTCCCAGCAGGACGGTTCCTGGAACCCGCGGCCACCCACTCAGCCTCATCGCATCCGCCCACTCAGCCTCTTCGCAGCCGCCCATTCAGTTCATGGCATGGCTGGGGGGGCAGAGACTATAGGTCAGCTGACTGGTGAGGAATGTGAAGTGGGAGGGGCTGGAGGGAGACCCTATGTCCTGATTTCGGCATAGGTGTCACTGCTACGAGACACCACAGAGCTAGAGGCGCAGTGAAGTCAGAGACACAGTGAGTAACACTACCTGTGATTATAGTTGCCATCTAAAGTCCCCACTACAGTTCTCAGATCAGCAGATGACCTTGATCAAGAGCACCTAAGTTGGCTGATCAGAACTCCCCCCAGCACTGCTACTGATCCCAACTCCCCGCCAGCACTGCCACTGATCCCAACTTCCCGCCAACACTGCCACTGATTCCAACTCCCCGCCAGTACTGCCACTGATCCCAACTCCCTGCCAGCATTGCCACTGATCTCAACTCCCCACCAGCACTGCCACTGTTTCCAACTCCCTGCCAGCACTGCCACTGATCCCAACTCCCCGCCAGCACTGCCTCTGATCCCAACTCCCCGCCATCACTGCCACTGATTCCGACTCCCTGCCATAACTGCCACTGATTCCGACTCCCTGCCATAACTGCCACTGATTCCAACTCCCCGCCATCACTGCCACTGATCCCAACTCCCCGCCATCACTGCCTCTGATCCCAATGCCCTGCCAGCACTGCCTCTGATCCCAACTCCCCGCCAGCACTGCCTCTGATCCCAACTCCCCGCCAGCACGGCCTCTGATCCCAACTCCCCGCCAGCACTGCCACTGATCCCAACTCCCTGCCAACACTGCCACTGATCCCAACTCCCTACCAACACTGCCACTGATCCCAACTCCCTGCCATCACTGCCACTGATTCCAACTCCCTGCCATCACTGCCACTGATTCCGACTCCCCGCCATCACTGCCACTGATTCCGACTCCCCGCCATCACTGCCACTCATGCCTACTCCCTGCCATCACTGCCATTGATTCCAACTCCCCGCCATCACTGTCACTGATTCCAACTCCCCGCCATCACTGCCACTGATTCCAACTCCCCACCAGCACTGCCACTGATTCCAACTCCCCGCCATCTCTGCCACTGATTCCAACTCCCCGCCATCACTGCCACTGATTCCAACTCCCTGCCATCACTGCCACTGATCCCAACTCTCCACCAGCACTGCCACTTATCCCATTTCCCCACCAAGGAGTAAGAGAAGAAAAATAGAGAACACATGGAAGGGAGAGGAAAAAGGATAGAGAAAGAGCAAGAAAGACAGTTAGAGAGAGGGATGGGGGGGCAAGAAATTAGGAGAGAGAGATAAAAGGGAAAGAAAGGAGAACAAAGAGAAATAGGGGTACATCCTAAAATGTGCCATGAGGGGTTTTCATACTGTATGAGTGGAAGGGACTCGGGGAGCGCTCAATATCCATGGGTTAGGGGAGCAAAAGACTTGTCTTGCCTTGGGTGCTGACAACCCACACTATTCGAAAATAATTTTACTGTTAGGGGTCCCCACAACTTGGGAAGTTTTATCAGGGGGTCACGGCACTAGGAGGGTTGAGAACCGCCGGTCTATACAGTTCATCTGTGTATAATGTATTGAAGGAAAGTCATTTCCATCCATACAGGATGTTCATTAAAAGAAGCGAGTTCTCTATGGAAACGGCAGGCTTGGATAACACAGGCGGAGGGGTTCGGCGGAGAGCGGGGCCCCCTATACCGGGCGGGGGTGACTCAGCATTATCAGACTTGTAATGACGGCTCTCCAGACTCTCCTAGTAATGGATTTGCTGTTGTGAAGAATGGTGGAGTGCGCTTGTCACAGAAATATCACTGGAACCTTTTCGCCTGCAAACTTTATTTTCAGCATTTTCCTGATCTTCCTCAATTTAAAGGAGTCTCCATCTCCAGCCACAGCTCATAGCAGCAAAGTTGCAAAGAAGGAAGATTATTTTATTTTATTTATTTTTTTAGTTAGGCTGAAACATTTATAAACGGGTCGTTAACCGCTTCAGCCCCGGAAGATTTGGCTGCTGAATGACCGAGCGCTGCATCGCTTTAACTGGCAATTGCGCAGTCGTGCGACATTGCACCCAAAAAAAATTGACGTTCACCCCCCCGCCCCCACAAATAGAGCTTTCTTTTGGTGGTATTTGATCATCTCTGCGGTTCCTGAAGGGTACTTGAGGACTGGCGTTGAGAAACACTGATCTAGCGGAACCAATTGCCTTCAGAAGTCACCTAATTAGTAAATAGAGTCCACCTGTGTGTAATTTAATCTCAGTATAAATACAGCTGTTCTGTGAAGCCCTCGGGGGTTTGTTAGAGAACCTTAGTGAACAAAACAGCATCATGAAGGCCAAGGAACACCCCAGACAGGTCAGGGATAAAGTTGAGGAGAAGTTTAAGCACCAATAGGCCAATTTTCAGCTTTCAGCGCTGTCGCTTTTAAAATGACAAATGCGCGGTCATGCTACACTGAGTCTGTGCCCAAACAAAATTTTTATCATTTTGTTCCCACAAATAGAGCTTTCTTTTGGCGGTATTTGATCACCTCTGCGTTTTTTATTTATTGCTAAAAAGATTAAAAAAGACCGAAAATGTTGAAAAAAAAGTTTTTTTCTTTGTTTCTGTTATTAAATTGTTGTAAATAAGTATGTTTTCTCCTTCACTGATGGGCACTGATAGGCGGCACTGATATGCAGCACTGATTGACATTGATATACGCACTGATGGGCACTGATAGGCAACACTGGGCACTGAAAGGCTGCACTGATGGGTACTTATGAGTGGCACTGATAGGCGGCACTGATGGGCATTGATATGCGGCACTGATGGGCACTCATAGGTGACACTGGTGGGCACTGATAGGCGACACTGGGCACTGAAAGGCTGCACTGATAGGTACTTATGAGTGGCACTGATAGGTGGCACTGATGGGCACTGATTGGCATATCCCTGGTGGTCCAGGGTGGCATACCTAGTGGGATTCTTTTGTGGGCATCCCTGGTAGTCCTGGGCGGGAACTGGCATGGTGGCTGTCAGGAGAGCAGCCGGTTGGCTCTCCTCTACTCATGTCTGTCAGACGCGAGTGAGGAAAAGACGATCAACGGCTCTTCCGGTTTACATCGTGATCAGCCGTGATTGGATGCGGCTGATCACATGGTAAAGAGCCTCTGTCAGAGGCTCTTTACCGAGATCGGTGTTGTGGTGTGTCAGACTGAATCAGTCCCCTAGGGTGCAAGATCGTAGCTTATCCTGCTGGAGGTCATTTGACGCCCGGTCAGGATAACTGAACCACTTCCCGGTCCCCATTTTGCTATAGGCTGGGCGGGAAGTGGTTAAAGCAGGGTTAGGTTATAAAAAGAATATCCCAAGCTTTGAACATCTCGCGGAGCTCTGTTCGATCCATCATCGGAAAATGGAAAGAGTATGGCACAACTGCAAACCTACCGAGACATGGCCATCCACCTAAACTGACAGGCCGGGCAAGGAGAGCATTCATCAGAGAAGAGCCAAGAGGTCCATGGTAACTCTGGAGGAGCTGCAGAGATCCACAGCTCAGGTGGGAGAATCTGTCCACAGGACAACTATTAGTCGTGTTCTCCACAAATCTGACCTTTATGGAAGAGTGACAAGAAGAAAGCCATTGGTGAAAGTCATAAGAAGTCCTGTTTGCAGTTTGTGAGAAGCCACGTGGAGGACACAGCAAACATGTGGTAGAAGGTGCTCTGGTCAGATGAGACCAAAATTCAACTTTTTGGCCTAAAAGTAAAACACTATGTGTGGGGAAAACTAACACTGCACATCACCCTGAACACACAACCCCCACCGTGAAACATGGTGGTGGCAGCGTCATGTGGTGGGGATGCTTTTCTTCAGCAGGGACAGGGAAGCTGGTCAGAGTTGATGGGAAGATGGATGGAGCCAAATACAGGACAATCTTAGAAGAAAACCTGTTAGAGTCTGCAAAAGACTTGAGACTGGGGCAGAGGTTCACCTTCCAGCAGGACAACGACCCGAAACATCCAGCCAGAGCTGGAATGGAAAATGGTGCAGTACCCTTTTTTTGGTGTAAACTAGAATCAGATCGCATGGGTGTTCACATCCATGCGATCCGATTCCTGTCTGAAATCACAGTTTGCACTGTGAACCGATTTGGGGGATATCAATAACTTTGTATTGTCACCCACAGCGGTTCGCATAGGGCAGCGTGAACTGCCTGTGAGTTGTATGCGATGCGGGAAACCGCACTGATTCCCGCATTGTATATGTGTGAACTGGCACTCTCAGACGCTCTCCATCCAATCTGACAGAGCTTGAGATATTTTGCAAAGAAGAATGGGCAAAAATGTCCCTCTCTAGATGTGCAAAGCTGGTAGAGACATCCCCAAAAAGACTTCCAGCTGCAATTGTAGAGAAAGGGGGTTCTACAAAGTATTGACTCCGGGGGGCGCCATACAAATGCCCCCCCACAATTTTCACATATTTATTTGTAAAAAAAAATTCCTTCCACTTCACAATTATGTGCCACTTTGTGTTGGTCTATCACATAAAATCCCAATAAAATACATTTACGTTTTTGGTTGTAACATGACAAAATGTGGAAAGTTTCAAAGGGTATGAATACTTTTTTAAGGCACTGTATCTCTCGATCTATATATGCGACTGTCTATCTATCCACTGTACATCTACACTATTAACAAAAGTATTGGCCTGCCTTTACACGCACATGAACTTTAATGACATCCCAGTCTTAGTCCGTAGGGTTCAATATTGAGTTGGCCCACCCTTTGCAGCTATAACAGCTTCAACTCTTCTGGGAAGGCCGTCCACAAGGTTTAGGAGGGTGTCTATGGGAATGTTTGACCATTCTTCCAGAAGGGCATTGGTGAGGTCAGGCACTGATGTTTAACGAGAAGGCCGGGCTCGCAGTCTCCGCTCTAATCCATCCCAAAGGTGATCTATCGGGTTGAGGTCAGGACTCTGTGCAGGCCAGTCAAGTTCCTCCATCTCAACTCGCTTATCCATGTCTTTATGGACCTTGCTTTGTGCACTGGTCCAAATCATTTGGTGGACGGGGGAATTATGGTGTGGGGGTTGTTTTTCAGGGGTTGGGCTTGGCCCCTCAGTTCCAGTGAAGGGAACGCTTAAGGTGTCAGCATACAAAGACATTGTCACGTGTCTTTATGGACCTTGCTTTGCGCACTGGTGCGCAGTCATGTTAGAACAGGAAGAGGCCATCCCCACACTGTTCCCACAAAGTTAGGAGCATAAAATTTTTCAAAATGTCTTGGTATGCTGACGCCTTAAGAGTTCCCTTCACTGGAACTAAGGGGCCAAGCCCAACCCTTGAGAAACAACCACACACCATAATCCCCCCTCCACCAAATGATTCGGACCAGTGCACAAGGCAAGGTCAATAAAGACATGGATGAGCGAGTTGGGGCAGTGGTGACTGGTAAAGTTTTAGGATAGGGGGGGGCGCCAGACCACGTCCTTCCTTTTTGACCCCTCCCACTTGGTGGAAATGGGTGTGGTTTCAGCGAAATAGTGGGCATGGCTCTAAAGGGGGTGTGGTTAGCACCTGAGATGAAAGATGGATGGAGGGAGAGGGAGAGACGGATGGAGGGACAGCAGGCCCAGATCCTACACAACAATAGAAATATGTGTATCTAGAAAGTGTAACAATCTGCAGATAAAGATATTCCAAACACCTGGTGTTAGCACTTCAATCATCCCGGCGCCATGGTTGTTATGGTGTCAGGATGATTGAAGTGCATTATTTCTATTATTACATTGTAATATAAAATGAAATCATTCAACTCACAATAATGCAGAATCAGTGGGAGCCCTGAGTGTGTCACTAGCCACATCGCCTGCCACCAGGTGTCCCCAGCGGAGTCCCTCTTTACATGCAGCCTGTGTCCCACCAAATGCAGCCTGTATCCCACCAAATGCAGCCTGTGTCTCACCAAATGCAGATCGTGTCTCACCAAATGCAGACCGAGTCTCGCCAAATGCAGCCCGTGTCTCGCCAAATGCAGCCCGTGTCTCGCCAAATGCAGCCCGTGTCTCGCCAAATGCAGCCCGTGTCTCGCCAAATGCAGCCCGTGTCTCGCCAAATGCAGCCCGTGTCCCACCAAATGCAACCCGTGTCCCACCAAATGCAGCCCGTGTCTCACCAAATGCAGCCTGTGATGCAGCCCGTGTCTCACCAAATGCAGCCCATGTCCTACCAAATGCAGCCCGTGTCCCACTAAATGCAGCCCGTGTCCCCCAAATGCAGCCCGTGTCCCCCAAATGCAGCCCGTGTCCCCCAAATGCAGCCCGTGTCTCACCAAATGCAGCCCGTGTCTCACCAAATGTAGCCTGTGTCTCACCAAGTTCAGCCTGTGTCTCACCAAGTTCAGCCCATGTCCACCAAATGCAGCCTATGTCCCCCAAATGCAGCCAGCCTGTGTCCACCAAATGCAGCCAGCCTGTGTCCACCAAATGCAGCCAGCCTGTGTCCACCAAATGCAGCTAGCCTGTGTCCACCAAATGCAGCCAGCCTGTGTCCACCAAATGCAGCCAGCCTGTGTCCACCAAATGCAGCCAGCCTGTGTCCACCAAATGCAGCCAGCCTGTGTCCACCAAATGCAGCCAGCCTGTGTCCACCAAATGCAGCCAGCCTGTGTCCACGAAATACAACCTGTGTCCACCAAATGCAGCCTTGCTTGTGTCAAAACATAGCCAGAGTTCAGGAACCGGAACAGATAGTCAGACAAGCCAAAACGTAAGGGAGCCAGAGATGAGCGTAGTATAACAGCAAACAGGATCTGGAGCCCAAAGGAATGTCAGCCAAGCAAGTCTTTAATAGGAACACAGGAGAGCGTCTCTAGAGATTAAGGATGAGCTCCGGCGTGTTCGCACAGCCCACGTGCAGAGCCCGCCGGGAAGTTGGCGCTGCGCTAATCACAGGTAGTGAGACATTTCCCGATCTTTGCAGCCGCGCATTGGGACAATGTCTCACTGCCTGTGATTAGCGCAGCGCCGACTTCCTTGCGGGCTCTGCAAGTGGGCTGTGCAAACACGCCGGAGCTCATCCTTACTAGAGATGTGACCAAGGCGAAGGCAGAGATCATCTAGGCTGGACAGCTTAACCACTACAATACCCGGCACTTTCGCCCCTTCCTGCCCAGGACAATTTTGAGCTTTCAGTGCGGTCGCACTTTGAATTACAATTGCGCAGTCATACAACACTGCACCCAAACTAAGTTTTTATCATTTTTTTTCCCCCACAAGCAGAGCTTTCTTTTGCTGGTATTTGATCACCTCTGCGGTTTTTAGTTTTTGCTAAACAAACTAAAAAAGAATGACATTTTTGAAAGAATAAAAACGTTTTTCTTCGTTTCTGTTGTAAAATTTTGTTTTCTGCTTCACTGATGGGCACTGATGAGTCGCCACTAATGGGCACTGATAAGGTGGCATTGATATGTAGAATTGATATGCACTGATAGGTTGCACTGATATGCACTGATATGTGGCACTGATATGCACCGATAGGCGGCACTGATATGCAGCACTGATGGGCACTGACAGTCGGCATTGATGGGCACTGACAGTCGGCATTGATGGGCACTGACAGTCGGCACTGATGGCACTGACCGGCAGCACTGATAGGCGGCACTGATTGGCACTGACAGGTGGCATTGATGGACACTAATAGATGGAACTGTTGGGCAGGTACTGACAGGTGTTAATGCTGGGCACTGATTGGCACTTTTGAGCACTGGCAGGGGGTTATAATGGGGCACTGACTGGGCACCGATTGGCAGCTTATTGGTACATTTGATGGGGTCTGTGCTGATAATCAATGTGCTGATTATCAGCACAGACCACCCCCCCCCCCCCTATGACAGGGAGAGCTGCCAATCGGCTCTCCCTGTCAGCACAAACCCAGAAATGCGCGCGCCGGCATGTTATCCTGCTGAACGTCATAGGACGCTCAGTCAGGATAACAGAACCACTTCCCGGCCGTCAATCTGTTATAGGCTTGGCGGGAAGTGGTTAGGTAGGCAGGCCTGATGAGCAGGATATCATCTGAACAGCTGAGCGGCCAGCTCAGAGAAGGAAGGGCTGAGCCCAGCCCTGACAAGTCTGTCTGTCTCACATAAGTTAATGTTCACTCATACATATTAACCACCTGCCGACCGCCCTATGGCAGTATCACTCCTACAGGGCGGCCACTGTGCACAGGATCACATTCAGTATATACACCTGCACTTCCGGGTAGGGGGTTCGAATGCGCTCTGCCGGCGGCTCGCTCCCACTGTAATCATCCACAGCAGGAGCTGATCAGAGGGTACAGCGGACGCGATGTCCGCTGGCACCCGCGATGTCCGCTGGCACCCACGGTCCTCCTGCAGAGAGGCCAGAACACCAGTCTGCCTATGTAAACAAGGCAGATCGCCATTCTGTCAGTAGGGAAGGCACGGATCCTGTGACTTTGCAAAGCATGTCTTCCCCTAGTAAAAGCACCTCCCACACTGTAATAAAACACTGGCTAGGCACACAGTTAACCTTTTGCTAGCCCTAGATGGTTTACTCCTTCTCAGCCAGTGTCATTAGTACAGTGACAGTGCATATTTTTTAGCCCTGATCACTGTATTAGTGTCACTGGTTCCCAAAAAAGCGTCAGTTGATGTCTGATTTTCCGCCACAATATCACAGTCCCATTATAAGTCGCTGATCGTCGTCATTACTAGTAAAAAAAAAAAAAAAAATCCATAAATATATCACATAATTTGTAGATGATATATCTTTTGCGCAAACCAATCAATATACGCTTATTGGGATTTTTTTTTTTAACAATAATATGTAGCAGAATACATATGGGCCTAAAATGGTAAAGAAATTAGATTTTTTACTTTTTTTTTTTTATTGGATGTGTTTTATAACAAAAAGTTAAAAATATTGTTTTTTTTTTAAAAAAAAAATGTCGCTCTTTTTTTGTTTATAGCGCAAGAAATAAAAAATGCAGAGGTGATCAAATACCACCAAAAGAAAGCTCTATTTGTGGGAAAAAAAGGACATCAACTTTGTTTGGGTTCAGCGTTGTACAACTGCGCAATTGTCAGTAAAGCATTGCTATATTGCAAAAAAAAAAAAAAAAGGCCTGGTCATGAAAGGGGGGGGGGGGTAAATCTTCCGGAGCTGAAGTGGTTAAACATCGTATATTCTGTACAGCGGTTCAGCCAGCAAACTCTTTGACTGATGAAAATATGTCAGACTTTCTAGACGACCGTCTTCACAGATTAAATTGCACACATTTTTTTTTTTTTTTTTGTCGTCTTATCGACCCGTTTTTAAAATTGCCACCAAGCCAGGAAAATTCTCCAACCTTGTGTGAGAAGATCCATCATTCTGATACGTCTCCCGTCACAGACATCAGCCAGCTGCGCAATCATTTTTATACACCACAGCAACTTAGAAAACGAAAGCTTATGTAAGCGTTTACAATATCCTGCAGGGGGCGCCAGAACACCTGTTTTTCTCCAGTGTTGAGACTGTAAGCACCTGCTCTCCCAGGCTGTCACTCACTACTGTGCTGGCTTTATAAGTGGGTGATTCAATGTGCTGGAGCATGAGGAGGAGTTTCAACTATCAATGAATGTGAAAATCTGGAGATATATATTTTCTTTGCCTTGTAACAGCAGCAGACAGTCCTTTTGGAGGGAACGCAGCGAGCTGTGGATTGCTATAGCACCCTGGAGCATGGAAAGACTTGCTGCCAAAGGTGTTTTAAGGGGAGCTGCTGCAGCTTCTCCCTAATGTTGGAGGGGGTCTACAAACCCATGGGAAGTGGACATGCATGGATCATCAGCTCAACTGTGAGCAGTTTTCATGAATGGACCTTGGATAAAGCTTGCTTGGTAATATAGCACTGTTTCTTCTATATCTGAGGAGGCTCCTGGAGAACAGTTCCCCCCAAAAAACTCCAGTCATGAATTCATCCAATCCAATTATCTTTATTCACTCTGTCCAGTTCAATGCCACCTTGGACTTCAACGAGACTCTCCTGCTCAACAACCTCAGCAGCATTGAGTTTTGTGAGCAGGTCTTCATCAAGACCGAGGTGTTCTTGACCCTGGGGATTGTCAGCCTGCTGGAGAACATCCTGGTGATCCTGGCCATCCTGAAGAACAAGAACCTCCACTCGCCCATGTACTTTTTCCTCTGCAGCTTGGCCGTGGCCGACATGTTGGTCAGCGTGTCCAACGCTTTGGAGACCATCGTCATCGCCGTGCAGAACAAGTACCTGGACATTGGGGACCAGCTCCTCCAGCAGCTCGATGACGTTTTTGACACTTTGATCTGCATTTCTCTGGTGGCCTCCATCTGCAGCCTGCTGGTGATTGCCATAGACCGCTATATCACCATTTTCTACGCCTTACGCTATCACAGCATCATGACGGTGAAGAAAGCGTTGGCCTTGATCATGGTCATCTGGATCTCCTGCATCATCTGCGGGATCGTCTTCATCGTCTACTCCGAGAGCAAAACGGTCATCGTGTGCCTCATTACCATGTTCTTCACCATGCTCGTCCTCATGGCCACCATGTACGTCCACATGTTCCTGTTTGCCCGCCTCCATGTCAAAAGGATCGCAGCCCTGCCCGTGGATGGCGTGGTGCAGCAGCGGACGTGCATGAAGGGCGCCATCACCATCACCATCCTTTTAGGGGTCTTCGTCGTGTGCTGGGCTCCTTTCTTTCTGCACCTCATCCTCATCATCTCCTGCCCCGCCAACTCCTACTGCATCTGCTACGGTGCCTACTTCAACACCTACTTAATCCTCATCATGTGCAACTCTGTCATCGACCCCCTCATCTACGCCTTCCGCAGTTTGGAGATGCGTAAGACCTTCAAGGAGATCATATGCTGCTACGGCATGAATTTTGGAAAGTGCGGTTAGAGTCCCCCCTCCTCTTCAACACGTGCGGTTGTGTTGGTCATTCATAACATTCAGTCCATTTAACCATTCATGGTTAGGTCTGGTTTAACACAGTGAAGGGTTTTTGCAAGGTCTGGCCATCTTCGCAAACAAAATAGGTTTGAAATTTTTGTTCGTTTTATTTATTTATTTTTTTTACAAATAAAATATCATTTAATGATAAAAGGGACTATTGGTAAACCTCACCAACCAATCAACAGTCACATTTCCTTAATTTTGACCATCTTAAGGTGGCTGTGGGTTTGCACTGTCCTAGCAAGAAAAAAATGTTGATTTGCTACATTAGATAAAATGAGTTTGAGAGTCAAAATAAAATTTAAAAAAAAAGTATTTTCTATTTGCGAAAATATAAGTTTGAGATTCAAAATAAAAGAAAAAAATGTTGACTTGCTACATTTGATAAAATGAGTTTGAGAGTCAAAATAAAAGAAAAAAAAATGTATTATTTTTTTTGAGAAAATATAAGTTTGAGATTCAAAATTAAGGAAAAAAATGTTGATTTGCTACATTTGATAAAATATGAGTTTGAGAGTCAAAATAAAAAGAAAAAAAATGTATTTTCTATTTGAGAAAATATGAGTTTGAGATTCAAAATAAAAGAAAAAAATGTTGATTTGCTACATTTGATAAAATATGAGTTTGAGAATCAAAATAAAAAATGTTGATTTGCTACTTTTGAGAAACTGAGTTTTAGAATTCAAATAAAATTAAAAAAAAATGTTGATTTGCTACATTTTAAAAAGGGAAATATACAAATATATACAAATGTGATACATTGTATCATGCTAACTCTTTGCTTATAAATAATTATTTTTTATTTGTAAACATTGTAAAATATCCTCATTTTGGTTACAGTTCAGCTCAGGCTCTTTTTTTGAGCTCTTGGAAAACATATTCTTAATTGTTATGCCAACAAATAAATCTATGGTCCTATCCAGCCAGTTTTTCCCCCCTCTGCAAATTACGCAGCTGCTTGTGGTACTACAAATCCCAGCGGTCTGTGTCTGCAGGAAACGCTGAGCTGCCTCCTCAAAAACAGGTTGCACTAGAGCAGCAATGGTCTGATATGAGGGGCTTTGAGTGTGGCCCCCTGATGTGCCCCGAGGGCCACACATGAACGTAGCTGTCAGACATGCTATAGGAGTTTGTTGGAGACTGGGGACAGTCTAGACTGCAGACAGATTAATCGTAAAGACATACACTGAGAAAAAAAATAAATAAATTGCACATAAAAAAAAAGAAAGTAATGTGAAAGAAATAAACCAAAGCTACTGAAAGACTTTGCTTCTTTCTTTTTTTTTTCTCACTGGCTTGAGTAAGCACTTGAGATGAGAAAAACACAGACTGCAGGGGCTTCAAGGGCCACACAAGTGCCGCATGTGGCCCCCCGAGGGCTAAAGTCATTTATATGTTCAACTGGGGGAAAAAAAAAAAGTCATTTATATGTAGCCCAGTGAACATCTTAACACTGGAAGTGGCCTAAACATTCAACCACGGCCGGCAAAATGGTTGGGCATGCTGGGTCTTGTCTTACTCTTGCCGCAGGGTAGCCCAGTCTCACGTCCGGTTCTGTGCCTGCATTGCTAAATGTGACCTCACAAATATTGAAATAGAAATGTATTTTTATTTATTTAATTTTAAAGAACGTCTATTTTTTATCTCTTTGGTTAAGTAGAGAAAAATTGTTTATTTTTTGATATTTTTGGTACAGTAGTTTTGGGCTTTAGTTGCTTGTCTAGTGATCTGATTTGAGTTAACATGACAACGGTATCTTGACACTACAGCCCACTGAGTATAAAGGGATCATTTTATTTATTTTATTTTTTTAAGAAGTGACTATATTTTACACTGCCAGTGAGAACCAGTATTTGTTTCAAATGCAGACTGAACTTTAAGGGGTTGATGAGAAAAAAAAAATGTTGGTAGCCATATTCTTGGCCAAGACTGATGATGGACCCTTGTGATCTATCTAGAACCTCATAAACCACATCTAAGTATTTCTAATGGGGTCTTCAAAGTGGAATGCACAAAAATAGCTCTGGGTGTCTCTTTGTAGTCTGGCCAACCTTCTTGACTAGGTTCCATTGAAGAAACTCTCAATGCCTTTAGAAAGGTGACTACTAGAGTGTGCTTTTGATTGAGCCATCCAGAAGCCAGCTTGAGCTGGCCATACATCATACAATTTTCTTGTTCAATTTCCCTTGAGATTTACCTTCAGCTATGTAGTACAAGTGCCTGCATGATTGCATATAAATTGAAAGTGTTTACATTTATAGTCATAATAGTCATCATTTGTTTACTATTATACAGGATTTTTTTAGTGCCAACAGTTTGCACAGTGCTTTACAACATGAGGGCAGACAGTACAGTCACAATACAATACAGGATGAATCAGAGGGCCCTGCTCCTTAGAGCTTACAATCTAGGAGGGAGGGTCAAGTGTAACAGAATGTAATAGCTGTGGGGGGGTGAGCTGATGAAGAAGTTGTTAGGTGGGGGCGGTATAGGTCTCTCTGACGAGAGGTTTTGGTAAATCTAAGGCTCGGTTCACATATATGCGAATTGGATGCCCTTTGAACCACATCCGATTTGCATGACATGTAAGCCAAACCGGCTATTCAATGGTGCTGGTTCACATATGCCCAGGCCTGGCCGTAGTACTCTGCGTTCTTCAGTCCAATTCAGGTGCCATTTCAAATAAAAATTTGAACGAAACCGCACCGGACTCCTTTTAAAAACCGCGGCCGGGCATATGGGAACCAAGCCTAAAGGAAAATTGTATGAGAAATCTAACGTATGGCCAGCCTTACAACGCCTTCACCGCTTTGAGGCTAATCTTTCATAACTGGAAAGAAAAATTTGCCAAAATGTTGCAATTTGCATTCCAAACCTGAAATTTGATTTGTCTTTCTGGGCCACCCAAGTGGTTGTTTTCTTAAACTTTAATTTTAAAAAAAAAGGTCACCAGGACTTTGGCAGCCAAGTGTTGTCCTTGCATCATGACTAATAAAGCTTTGTGGCTTCCCATTGAGCCAACCAGAGATAAACATTTGCATTTCATTTTCATTCCATTGTATGTTCATTGTACAATCCCCCCCCCCCCAAAAAAAAACTTACTACAGTATATTTCTGTTGTCTTTTCAAAAAGCTCATTTGGACTTCATAGTTAATGACTTCCCTTCCCAGATGTCTTTTCCTGAATCCCCATGGAGATAACTCATGGTAATCGTCTTTTCAAAAAAGTTCATTTGAACCCAATAGGTGATGACCTCTCCGCTTCCCCGGTGCCTTTTCCTGAATCCCTGTGGAGATAACTCATGGCAAACGTCTTCTTAAAAAAGTTCATTTGAACCCAATTGGTAAAGACCTCCCTGCTTCCCTGGTGTCTTTTCCTGAATCCCCATGGAGATAACTCATGTTAATCGTCTTTTCAAAAAAGTTCATTTGAACCCAATAGGTGATGACCTCTCCGCTTCCCCGGTGTCTTTTCCTGAATCCCTGTGGAGATAACTCATGGCAAACGTCTTCTTAAAAAAGTTAATTTGAACCCAATTGGTGATGACCTCCCCTCTTCCCTGGTGTCTTTTCCTGAATACCCAAGGAAATGACTCATGGCAATCGTCTTAGTCTCTTTAAAAAAAGTTCATTTGAACCCAGTAAGTGATGACCTCCCCGCTTCCTCGGTGCCTTTTCCCGAATCCCCATGAAAATAACTTATCGTCTGTCCTAAAAAAAAGTTCATTTGAATGTCCCAGTTAACAATCCCAGGAAAATAAATCACGGTAATCACAACGTGTTATTTTATCCCATGTCTTCATCAACATGAACCTGAAGATGTCATTTGCTGGGAGTCCTATCATTATCATAGTGCCATGGCAAATAAGTCTTTGGATGTGTTTGTAAGACTGATGCGTGGATAAAAATTTTATGGAAGTATTGAATTATTTATCACGCCTGGAGGGGAAAAAAAGGAACAAAATCACAATTTCAAAGTGCCTCGTGTGTAGCTGAATCTATGAGCGCTGAGTTCATTATCAAACCCCCGAGGAGATGTAGCCTTCAGGACCTTACTGACAGATATCAGACTTATTACAGAATTATTTGTATTCCCTGTACAATGCCAATGACTTGTAACGCTCAAAAAGGTCCCGCTGAGTGAGGAGGGTACCAATGACAAAAGAGTGACAGGCTGGTATTATCTCTGGCACCCTTCACGACTAAGTATCTCATATCTTGTGTGTTGGATAAGCGTGGACGCCTAAGACTCTTGTAAATTGCGTTGACCAAGTTGTGTCTCTTCTTCTCAAGGTGTGAATGGGATTCTTGGGGTTTTGGATCAGGGTTATTGCAAACACTTTCATCACCTTGTCATTGGAAGACCATCTTGACCAAGAAAATGATCTCGCTGTTTCTTTTTAAGCGGCATGTGCATGTTGAATACCAGTCTCGCCATAAGAGGTCGTTGAGCTCATCAAAAAATCTGAAAACAGGGTTTGTTCTGAAGAGAATGAACTTCTCAATGATATTTCTTGTTCTAATTTCTTTACCAGCTTTTCAAATAAGTTAGAAGACTTTTGTAGGGCCAGCAATGGACAGCTCAAGAAACTTCTAATGGCCAAATCCTGGACAGCCATACGTTGGAGTGAATACTAAGGGCAGTAATGGGACAGGCAAGATGGACAATGTATTTATAGGGGTTATATGACATTGGAAGATGGCTGTAGAGGTTTGCTGCGCAAAGACCATGTGGATGCTTTACTAAAACGGGAGAGTGCAAAATCTAGTGCAGCTGTGCATGGGAGTCAGTCAGATTTTAACTTCAGCTTGTTCAATTAAGCTTTGATTAAAAAAAAAAAAATGGAAGCTGATTGGTTTCTATGAAGAGCTGCACCAGGATTTGCACCCTCCAGGTTCAGTAAATCAACCCCTGTGTGAAAAGGTGCATGAAGGTCTTCTGAGTCTGCCACATGTAGGGCAGCCAATTTAAATAAATAGGATGAGATCTCTATGCTGGGTTCCCGAGTCTGTACATCTGCTGTGCCCATTATAAGGGGTTCCCACCATCCCTGTGCTAAGTTCCCTGGTCTGTACACCTGAGGTGCCCATTATGAGGGGTTCCCACCATCCCTGTACTGTGTTCCCGGGTCTGTACACTTGCTGTGCCCATTATGAGGAGTTCCCACCATCCCTGTACTGAGTTCCCGGGTCTGTACACCTGATATGCCCATTACGATGTGTTCCCACCATCCCTGTATTCAGTTCCCAGGTCTGTACACCTGATATGCCCATTACGATGTGTTCCCACCATCCCTGTACTGAGTTCCCAGGTCTGTACCCCTTTTGTACCCATTATGATGGGTTCCCACCATCCCTTCTCGGTTTTTAGAAAAGGAGATGAACAGAGTCTGGGATTCCGGCAGGGAGATCCCACCCCATAAGGATGGCACAGTCATATGATTGCCCTGGAACTAGCCTTGTGCCTTGGAGCCAGGCTCCTGCAGCCTGAAACATTGAAAGGCAGTCATGGGAGGAGACAGCCGTCAGACTCGTGACCGGTTCTCTTTTACAGGTGTCTGAAAATGGCTCACAGACATGCAAAGTCATATTTATTATATTTTAAAATATAAACATATATTAAAAAAAAAAGAAAAGTATACCATATAGAAAAAAATACTATTTATTTTATTCTAGGAAAATAAACATGTATGTATGTAAGATGATGATGATGATGATAAAACATCTACCTCCAACATGTTCCAGCTATCATACTCCAGTGGGTGGGGTTAATTGAAAGTGGGAGTGGTCTTCGGCAAATTTGGGCTGGCCGAGAGGGGGCCGGGTAGTCATGGACAAACAAGAAAATGATTGTTTTTTTTTTTAAATATTTAAAGTGTATCTTATTATAACTTTTTGGATAGAACCAGAATGGTTTAAATATTCAGAGTACAACACATAAGGGTGTGTTTAAAAAAAAAATTGTCAAACCTATTCGTCCAATGAAATTGCGCGGATGGGGGGAAAACCGAATGTCATTTGGCAATTTTCTCTTTAGGTCTAATGTGTGAATCAGGGAAATACCACATTATGGTCACTAGATGGAGCTGACCATCATATTGAATAAGTGTTCATTTCCTAGGACAATTTCACATTATGGCCACTAGATGGAGCTGACGATCGTAGGAAAGAAGTGTGTATTTCCTAGGAAAATACCACATTATGGCCACTAGATGGAGCTGACGGTCATAGTAAATAAGTGTTTATTTTCTAGGAAAATACCACATTTTGGCCTCTAGATGGAGCTGATGATCAGCATAAATAAGTATTTATATCCTATAGAATGGGATGGGTGCCACTCTCCCAGCCAGCCCATGAGATGTAAAAGTTTGAAACGGCCTCAGCCTATGCTTCTCCGGAAATCATGCCCTCCGACGCTTTTCGACGCATTTCGCCCTGCCCACAGTGCTTAGTCATAGAGACCCTCTATAACTAAGCGCCGGTGACCGGGACGAAACGCATCAAAGGACGTGGTTTGCGGAGAAGCGAAGGCTGAGTCTATGTCTCATTTTTATCTCACATGGGCTGGCTGGGAGAGTGGCATCTGTCCCATTTACTATGATGGTCAGCTCCATCTAGTGGCCATAATGTGGAATTGCCCTAGGGAATGCTTATTTGCTATGATCGTCAGCTCCATCTTGTGGCCATAATGTGGAATTGTCCTAAGAAATACTTATTTGCTATGATCGTCGGCTCCATCTAGTGGCCATAATGTGTAATTGTCCTAGGAAATGCTTATTTGCTATAATCATCAGCGCCATCTAGTGGCCTTAATGTGGTATTATCCTAGGAGATAAATACTTATTTACTATGATCGCCAGCTCCATCTAGTGGCCATAAGGTGGAATTGTCCTAGGAAATAAATACTTATTTACTATGATCGTCAGCGCCATCTTGTGGCCATATTGTGGTATTATCCTAGGAGATAAATACTTATTTACTATGTTAGTCAGCGCCATCTTGTGGCCATAATGTGGAATTGTCCTAGGAGATAAACACTTATTTGCTATGATCGTCAGCTCCATCTAGTGGCCATAATGTGGTATTTCCATCCCATTCTATTACATGTGATTTCTTTGATCAATATAGCAAGAAGCCGCCACCCTGTCTCCTAAGATCAAAGGAAAGAATTTCCTCTTTAGCTTAAGCGGCGCTCCAAGCTTTACATACCCTATGGTCATCATCTCCATGTAGTGGCCTTGATGAAGTATTTTCCTGGTCCACTTTTTTTTTTTTTTAAATAAAAGATTACCATTCAACCTGGAAAGTAAGTAACCTAATAACATTCGATTTTGATCCCCATTCGCACAGAACGAATGTAAATGCAGTTTCACAAGATGAATAGCTCTGCTCCTACAATCTGTAGCCTTTTGTAATGCCAGTCACACTGGGACTTGTAGTCCGACAGCACCTTTCAGACTGCCGCTCGCCTCATTTTTTTTTAAATTTTCAACAATACTTCTATGATCATTAATTTCTGAATGATCTTATTCAGTGCAGATCGTGATGAAGAAGACACAAAGTTCTCATCATCACAGCAATTAAAATTCACTCATCGTTTTAATTTCAAGCTTTTAAAGAACTTCTTTATTCCGCTTCCCGTCTGTCATTTTTCATCGTCTCCCAACTGTTATCATTGTTCTCTTTTGTACGGAAGGTTCGGAGATCGATTGTGTACAAGCTTTGATTCGCAATTTCATTTCTGCCAGCCTACATCAATCATTACAGTGCCTGTACACCCCGAACGTATTTCAATTGTTTCCTTTTGGGTCTTTTTAAAGTGGATCTCATTCCAGAAACATACTATGGTGCAGATTACCGAGTCCAAAGATGTGGTGGCTGCATTTGTTTTCTTTTTTTTTTCAAGCTAAGGGCATGGTCTGTTATGTGAACTACAAATCCCCGCCCCCCCCTTCCCATGTAATTGGAGGAGGTGTTTGTAGAAAAAAATGATCCGCACTCCAGTTGTTGCTCTTAAAATGTCTTCATTTTATTGAATAGCCACAGTGAACAAAACGCAGATTAAGTCAGTTGACGCGTTTCAGCCTATAAAGGCCTTAGTCATAACCATGGTGGTTATGACTAAGGCCTTATAGGCTGAAACACGTCAACTGACTTAATCTGCGTTTGTTCACTGTGGCTATTCAATAAAATGAAGGAATTTTAAGGGCAGCAACCGGAGTGCGGATCATTTTTTTCTACATTACGCTACTCAGCCAGCGACTGTGGATCGAGCACCTGGGAGCTCTGCTATCAATGTGGTGTATGGGTAGTAGCACTGACTTTTCTGTATATATAGGAGGCGTTTGTAGTCTTGGGTGACAACACTGCAATTTCTTGGATACAATACAGTGAGCGTTGTCACTATAAGACAGGAAGTGTTACTGGCAGGATCAGCAGGCTTTTTTTTTTTTTTTTGCTGATCCTGCCAATAACACGTCCTGTATGAGGAAATTCTCCCTTACCATAGGACAACAGAAACAGGACAGGACTACTGGGAACCCCCCTTTGTTATCTTGTACCAAGGACCATGGTCCTCAGAACATTATGAGTTTGCATTTGCGGTTGGGGCTCACCTGCCTGTTTTTACTGCCCCCCCTGGTGGCTCGAGGGGGATGCACATGTGCCGAGGCCGCCGTGTTTTAGCAAAGGTGACACATACGGTGGGAAGCGCTGCCGCCGAACGTGACCCAATCAGGTGCACACGGTTGCAGCTCAGTGGTGCGGGCTTGCAGGCGGCGAGGAGATGACATATGGCCTCGCAGCCGCCTATCAAATGCCTTCTAAAAAGCCATTCACCAATGGATCGCTTTTCAGGACGCAAGTGTAAATGAGCCCCGAGAAGAGTGCAGCATGGGAGGTTATCAGCTGGCAGGATTTCTGGCAGGATCAACAGGTATTTTCTGCTCTTATCAGGATGCAGATATAGTAAAAAGACCTTCTATGGTAACATTCAACAGGGGCAAAAGGGAGCAAATAGAATATAAAAGTTACAATGTAGTAATAATCTGACTGTGTTGAATAACGATCTGTGTGCAGGAGCGGAGCAGCAACCTCCTGACTCCGCCCCTTCTCCCTAAAGAAGTGGAAGGATGTAGAGCAGGCAGAACGAATGTGAGAGAGTAAAGTGATTACTGACGCGTTTCCTTGAAAATATTCAGTCTAGAATGCTGTGAATCACCTTTTTGTATCTTTTCTGCTGCTCGCTATGTTTTGCAGATGACCGATGGTTCCATGTTTACTGTCGATGTTTGTTTGTACCAGGCTTTTACAAAGCGGCATTTTTGCCTATTAAAAAAATAAAAATAAATTTGAAAAAAAAAAAACTCGTTGTCTGTCGATATTATTTCTTGCCATGCATAAAAACAGAACTGCAGCCAAAAATAACTTAGGTATTGCCCCAATTAGAAGATAACATAACAAAACCAGCTGCAATATTCATTGTCAGTCCAAACACTTCCCCCTGCCCCCCCCCCCCCCTAAAACTTTTTTTCTGCCGCTAGATGTCCCCAGTCTGATGGTCCAGCACCATTCAACCAGCATTTTCTGTAATTTTAAACAATCCCTCTGTAGTACTTTTTTCTTCCACTAGATGTCCTCAGTCTGATGGCCAGCATGATTAAACCCACCTCCTCTGAACTCAAATGGTTATGGGCCCACCCCCAGCCTGTGCTTGGATAGTGAATAGGGAAGCAGCACAGTGATGAGCTCATCTGTCGCTCTGCTCTCTCCTCCTATCAGCATGCCCCTTTGTCAGCACATGGAACTGATTGGCTCTTGTGGTGCTTCTTTCTCTCACGTGCAAGCTCAGCTGTACAGGGCCGGCAAAAGACTGATACCAAGTCAGATTAAGATACACACGCTTCCCACTTCCTCTGAACCCATCCCGGACGAGCCCCCAACCCGTGACTGGCTAGGGAAACGAGCAGCACAGTGAAGATCTAATTTCTCGGTCACTCTGTTCTCTCCATTCTATTAGCAAACTCCTTTGTCAGCACATGAACTGATTGGCTCTTGTGGTGCTTCTTTCTCTCACATTTAAGCTCAGCTGTACAGGGCCTGCAAAAAAGACTGATACCAAGTCGGATTCGGGGACATACGCTTTCCACTTCCTCTGGACCCATCCCGGACGAGCCCCCAACCTGTGTCTGGCTAGGCCAGTGATGGCGAACCTTGGCACCCCAGATGTTTTGGAACTACATTTCCCATGATGCTCAACTACACTGCAGAGTGTATGAACATCGTGGGAAATGTAGTTCCAAAACATCTGGGGCACCAAGGTTCGCCACCACTGGGCTAGGGAAATGAGCAAGCACAGTGAAGATCTAATTTCTCTGTCACTCTGATCTCTTCATCCTATTAGCAAACACCTTTGTCAGCACATGAACTGATTGGCTCCTTGTGCTGCTTCTTCGTCTCACACTCCAGCCCTGCTACACAGGGATTACAAGATGTGACATTCAGCTACTTATACGGCTTGCATTAAAAATATATATATATGTATTTATTGTCTTAATGATTACAGGGCTGCCGTCGTTTGTGTATTTTATATCCTCCTGGCGTTTTGCTTCAATCTCTAAGCAGACAGAATTCATATCATATGAAGACCTTAATGATGTGTATAAAAGAAAAAAAAAGGATATCCCCCCAAAAGTATTGTTTTTATGTTTTGGTCAGGGTAGGAAAGGGTGAAGGTAAGTATTGGCCTTGAGAGGTCCAAGGGTGAGCAGAAGCACCACTTCCAGGATTGGTGTGCAGAAGACTTAATCGATGCATACGCTCCTGTCCTGGGGCTGAAAGTACTCAGCAGGGTGACAACGCTGCAGTGATTTCACTGTAGGGGAATCAGTGTTGTCACCCTGTTAAAGGCAGTCTCAGGCACTGGCAGGATTTCCTGGTATTTTTCAAAAATGCATTTTAATTGAGATCTTTTTTATGCACACCTAGGTGTTGTAACGCACAGGTTAGCTATCAGAGAATCTGAGAACCATGATCACCAGCGCCATCTAGTGGCCATATTGTGGTATTTTCGTGAACTACTCTATTGTTAATCAATTCATTACCTGTGATCTGTAGAGGAAATCGAACTAAAACATAAAATAACGTATGGAAGTTGTGAATCCAGCCCCATTGCCTATTTGACTAGGCTGCCTAAACGCACCAAGATGCAACAAAAAAAGGTGCGTGCGCAATTATTTGCAATACAGCTCACCATAAGGGCCCTTTCACACTGGGGCGGTTTGCAGGCGCTATTGCGCTAATAATAGCGCCTGCAAACCGACCCGAAAGTGCCGCTGCTTTGTCTCCAGTGTGAAAGCCCAGAGGGCTTTCACACTGGAGCGGTGCGCTGGCAGAAAAAAAGTCCTGCCAGCTGCATCTTTGGAGCGGGGGAGGAGCAGTGTATACACCGCTCTTTCCCCGCTCCTGCCCATTGAAATCAATGGGACATCGCGGTTATACCGCCGGCGAAGCGCCTCTGCAGAGGCGCTTTTCAGTGGTTTTTAAACCCTTTCTCGGCCGCTAGCGGCCGAATACCGGCGGTAAAGACGCCGCCCCCGCCCCAGTGTGAAAGGGGCCTAATGAACGGTAGTACATTATCATGTGCTGTGCGTATAACATGAAAGCACAGTGTAGTGCCCCTTTAAATCCCCTGCCGCAGGAATTTATAGGAATTTATAAAACATATAGTACTGTGAAAAAGTAAACGAACAGAAGAGAAATCCAAATCCAATCAGTATTTGGTGTTGCCACCCTTTTGCCGCCTCCTAGATAGACTTGCACTTGCACTGTTGAAGGAACTCGGCAGGTTTTTCCCAACATCTCGGAGAACTAAGCACAGATCATCTGTGAATGTCGGCTGTCTCCAATTCTTCTGTCTCTTCATGCCATCTCAGACAGACTCCATGATGGTGAGATCAGGGCTCTGTGGGGGCCAAGTCATCACTTCCAGGACACCTTGTCCTCCTTTACATGAAGATAGTTCTTAATGACATTGGCTGCATGTTTGGGGTGATTCTCCTGCTTTAGAATAAATTTGGGGCCAATCACATGCCTCCCTGATGGTATGGCATGATGGGTAAGTATCTATCTGTATTTCTCAGCATTGAGGACTCCATTGATTGGGTAACGTTGAGGACTGTAGACACAGTGGGCGGCCAAGGAAACCCTAATGCAGTAGATGAAAGACACATCGTGCTTACTTCCCTTCCACATTGGAAGATGTCCAGCAGGGGCCATCAGCACAGAACTGGTGGAAACCAATGGGGCCCAGGGACCCCATCTACTGTTTGGAGAAGTCTGGCCAGAAGTGGTCTTCATGGAAGAATTGCAGCCAAAAAGCCATCATATCTACGACATGGAAACAAGGCTAAGCCACTGAACTATGCAGGAAAACATAGGAACTGGGGTGCAGAAAAATGGCAGCAGGTGCTCTTGCAGAAATGCAGCCCCAAACAGGCAAGGAACCTCCACCATGCTTCACAGTTGGCTGCAGACACTCATTATTGTTCCTCTTTCCAGCCATTTGCCAATAAACGGTCTCCTTCTACAGCCAGGGATTTTACATTTTGACTCGGAGTACCTGCTACCATTTTTTGCACCCCATGTTTTCCTGCATAGTTTAGTCTTTAAGTCTTGTTCCCACGTCGGAGGTATGGTGGCTTTTTGGCTGCAATTCTTCCATGAAGACCACTTCTGGCCTTCTCGGGACAGTAGATGGGCGTACCTGGGTGCCACTGGTTTCCACCAATTCTGTGCTGATGGCACTGTTGTACATCTTCCGATGTGGAAGGGAAGTGTCTTTCATCTGCTCCATTAGGTTTCCTTGGCCAGCCACTGTGTCTACAGTCCTCAACATTACCCGACCACTGCATCTACAGTCCTCCAACATTACCCGACTACTGCGTCTACAGTCCTCATCATTACCTGGCCACTGCGTCTACGCTCCGCAACATTACCCGACCACTGCGTCTACAGTCCTCAACATTACCCAACCACTGTGTCTACAGAACCCCAACATTACACGACCGCTGCGTCTACAGAACCCCAAAATTAACTGACCACTGCATCTACAGTCATCAACATTAGCTGACCACTGCGTCTACAGTCCTCAACATTACCCGACCACTGCATCTACAGTCCTCCAACATTACTCGACCGCTGCGTCTACAGAACCCCAAAATTAACTGACCACTGCATCTACAGTCATCAACATTAGCTGACCACTGCGTCTACAGTCCTCAACATTACCCGACCACTGCATCTGCAGTCCTCCAACATTACTCGACCGCTGCGTCTACAGAACCCCAAAATTAACTGACCACTGCATCTAGTCATCAACATTAGCTGACCACTGCATCTACAGAACCTCAACATTACCCGACCACTGCGTCTACAGTCATCAACATTACCGGACAACTGCGTCTACAGAACCTCAATAATACCCGACCACTGCGTCTACAGTCCTCAACATTACCCGACCACTGATTTACGCTCCTCAACATTACCCGACCACTGCATCTACAGTCCTCCAACATTACCCGACTACCGCGTCTACAGTCCTCAACATTACCTGACCACTGCGTCTACGCTCCGCAACATTACCCAACCACTGCGTCTACAGTCCTCAACATTATCCGACCACTGCGTCTACAGAACCCCAACAATACACGACTACTGCATCTACAGAACCCCAACACTACCTGACCACTGCGTCTATAGTCATCAACATTACCCGACCACTTCGTCTACAGAACCTCAATAATACCCGACCACTGCATGTACAGTCCTCCAACATTACCCGACCACTGCATCTACAGTCCTCCAACATTACCCGACTACCGCGTCTACAGTCCTCAACATTACCTGACCACTGCGTCTACGCTCCGCAACATTACCCAACCACTGCGTCTACAGTCCTCAACATTATCCGACCACTGCGTCTACAGAACCCCAACAATACACGACTACTGCATCTACAGAACCCCAACACTACCTGACCACTGCGTCTATAGTCATCAACATTACCCGACCACTGCGTCTACAGAACCTCAATAATACCCGACCACTGCGTCTACAGTCCTCAACATTCAATGACCACTGCGTCTACTGACCCCCAACATTACACGACTACTGTGTCTACAGAACCTCAATATTACCCGACCACTGCATCTACAGAACCCCAACATTACCCGACCACTGCGTCTACAGAACCCCAGCATTACCCGACCACTGAGTCTACAGAACCCCAACATTACCCGATCACTGCGTCTACAGACTTCAACATTACCTGCCCACCGCGTCTACAGACTTCAACATTACCCGACCACTGCATCTACAGTCCTCAACATTACCCGACCACTGCCTCTACAGTCCTCAACATTACCCGACCACTGCCTCTACAGTCCTCAACATTACCCGACCACTGCCTCTACAGTCCTCAACATTACCCGACCACTGCCTCTACAGTCCTCAACATTACCCGACCACTGCCTCTACAGTCCTCAACATTACCTGACCACTGCCTCTACAGTCCTCAACATTACCCGACCACTGCCTCTACAGTCCTCAACATTACCTGACCACTGCCTCTACAGTCCTCAACATTACCTGACCACTGCCTCTACAGTCCTCTAAACTACCCGACCACTGCCTCTACAGTCCTCAACATTACCCGCCCACTGCGTCTACAGACTTCAACATTACCCGACCACTGCCTCTACAGTCCTCAACATTACCCGACCACTGCCTCTACAGTCCTCAACATTACCCGACCACTGCCTCTACAGTCCTCAACATTACCCGACCACTGCGTCTACAGTCCTCAACATTACCCGACCACTGCCTCTACAGTCCTCAACATTACCCGACCACTGCGTCTACAGTCCTCAACATTACCTGACCACTGCGTCTACGCTCCTCAACATCACCCGACCACTGCGTCTACGCTCCTCAACATTACCCAACCACTGCATCTACACTCCTCAACATTACCCGACTACTGTGTCTACAGACCTCAACATTACCCACCCACTGCCTCTACAGTCCTCAACAATACCCGACCACTGCCTCTACAGTCCTCAACATTACCTGGCCACTGCATCTACAGAACCTCAACATTACACGACCACTGCCTCTACAGTCCTGAACATTACGCGACCACTGCATCTACAGAACCCCAACATTACCCGACCACTGCCTCTACGCTCCTCAACATTGTCCAATTAATGGTGTCCTCAATGCCAAGAAATACAGACAGATACTTATCGATCATGCCGTGCTATCAGGGAGGCATTTGATTGGCCCCAAATTTATTCTGCAGCAGGACAACCACCCCAAACATGCAGGCAATGTCATTAGAGAACTATCTTCAGTGTAAAGAAGATCAAGGAGTCCTGGAAGTGATGGTTTGGCCCCCCCACAGAGCCCTGATATCACCATCATGGAGTCTGTCTGGCATGACATGTACAGTCAAGGATTTGATGCAGTCGACATTCACAGAAGCAGTGGATCAGTTATCCAAGATTTACATAGAACAACCTACCTGCCAAGTTCCTTCAAAAACTGTGTGTCTACCTAGAAGAAGGCAAAAGGGGGGGGGGGGGGTTCAGCCTCAAATATTGGTTGGGTTTAGGTTTTTCTTCTGTTCGCTCACTTTGCATTTTGTAACTTGCTAAAAATAAACAATTAAAATATATATATTTTTTGAAAGCATTCTTGCTTTACAGCATTTCTTCACACCTGCCTAAAACTTTTGCTCAGCGCTGTATATTTCTCTTTTTATGCAGCCAGCCAGCGTGGGAACAGTCACATTTTACACAATTATTGATTTTTTTTTTTAGAGGAGCCTGTCCTTGTGCTGGAGAGCGGCGGTGCCCCCATCGCTGTGCGCTACGTCCCCTCCGCTGTGATATGAACCCAATTTGTAGGAGTATTGAATAAAGACGGAACAAAACAACATTCGCCGCTAGACACATGAGTCACGCCGCACATAGAGAACGCTCGGGGACTTTAGAAATACATAGATCGTTCCTTATCCATATAGCTGTACACATTTGTTTCGATTATTGCAGCACCGCTGACTTTTATGGGGTTTTTTTACCTGCTTGCTGTTCCATATTTTTGATTGTGTAGAAAGCACGCTGATGTCTCTCTCCAGTTACATTGTAACAATATTATCTTGATATGTTCATGACTCTACTAGTGGAATTATATCTGAGTCACTCAGGTAACATTATTAAAGTATAACTAAAGGGAAAACTTTTTTTTTTTTTTTTTTTGTAGTTTTGGATGCAGCGGAGAAGGATTAGGACCCCTGTCAGGTTTTTATTGCTCTCTGTGCCCCCCCCCCCCATTAGGGAGATTCACCCTCTCTATCTGTCCTGTTTACCATCATTATTAACCACTTGCCGACCAGCCGCCATCATTATACTGCGGCAAGGTGGCAGGATCCCGCAAAGCGCCGTAGCTGTACGTCAGCTCGGGATCTCGAACCCGCAAATGCGCTTCTGGAAGAATGGTCAAACATTCCCATAGACGCACTTCTAAACCTTGTGGACAGTTTTCTTATAAGAGCTGTTAAAGCTGCAGGGTGGGCCAACTCAATATTGAACCCAACGGACTAAGACTGGGATACCATTAAAGTTCATGTGCGTGTAAAGACAGGTGTCCCAATACTTTTGGTAATATAGTGTAGATGGGAGTTGCTGGAAGTTCTCATTACACCAAATGCACTACAAGTTGGAGCTCATAATATTTGGTGAGTGCGATTCCTTATGGTGGCAGCACATAAGGATTGTCTTTGGAGAAGAAATTGTACACTATGGATAAAGCGTTATTAACTCCTTCCCTCCCGTGCTATAGCTGAAAGATGGCTACAGCGCGGGCCTTGATTGCCGGGAGGGCGTCCATTTGCATCCTCCCGAGATAACGCCGCTGCACACTCCCGAGGGGCACGTGCAGCGCGCTCTGTGATTAGCCAGTCAATGAGACTCGGTTGATCACAGATCCCAGCCCCTTACCATGTGATCAGCTGTCAGCTAAAGACAGCTGATCACGTGATGTAAACAGCAGATCAGTAATAGTTTTTTTATTTCCTCACACAGTCAGCGTGAGGAGAAAAAAAAAAAAGCCGCTCATCTGCTTCTGTCACAGTGACATCGGTCCCGATCAAGGAGAGCCACCGCTGCCTCATCTGTGCCCACCAGTGCCTCCTTCCAGTGCATATCAGTGATTCCTATCAGTGCCACCTATCAGTGCTGCCTATCAGTGCCACCTATCAGTGCCCATAAGCGCCACCTCTCAATGCCACCTCTCAGTGCGCACCATTGCTGCCTCATCAGTGCAGCCTATCAGTGTCACCTATCAGTGCCCACCAGTGCAGCCTCATCAGCACACATACATGAAGGAGAAAAATTACCTGTTTGCAAAATTTATAACACACTATAAAACTGTTAGTTTTTTTTTTTCACAATTTTAGGTCTTTTTTTAGTTTTTTTTAGTTTTTTTTTTAGCAAAAAATAAAAACCCCAGTGGTGATTAAATATCACTAAAAGAAAGCTCCATTTGTGTGAAAAAAAATGATAAAAATGTCATATGGGTACAGTGCGACAGGACCGCGATATTGTTATTTAAAGTGGGGTTTCACCCAAAAAAAAAAAACTACATGAAAAATTAAAAAAAAAACTACAAAAAAACATTTGGATATATTTTTTTTTTACTCACCTCTAAATGCCTGTTGCTAGGTGGTCCCTTGTAGTCTGCCTCTTCCAGTGCCTGGGTTGGTGACATCACTTCCCCCTCGGCACAGGAAGGGCTCAGCTCTGCTCCCTCCCTCCTGTCAATCATCTGGGACCCATTACAGGTGTAGCAATTAGAGTGTTAGGCAAACCATTTACCACTAAGAGGGGTACTTGCCATGATCAGCTTTTATTTATGTCAAACCTTTATCCTAAAAAGGAAAAAAAAACTGAGCTAACTGCAGTGTGAGCTGGAGTTTGTAGACATGTGCACTGCCGAAAAATGTGTTCGTTTTCGTTTAATTAATTTTTTGTTTTTTTCCGAAACTTGAAAATTCGTACATTAGAAAATTCATAGACTTGAAAATTCGAAATTTGTACATTCGGAAATTCGGAGATTCGAAAATTCGTAAATTCGAAAATTTGTAAATTTGAACATTTGTAGTTTGGAAATTCGGAAATTCGAAAATTCAGAAATTCAGAATTCGTAAATGTTGTATAAGGAGGATTTGGATTTTGTGGGAATTTCAGAGACTTGGTTCAACAGCTCTCATGATTGGCTGGCAACCATTCAAGGGTACTCCCTTTATCACAGGGATAGAGAGGGTAAAAAAGGGGGAGGGGTATGCCTATATATCAAGAATAATGTACAAGTGAATGTGAGAGATGACATCACTAAGGGAGCTAGGGAGGAGGTGGAATCCTTATGGGTAGAGCTCCAAAGGCATGAAGGAGAAAATAATACTGGGAGTATGCTATAGGCCCCCTAACCTGAGGGAGGAAGGGGAGATGGACCTCCTATCACAATTTGGATTAGCAGCAAGGATGGGAAGTGTTATAATGGGGGATTTTAATTATCCAGACATAGACTGGGCGGAGGGAACCACGCATTCATCTAAGGCTTGCCAGTTCCCAAATGTCTTGCAAGACAATTTCATGGGTCAGATGATAGACGCACCAACTAGAAATAAAGCGTTACTAGATCTAATGATTACCAACAATACAGACCTGACCACGTATGTGGAAATATGGGGCAATTTAGGAAACAGCGATCACAGGTCAATTGGCTTCAGTATAAAATCAAACAAATAGGAAACATAAAGGGAATACGAAGACACTGAATTTCGAAAGAGCCAACTTCCCTAAACTACAAGCCTTGCTAGAAGGCATAAATCGGGATAAAATCTTAGGAACAAAGAACACAGAGGAGAGATGGTTTTGCTTTAAGAGCATAATAAAGCGGAGGTCCGCTGAAAAAAAAAATATTAAAAGCCAGCAGCTACAATTACTGCAGCTGCTGACTTTTAATATAGGGACACTTACCTGTCCAGGGAGCCCGCAATGTTATCAGCCGGAGCCGATCCGTCCTTCGGCTCTCGGGTGCTGCCGCCGACATCCTCGGTAAGGGAATAAGGAAGTGAAGCCGTGCGGCTTCACTTCCTGGTTCCCTACTACGCATTCGCGAGTCGCGCTGGGCGTCCTCTCAGGTCCCTGCTGTGTTCTGGGACCTGTGTGTCTCCCAGAATACAGCGGGGAGAGGACGGGGTAGGCTCCGGAAGTGGCATAGGTCACCGCAAGCGCTGCGGTGATCTATGCCATGAAGTGGGAGCAAATACCTGTATTAGACAGGTATCTGCTCCCTCCTCCCCCCTGAAAGGTGCCAAATGTGACACCGGAGGGGGGGAGGAATCCAAAAAGCGGAAGTTCAATTTTTGGGTGGAACTCCACTTTAAATAAGGGCATTAGCCAATGCATCCCATTGGGTAATAAATTTAAAAGAGCGAACAAAAGTCCTGGATGGAATAAAGCCAATGTAGAAATGCATATAAATGCAAAGGAGAAGGCCTTCAAAAAATACAAGGTTGAGGGATCAGTATTAGCATTCAGACTTTATAAAGAATTCAACAAAAAATGTAAGGGTGCAATTAAGACGGCTAAGATAGAACACGAAAGACACATAGCAGAGAAGAGCAAAAAAAATCCCAAGAAATTCTTTAAGTACCGGTATATAAACAATAAAAAAGGGAGGACAGACCATATTGGCCCCATAAAGAATGAGGAATGACGTCTGGTTACAAAGGATGGGGAGATGGCAAAGATATTGAATTTATTCTTCTCCTCAGTCTTCATGAGGGAATCGGGGGGCTTCAGTAACCAAAACTGCAGTGTTTATCCTCGTGACACATCACAGGAAGCACCTCCATGGTTAACAGAGGACAGAATTAAAATTAGACTTGGGAAATTAACATTAGTAAATCATCAGGACCAGATGACTTGCACCCAAGGGTACTCAGTCAAGTAATTGCCAGACCATTGTTCCTAAGTTTTACTGACAGTCTACTGACTGGAATGGTACCAGGTGATTGGAGAAAAGCCAATGTAGCACCAATATTTAAAAAGGGCCCTAAATACATCCCTGGGTATTACAGACCAGTTAGCCTAACATCAATAGTATGCAAGCTCTTGGAGGGGATGATAAGGGACTATATACATTATTTTAGTAATGAAAACGGTTTTATTAGCAGTAATCAGCATGGATTCATGAAGAATCGTTCTTGCCAAACCAATCTATTAACCTTCTATGAGAAGGTGAGTTGCCATCTAGATAAAGGAAGGCCCATAGACGTGGTGTATCTGGATTTTGCAAAAGCATTTGACTCCCCATAAATGTTTACTGTACAAAATAAGGTCCGTTGGCATGGACCATAGGGTGAGTACATGGATTGAAAACTGGCTACAAGGCGAGTTCAGAGGGTGGTGATAAATGGTCAGGGGTGGGAAGTGGGGTCCCCCAGGGTTCTGTGCTGGGTCCAATCCTATTTAATTTGTTCATAACAGGATGGGGTAAACAGTTCAATCTCTGTATTTGGGGACGTTATTAAGCTAAGCAGGGCAATAACTTCTCCGCAGGATGCGGAAACCTTGCAAAAAGATCTGAACAATTTTATGGGTGTCAAAAACCATGAAATCAGACTGAGACTTCCAGATTCCAATAAGCCCCCCACCCGCAGACCCCCACAACTACCGGCCAAGGGTTGTGGGGATGAGGCCCTTCTCCCCATCAATATAGGGACAAGGTGCTTTGGGGGGCTACCTTAAAGCACCCTCCCAATGTTGAGGGCATGTGGCCTGGTATGGTTCAGGAGGGGGGTGCGCTCTCGTCCCCCCTCTTTTCGTGCTGCCTGCTCGGGTAAAGGTCTGTTATGGATTTTTGGGGGGACCCCATGCCTTTTTTTTTAAATTTTGGTGCGGGGTTCCCCTTAAAATCCATTCCCAACTTGAAGGGCCTGGTATGGAATTTAGGGGGACCCCCATGCTTTTTTTTAAAAAAAATTTGGCGCGGGGTTCCTCTTAATATCCATACCAGACCTGAAGGGCGAACAGCCAATGTTCGAGTCGAACTCATGTTGGACCCGAACATAAATCCCATCCCCAGACGAGCCTGTACACATGCAATAATATACAGATGTCCTGGATGATACAGCGCCCTTCAAACAGAAAACACCTCCACCGCGCCAATAAACCCTAAATCATCCCAAAAATTGCTAATTGGTGCGAAAAATAAAATTGCTAATTAGTGCAAAAAATAGAAAAAAAAATATAGTGTTTAGCTGAATAACTTGTCAGTGTGGAAGCTGGTTGCTTGATGGAAGCGCGCAATTCGAAGATCAGCCTGTGTGTGAAGGGGCTGGTCACTGTGGATGCTCTAGTTGTAACCACTAGAGATCAATGAGAATAGTAGATTGTGACGCTACGTTCGGTCAACTATAGTTGATCTATACTGGATCATATTAATAGGGTGATATGTATGGATTAGTTAAGTTTTTATATATTTAATGTAGATTTTATACAATGTTTATGCTTTTATGCCCGATCCCGAATGTGATAAGCTCCGAGAATTGGTATAGCGGGGACGCGAGGTGTGCACATGCGCAATGCACGGCCTAATGGGCATCAACTAGGAGCGAATATAAGGGATGAGTGGCAGGAGACACAGCCAATCCCATGAATAAGTCTACCTATGATGAAACATGTCGGGGGCGTGGCTGTGAGACGTGACGCATAGCGCTGTTAGCCACACAGGAAGATAGGAATTTCGAGTGCACGGAGGAGCGGAGGATTATCGAGGGAGGGATGAGATTACAGCCCAGCTGCAGCACACCTCAGGTCCGCCGTGACCGCCAGTTATTGGGTTTTATCCACAGAGGTTGAAGATTGTTGTGAATTGCACACGGTTTATGCTGTTGTAATCTTTTAAATAATGTGAGTGTATTATGAGAGGATTGCAGTGGTTTTAATAAATTTTGTTTGCTGGTTCACGCTATTGGAGCACTTTATTTTCTTTTATGTGGATCCATTGAATAACAACTACCACGGACATCGAATGATTTATTTGCCCTGAAGTGTGGTAAAATAAGCGTTTATTGCCTTGCATGAGAATGCTGGCAATGTAAATCGGTGAGTGCATTTCTGGAGGGTGTGATTCACTGAACACGGTGTGGTGAGGTGGAAGACACACGGAGACACTCAATTGTGTTCAGCAAAGATTGCAAATTTGTTGTGGTACACTTCATTTATATTTCGTCACCAAGTATATTTTGTCACCAACATTTCTTTTTGGGCTTATTTATTTGGAATATATGGACTTTTATGTGAGGTTTTGAAATTTCACAGCATGGAGTGAAGTGGTTGCACACATTTTTCACTTGAGTGTCACATATATATATATATATAATTTTTCTACTGTCATTTGTCATACAATTTATAGGTTGTTAGCAATATTTTATTTCACGAGGGCTTCAAGGCCACAATAAGAGGGTCACACCACTATTGTAACACTTTGTCATTTATGATGTTTAGAGCGCCTCATATTTATCCTATGTGCCTGTAGGGGTCATTTGACAGGAGCCTGTACACATGCCTTCTTGGGGACGTGGACCTTGTAGGTGCTGCTGGATTTCAATCCATGGCGGCGTATTGCGTTACCAATGGTTTGTTTGGTGACCGTGGTCCCAACTAACTTGAGATCATTCACAAGCTCCTCCCGTGTAATTCTGGCCTCACTTCTGTCATGATCATCCTTGCTCCAATCTTGCATGGAGCTCCAGACCGAGGGTGATTGATGGTTATTTTGTATTTCATCCATTTGCGAATAATCTCTCCGACAGTTGTCTCCTTCTCACCAAACTTCTTGCTGATGGTCTTGTAGCCCATTACAGCCTTGTGCAGGTCTACAATCTTGTCCCTGACATCCTTTGACAGCTCTTTGGTCTTGCCCATGATGGTGAGGTTTGATTGGAAGAAAGAGATCCTGTGGACAGGTGTCTTTTATACACATAACGAGTTGTCTTCAGGAGAACCTTCTTACATTGACAGGACTAATCTGTGTACCACATGAGCACCTACTGTAGCCAGTCTGTGGGAGCCAGAATTATTGCTGGTTGGTAGGGGATCAAATACATATTTTACTCACTGAACTGTGACTCAATTTATAACATTTGTATCATGTGTTTTTTTTTTTTCTGCATTTTTGGTTGATAAAAATACCTATTATATGATTACATTATATTTTTTTTTTCTATTTTTTTATTGGATACGTATATTGTATATATTGTACGTATACGTATATTGTATATTTGTATGATATTGTATAGCAGAAAGTAAAAAATATAATTTGTTATTTTTTTTTTTTTTTCAAAATTGTCGGTCTTTATTTGTTTTTGTTGTATAATGTGACCTATGTGCTCCCCCCAATTCATGTTACACTCATATTTGGGAACAAAGTTGAGAGCTGCATAATGAAAATAATAAATAGAAAAGTCGACATTTTATACAGTAAACTTTTGTTTATTGTTCTGCTTTTTTTTTTTTTTTTTTATACACTAAAATCCATTGTAGCTTTATTATTCCAATCCAATTTCACGATCGGCGCTTAAGCTGTCTATCAGCGGGTCGCGATTACTGCAATTATTCGGAGTGGAGTGGAGTTGATGGTTTTGGTGTCGCTGTTTTGGAAAGGGGCAAAGATCGCGGCGAGGGAAATGGAAGCATTGTACAGAATAATGGGGATCGGCAATTTAAATTCCGTATATTGTTTGCTGCTTTGTGGAGCGCAGAGGAGGTCGGCGGCGGCGGACTGGAGCCGAGTGTGCCGGGCTTTGTCCTCATTCTACTTTTTATATGTTTATTGTATACAAGCGTGACAGTGCGAGGCCATGCCGCTGTGTAATGTACCGAGAAATGACATAGGATTTCCATTAAGTGATATTATAACTTCGTGTTTTGTTTTTCTTTTCTTTTTTTTAACCACTTGCCCTCCGGAAGATTTATCCCCCTTCATGACCAGGCCATTTTTTGCGATATGGCACTGCGTTATTTTAACTGACAATTGCGCGGTCGTGCGACGCTGTACACAAATAAAATGTATTTCCTTTTATTCCCACAAATAGAGCTTTCTTTTGGTGGTATTTGATCACCTCTGCGTTTTTTCTGCTCCTTCCTCTATAACTCTCCTCTCCTGAAATACTCTGCACTGCCGGAGGACTCTGCTCCTTCCTCTATAACTCTCCTCTCCTGAAATACTCTGCTCTGCTGGAGGACTCTGCTCCTTCCTCTATAACTCTCCTCTCCTGAAATACTCTGCACTGCTGGAGGACTCTGCTCCTTCCTCTATAACTCTCCTCTCCTGAAATACTCTGCACTGCTGGAGGACTCTGCTCCTTCCTCTATAACTCTCCTCTCCTGAAATACTCTGCTCTGCTGGAGGACTCTGCTCCTTCCTCTATAACTCTCCTCTCCTGAAATACTCTGCTCTGCTGGAGGACTCTGCTCCTTCCTCTATAACTCTCCTCTCCTGAAATACTCTGCACTGCTGGAGGACTCTGCTCCTTCCTCTATAACTCTCCTCTCCTGAAATACTCTGCTCTGCTGGAGGACTCTGCTCCTTCCTCTATAACTCTCCTCTCCTGAAATACTCTGCTCTGCTGGAGGACTCTGCTCCTTCCTCTATAACTCTCCTCTCCTGAAATACTCTGCTCTGCTGGAGGACTCTGCTCCTTCCTCTATAACTCTCCTCTCCTGAAATACTCTGCACTGCTGGAGGACTCTGATCCTTCCTCTATAATTCTCCTCTCCTGAAATACTCTGCTCTGTTGGAGGACTCTGCTCCTTCCTCTATAACTCTCCTCTCCTGAAATACTCTGCACTGCCGGGGGACTCTGCTCCTTCCTCTATAACTCTCCTCTCCTGAAATACTCTGCACTGCCGGAGGACTCTGCTCCTTCCTCTATAACTCTCCTCTCCTGAAATACTCTGCACTGCTGGAGGACTCTGCTCCTTCCTCTATAACTCTCCTCTCCTGAAATACTCTGCACTGCTGGAGGACTCTGCTCCTTCCTCTATAACTCTCCTCTCCTGAAATACTCTGCACTGCTGGAGGACTCTGCTCCTTCCGCTATAACTCTCCTCTCCTGAAATACTCTGCACTGCTGGAGGACTCTTCTCCTATCTTTCTATACTCTGTATCTCTGGAGGTCTGTTTTGGTGCAGTTTTAGCAGAGTTGCCCCATTGATTGTGTTTTCCAGGAATATAATCTCCATTTTATGGAAAAGCCATTTCCTGGAGCTCATCGCCATCGCTGAGCAGAGACAACAAGGGAACAAATGTTGACCTTTAGTGTAGAGAAGGAGGATGGATCCATCCTGGTATGTTCTGTTATCGGGGCCAATTTGTCCATCCTAATGAAGAGTTTTCAGTTCGCCTTTCCAATTAGGTGATGAGCGGTGCAGTAATTGGCCGGGTACTTGTTGTTCAGTAAAACGCTCACAATGAAGAGACTTCCAGACCAAAATTGTATTTATTGCTGGAAAAAGACACAAGAGAGTTATTAAGCTGATTGCTGGTGTGGGAGCGCAGAGACACGTTGATGAGGGGACAGTCTCGGAACAGTTAGTGACGAACGATTATTTAAAAAAACACGAAAGCGCCATTTTTAAAGAAAAAAACAATCTATTTGTTCAAAAGGTTTACCTTTTTTTTAAAATTTATTAATTCCATGAACCCGCCCCCCCCCCCCCCAGCCCTTCCTTAGGTCCTCTTCACACAGATCCGACAGGAAAGTCGTGCGACTTTCGATCTGACTTTGCCCTGCGATTTCGATCCGACATCGGTCCAACGTTAATGAAGAGAATCCGACTCGAGATGAGTGCGACTTGGGCCTGGTATGGGTTTTCACGCCAAATTTACAAAAAAAAAGCAAAAAAATGGCGTGAGGTCCCCCCCAAAATCCATACCAGACACTTATCCGAATAAGCAGCCTGGCAGGCCAGGAAAAAGGGGGGCCGAGCGAGTGTACCCCCCACCCCCCCTTCTGAACCACACCAGGTCACATGCCCTCAACATGGAGGGGGGGTGCCCCAAAGCACCTTGTCCCCATGTTGATGGGCTGTGGCTGTTGGGGTCTGCGGGCTGGGGGCTTATTGGAATCTGACTCTGCACCCCCCGACCCACCCCAAAGCACCTTGTTGATGGTTGATGAGGACAAGGGTCTCTTCCCCACAACCCTGGGCTGTGGCTGTGGGGGTCTGCAGGCAGGGGGCTTATTGAAATCTGGCTCTGCCCCCACCCTATAGCACCTTGTCCCCATTTTGATGTGCCTTTAACAGGGGGGTGCCCCAAAGCACCTTGTCCACATGCTAATAAAGGGTCTCTTCCTCACTTCTCTGGGTTGTGGGGGTCTGCTGGCAGGGGGCTTATTGGAATCTGGCTCTGCCCCCCGCCCACCACCACCACCTCAAAGCACCTTGTCCCCATGTTGATGCACCCCCCCCTCCTAAACCATACCAGGTAACATGCCCTCAGCATGGAGGGGGGTGCCCCAAAGCACATTCTCCCCATGTTAATATAGGATCTCTTCCCCACAACCCTGGTCTGTGGGGGTCTGCTGGCAGGGGGCTTGTTGGAATCTGGCTCTGCCCCCCCCACCACCCCAAAGCACTTTGTCCCCATGTTGATGCGCCCCCCCCCTCCTGAACCATACAAGGTCATGTGCACTTAACATGGAGGAGGGTGCTCCAAAGCACCTTGTCCCCATGTTAATATAGGGTCTCTTCCCCACAACCCTGGGCTGTGGGTGTCTGCTGACAGGGGGCTTATTGGAATCTGGCTCTGCCCCCCCACCAGCCCAAAGCACTTTGTCCCCATGTTGATGCGCCCCCCCCTCCTGAACCATACCAGGTCACATGCTCTCAACATGGAGGGGGTTGCCCCAAAGCACCTTGTCCCCATGTTGATGAAGGGTCTCTTCCCCACAACCCTGGGCTGTGGCTGTGGGGGTCTGCAGGCAGGGGGCTTAGTGGAATCTGACTCTGCACCCGCCCACCCCAAAGCACCTTGTCCCCATGTTGATGCGCCACCAGCCCCCCCCCCTTTCCTGAACCAGACCAGGTCATGTGCCCTCAACATGGAGGGGGGGTGACCCAAAGCAACTTGTCCCCATGTTGATGAAGGGTCTCTTCCCCACAACCATGGGCTGTGGCTGTGGGGGTCTGATGGCGGAGGGGTTATTTGAATCTGGAAGCCCCCTTTAAGAAAGGGGGCCCCCAGATCATGCCCCCCTATGTGAATGAGTATGGGGTACATAGTACCCCTACCCATTTACCCAAAAAAGAAAACATTGTAGTGTAACAAAAAACATGATGCAGTTTTTGACAAGCCCTTTATTAAAAATGAATAATGTCCCCCGATGTAGATCTGACGTCAATCACAATGTCTGCCGCCGCTGCCGACCAGATAAAAAAAAACGCTCCTCCCCAACTAATGCTCCCGCCGTTCTGGTAGCTCCCATGTCTGACAGTTCTTATATAGCTATGGGGTGTGGCCATGCGGTAACGTAACTTGGAGACCCTGAACCCTTGTGACGTCACGGACCCATCATGGAAGGGGGGTTCTGATGTGGAAGGAGGATTCTGATGCAATGGGGTTTCTGAGGTAATGGGGGGCTTCTGATGTGGAAGGGGGTTCTGATGTAATGAGGGGCTTCTGATGTGGAAGGGGGTTCTGATGTAATGGGGGGGTTCTGATGTGTATGGGGGTTCTGATGTAATGAGGGGCTTCTGATGTGGAAGGGGGTTCTGATATAATGGTGGGCTTCTGATGCGGAAGGGGAGTTCTGATGTAATGGTGGGCTTCTGATGTAAAAGTGGGGTTCTGATGTAATGGGGGCTTCTGATGTGGAAGGGGGGGGGTTCTCATGTAATGGGGGCTTTTGATGTGGAAAGGGGGTTCTGATATTTTGGCGGGCTCTGATGTAATGAGGGGTTTCTTATGTGGAAGGGGGGATTAGATGTAATGGTGGGCTCTGATGTAATGGGAGGCTTCTTATGTGGAAGGGGGATTCTGATGTGGAAGGGGGGGTTCTCATATAATGGGGGGCTCTAATGTAATGGGGAGGGGATTCTGATGGGGGAGGGGGGTTCTGATGTAGTAGGGGGATTCTGATGTAATAGGGGGCTTCTGATGTAGTAGGGGGCTTCTGATGTGGAAGGGGGTTCTGTTGTAGTAGGGGGCTTCTGATGTGGAAGGGGGTTCTGTTGTAGTAAGGGGGTTCTGATGTAATGGGGGGCGTCTGATGTAGTAGGGGGCTTCTGATGTAGTAGGGGGCTTCTGATGTGGAAGGGGGTTCTATTGTAGTAGGGGGCATCTGATGTGGAAGGGGGTTCTGATGTAATGGGGGGGGGCTTCTGATGTGGAAGGGGGCTTCTGATGTAGTAGGGGGCTTCTGATGTAGTAGGGGGATTCTGATGTGGAAGGGGGTTCTGTTGTAGTAGGGGGCTTCTGATGTGGAAGGGGGTTCTGATGTAATGGTGGGGCTTATGATGTAGAAGGAGGCTTCTGATGTAGTAGGGGGCTTCTGATGTGGAAGGGAGATTCCAAAGTAATGGGGGGCTTCTGATGTAGCAGGGGGCTTCTAATGTGGAAGGGGGTTCTGATGTAATGGGGGGCTTCTGATGTGGAAGGGGGCTTCTGATGTAGTAGTGGGCTTCTGATGTAGTAGGGGGCTTCTGATGTGGAAGGGGGTTCTGTTGTAGTAGGGGGCTTCTCATGTGGAAGGGGGTTCTGATGTAATGAGGGGCTTCTGATGTGATAAGGGGGACATCTGATGCATTGCACAGAGTTGGGGGTACTTAAAATGCAGCTCATGCCCGTTATTCATCGCCTCCCACCCGCAAGTCTAAACAAGTCCTTAGATGAAGTGGGGGAAGTAAGAACCTCTGAAGATTTAATTGCTGGCGGTGTCCCCAATCAATAGTTCCCCCTCAATTCCTGTACAGGAAACCCTTCTCCACTCCATGCAACATGCATAAAAAATTGGACTGGGTTTTATATTTAGAGTGAATATTCCTTTAATTATCTTGCAGGTGTGACTCTTGCAGGCAAAGGATTTATTAGAATTCTGGCCAGGTGTGGGTTTAGAACATCTTCAGCCTCTTTTGAGGTAGGACACACCTGAGAAGGCTGATCGGGGAAGACCCAAGTCTGCAGGTAACAACAGAAAATACTACTTGTCTATAAAACAGAAACAGTTTGGTTTCAGGTCTGTGCTGATTTGTTTGTTTTCTAATTTTGCAAGTTTATGTACTAACGGTTTTGTTTTTTTTCATACAATCATTATTCCCCAAATAAACATTCGGTATAGGTTGCCTCCGGGACAGGACTTGCTGTGCTTTTTGTGTTTTAGAAAGAGGAAAGCCCCGCCCTTTTCGCTAATTATTTTGCTGGAGCTATAACTCCGGTCTGTCCAAAACATAGGCTATTCACAACATAGCAGTAAAATTCCTCGTCCAATTGGTAGAACAACAAAACTATTATTGTTCACATAATAAAGGAAAAATATCTTATTAAAAAAAAAAAAAAAAAAAAAATTAATGATTCAATCACTAAGCACAAATCAGGCTGCCTGTGTTCAGTGGCGAATGGCGAATGTCCTCTCCCGATGTACAATAATCAGAGGAGGTTAAAGTTGTGTATACAAGGAGAATACAGATGAAAAGCCCCCCGGACACCATTTCCCAGAAATTCTCTCTGCTGGTTCATTCCAAAAATCAGGTTTATTTAATGTGCACATTCATAAGACGATAAAATACCAAAGAAGCCCCCCCACCCCCATGTAAGCAGAATATAAGGCCACGCTGGGGTTAAATGCAAATCCATATGCCACAAAGAGAAACGTTAATTGGTGAATATTGATGCACAGACAGACCTCACCTTGGGTGGCTTTGAATGCATTAATTATATTAAAGAACATAAAGACACCCTTTCCTTCATCATGTATTCCTCCACAAGTTATGCCTGTGTCCTATGCATGGAATGGTGGGAACTCCTCATAATGGGTACAGCAGGTGTACAGACCTGGGAACTCAGCACAGGGATGGTGGGAACCCCTCATAATGGGCACGGCAGGTTACAGACCCGGGAACTCAGTACAGGGATGGTGAGAACCTCTCATAATGGGCACAGCGGGTGTACAGACCTGGGAACTCAGCACAGGGATGGTGAGAACCTCTCATAATGGGCATAGCGGGTGTACAGACCTGGGAACTCAGCACAGGGATGGTGAGAACCCCTCATAATGGGCACAGCAGGTGTACAGACCCGGGAACTCAGCACAGGGATGGTGGGAACCCTTCATAATGCAATAGTTAGGGAAGCAGGTCTGGTAGATGCGCACATTAAGCGCTGCCCAGACAGCACGGGGTTCACTTTTCAGCGAGGTAATAGTCAGAGTAGGATAGGTTTTTTTTAAAGGGAGACTCCGCTTTTTCGGCACCTGTGTGTCGGGCACTGCAGTTTTCTGATCACTGTATTCTATCTGTGACTCTGAATGCCCCAGACATGCCACCTAGGGGGAGGGGTATCTGGAGATTGAATTCGGCCCTCCTGGAAGATGAGAGAGTAAGACAATCCTTTGAGGTTTTTTTTCAAGCACAGGTAACGATCCTAGACTTTTGCAACAGCAAGTCAGAATGGTGGGAGCTTGTTAAACAGCGGACTGTTGGGTTTTTCAAGGCCATAGGAAGAAAGAAGCAGCAAGATAAGTATATCACCTACCAGCGTTTGCGGAGGAAACTTGACCGCCTTGTTTCCAATGGCGGAGATTCTGGGGCGATCTCTGAGGTGAAGCTCCTCCTTAGGAGATATCAATATGACCGGCACGCCTCTTTGGTTCAGGAGAGGGATTACGGGAAATACCATTCGCCTGACCCTTACCAGAACTGTAAACAGAGCGTAGCAGTTAAGGCGGTCAATGGCCGGAGGGACAGTAGGGGCTCTCTGACGAAGTCTAGGTCAGGTATCCTGGAGGTTGTCAGGTCATACTATGCTGATCTCCTGGGAGGAAGGAACCTTGATCAGACAAGGATGTTTGGTTTTTTTGGACTCTACACCAGGACTGGAAAGTAATGTTCCTTTGATGAATTTGACAGATGAAATCACTGCAGATGAGGTAATCCAGGCTATTGATAAACTGGCCATCAAAAAAATGCCAGGGCCAGATGGTTTGACAGCCGAGTTCTATAAATGTTTTAAGACGATCCTGGCTCCCTACCTTGCGGGGGTTTTTAATGGCTGTTTGAATGAGGGTTCTCTCACTCCCTCCATGAGGCAATCTGCAGTGATCCTTCTGTCAAAGGGTAAAGATCCTTCGATGATTGGGAATTGGCGCCCCATTAGCCTTCTTAATGTCGATAGAAAGATACTGACAAAGATTTTCTTCTGGCGATTATCACCAGTTGCGGGCAGTTTGTTATCCCGCCACCAGCACTGTTCGGTCCAAGGTAGAAGTACTTTCTCAGCGGTGTTAGCTGTCCGGGAGGCCTTGGAGCGTTGTAGGGCTGCTGGTTGGGATACATTTTTGCTGACATTGGATCAGGCTAAGGCCTTTGATCGGGTTAATCATGAGTACTTGTGGCTCCTTCTTGACAAATATGGCCTGGAGGGGGGTTTCATTGATTGGCTCAAGATTTTGTACAAAGGGGCTGAAAGCTTTCCTCTGGTTAATGGTTGGGTCGCGCAGCCCTTTGCGGTCGGCTCGGGTGTGCGTCAGGGGTGTCCATTGAGTCCTCTGCTATATGTGTTTGCAATCGACCCCTTCATTAGAAGGCTAGAGAGTGGACCTTTGTGTGGGGTACCTTTGGGCATCGCTGGTGAGCCTCCTTTGAAGGTTGTGGCCTATGCTGATGATGTTTCTGTTTTTATCTCTGGGACTGGGGAGGCGCAGGAGGTGGTCTCAGTGATAGGGCAGTATGCAGAGGCATCAGGTTCAAAGGTCAACCAGGACAAGTGTGAAGCTTTCTGGATGGGTGTGGAAGGTGAGAGCTTTGTTCTCCCGGATGACTTCCCGGAGCCCCAACAAAAAATTCGAGTTCTAGGCATTGAATTCGGCCCAGGTGACTATGGTCATGCAAATTGGGTGAACAGGCTGGAGAATGCCGGTGCCAAGGTGGCAAGCTGGAAAGGTTGGCAGCTTTCCTTAAGGGAAAAGGTTGATCTGATCAAGACTTACCTGATTCCGATTTTTCTGTATGTCAGTTTTTTTTGCATTTTGCCAGTTTCTCTCTATACCAGGATCTATAGTTGTTTCTTCCAGCTGTTATGGGGGAACAGAATAAACCTTGTCAAAAGGAATGTGACTTACCTTCCTAGGTGGGAGGATGGTCTAGGGATGGTTAACCCTGTATTTTTTTTCTCTCTAATGTTTGTGAAGTACAATCTTGGTAACTTGTTGGCAGAGAGAGCGCCTGGGTGGGTTGGTATTTTCCAGTCCTGGTTTAGGCCCTTTCTGCGACACTGGGAGAATGGTGGGCCAGTGAAACGCCTGAGGGTCAAGCATGAACAGCTCCCAGCTTATGTTGCCCCGTGTTTGAAAATGCTTCGGCAGTGGCAACTAACAGCAGGAGAAGTCAGATCTCTTCTAGAAGGAAACTTCTTGAGAAGCGGATCATGAGCTCTGCTTTTTGCGAGCCACTGGCCTTGAGGGATTGCCCAAGCCTGGTTTTGGGGGTGGGTTTGCGATTGATTAATTTGGAGAGAATCCCAATGAAGTTTAGGGATCAGGCTTGGCTTGCCTTTCATGGAAAACTATATGTGAAGGGCAACTTGAAGTTTCTTTATATGTGTGTTCGGGGCTGCCCGAGAGTGGAGTGTGGAGGAGTGGTGGAGTCCATGGATCACTTTTTACTTCAATGCCCTTTTAATATAGAGGTGTACAAGAGGGTTGGGAGGGCTCTGAGTATACCCTTCCTCCCCCATATGAGTTATGCAGAGTGGGTGTATGGGGCATTCCAGACTCGTCGGGATTATGATTTGGAAACACTTTTTCTAGTTAGTCTAGTAGTCCGTTATTTCACGTGGAGTGCACGGTGTCAGGTGTCCCTGTCGAAGGTGTGGTGCAGGACATTCTGGGTGAGGTTGGGAAGATTCGGGGTCTTGAGAAAGGCAGGTGGCAGCAGGAGGCCTGGATAAGGGCGTGGAGGAATATCAGGACTCTGTAGCTGCTGCCTGTTGATCTTGGGGTGTGCGGCTTTTCTTTGTATTCTTGATTCACTCCCCTAGATTTTCAAGATGAAATATATTTTTGATAAAAGGCTCCATGCATGGTGACGGTGATGTTCCTTGCAATTGGTGCGCAATTTGGTTTGTACCATTTATTATGTTCTTGTTTTGTATAATCATATTCAATTATTTTGTAAATATGTTTTATTTATTTATTATGGTTTTATTGTATATAAGTTGTTGTTTGTAAGATTTTCAATAAACAAAATTAACCCCTCATAATGGGCACAGCAGGTGTATAGACCCGGGAACTCAGCACAGGGATGGTGGGAACCCCTCATAATGGGCACAGCGGGTGTACAGACCTGAGAACTCGGCACAGGGATGGTGGGAACCCCTCATAATGGGCACAGCAGGTGTACAGACCTGAGAACTTGGCACAGCGATGGTGGGAACCCCTCATGAGCACAGCAGGTTTACAGACCTGAGAACTAAGCACAGGGATGGTGGGAACCCCTCATAATGGGCACAGCAGGTGTACAGACCTGAGAACTCGGCACAGGGATGGTGGGAACCCCTCATAATGGGCACGGCAGGTGTACAGACTCGGGAACTCCGCACAGGGATGGTGGGAACACAGACCGAAATGAAAACCTGACTGGCATTCTAATCCCTCCTTCTGCACTCCATCCAAAATGTAACAAAATGTTTTTGTTTAGATATACTTTCATTTACATCTACACAGCGTTTTCCTCCTCCTCAGCTGGACTCCTCCTTCACTCATCATCTTTTGTTAAATATAAAAATGATGAAGTCGGTTCATTGCACAGAACACAGATAAGGTGTTTAATGGGAACAGTTTAAGCTGAAGAGCGTTATGGAGAGCACAACGCAAATTAAATCGTTCCCGTCGAGTGCGCCTCCACTTGATTAAAAATGCAGAAGCGATTGTGATAAACATACAGTGGAATTCATCCACTTACTATCAGAGTTCAGTTCATTTTCCAGCCCAACTGACTGTGATGCGAGATTTGTTTTTTCCATGAGTAGAAGACACGCTCGCAAAAGTGCCACTTAACATGTCCTGTGTGTAGGGTAGGGGTCGTGTGGTGGAAGCCTTGTCCTCTATGTTCCTCTCTTCGTTGGGCGCCAGATGTGGGTCACATGGAAGGCTTCTCCTGAGTGGGTTCTTCTGGGCTGTGCTAGGCAGTTCACTGCCCTACACATGGGGTACCTTTTGCTTGAACAGACGACGGACTGTAATTATACACGACCACGGCCACTAGTGCATCTAAGAGGGACATGCAGAGCCCTTTCCCTCTCCTTGCTTATTGACCCAAGCTGTAGACCGTATGCCAGTTACTTGCATTTTAACCCCTTGAGTAACTTCAGACCAGGCAAAGTTTCAAAAGCCTTATTTGAATAATGTGGCATGATAGTAGCACAAAGTGCAGAGCCTTTCCTTTAATCTACTCCCTAAGTCAGGCTTGTGGCTGCCCTAGCATACCTGCACAGTCCATCTTTGGTCCATGATGGTAGTATCCAGGATTGGCATCTTGAGGGTGGACTGCAGGTCCCATCAATACCCTTAAACTGTAGAAGGATCCTAGAGGCAGGCAAGCTTCTCTCTGGCAGACAGGGCTGGTGCAAGAATTTTTGTCTACTTAGGCTAAAGTGTTTTTTGAGCCCCCCCCACCCATTCATCCAGCACCCCCTATGTGTTTGCTCCTCCCGGCTCCAGCATGTCCAATGCTCTCCAGGCTCTGACAGCTCCATTGCTCTCCAGCAGGCCCCTCGGCTGTCTGATTGTGTCCTTGTCTTCCCCAGGACCATTGGAAGTAGAGATGGTCCATGCAGGATCTCAGTCCACATCAGATGGAGAACAAGCGCTGCTTCCCCAACCGCTTCTCTGACTACAAGGGCAGCCTGGAGTCCGGCCAGGGCAGTGATGTGGGGGCTGTGATCAGGATCATAGACAGCATCGTCCAGCAGCTGCCTGCCCAGGGTGGCCAGGAGGGAGGGCTTTAATCGGGTCTGGCTTACATGCTCTACCACGTCTCCCAGTACCTCCACTGATCCAGCTCCATCATCGAGTCATGCGTGCTGAACTATGACTGAGAGCTGGACCGAGAGACCTGTGTCTCCTTCCTGCTGGGCGGTGCAGGGGTCTATGCCGTGGCCGCGATGATGTACAAAGCAGTGGGATGGGCAGATCACACCAAGCCCCCGGACAGGTTCCGGGAGCTGGGGGACGTGTGGATCCGATGAACTGTTCGTAGGCAGGAGTGGCTATCTCATGCTGTCCTGGTCCTCCTTCTGTGGGGCACAGAAGGTGGTGGCGCCCCCGACTGATGTGCACTCTAGGCTGGCGCCTACCTTGCCTGTCGGTAGCGCCAGCCCTGCTGGCAGATGCAGTTACAGTGGCTCTGTGTAGTGGGTGGAGACTACATGCTGGGTCTTGTCTGTGTCTTTCCTTCCCATGCAGACTGTCTGAGTGTCTGGGCAGAGCCCTCCCCCTTTTTGTATATCAGCACAAGGAGAGAGGAGGCAGAGCTCAGCAAAAAGTGTGGGAAGCAGGTTTACTGTGTGCCTCCCGGCCGGGGTACTACATGACTCTAACTGCCTACATGCGCATTGACCGGAAATAAAAAGTCTAAAATGCTGAGCGTGCATTCCACAGTTTGTCCCTGTGCCAACCAAGCACCCATGCATAGAGTGCCTAGGGCAATCCAATATGGCCACCAGCTGTGGGGTCTAAGGGGCCATCTTAGCTGGCTTGCCCTTAAGGGCAACCGGTCACCACCGTGCTTAGCCAGGTGCAGAAAGATTAGATTGATGTGGTTTTGCAGTGTTTGCTAATGATGAAACATTTAAAGGGTACGTAACCCCCACAGGATGGGTTCACCTATCTTTCTCAGTAATGACCCGCCCTGTGACCGAAACCAACAATGCATTGACACCCAAATTGTGATAAATGGGCTGTATTAGGACTACCAAGCCCTGGAGGAAAGAGGGCCTTGAAACAGGCTTGTGGGTGCAGCAGTTCTAAAGAGCGGTATAATTTAATCATGCAACAAATAGGTGGTTAGTGTTCTTTCTCTTTACCGCCAGTAAATGGCTTCGCATGAAATGCCCTGGATGAGAAGCGAAGGACACCGCAAATAGTAAAAACATTCAATGTAGTAAATGTCCTTGATATGTAACAAGAGGAATACGATTAACTATTTAGAGTCTATCTACACACATTAGAGCACCGTCCAACGAGTAAAACTGCCACAAGGTCTGCCGGTGGTGGGGCCCTTTATCTTTAACCGTTATAAGGAAAGGTAGTTCTTCACCCATAAGGATATGGTATCTTCGCAAAGTGTCCCAAACAATCAACAGTGAAAGAGAATAAAGTTCTCTTTTTTTTAGGAAAGCTCTGTCGTAGGTAGCGGTGTCGCCAAACAGGTGTAAGCAAAGGGTGGTCAAAAGGCTGTGCACCCATTGGTGATAGTAATTTTAGCCTCCTTGCCCTAAACTACATTTTTGGCTGGGCTGTAGTCAACATAAACTGATTGTGTAGTTTTTCCCTAAGCTTAAGTTGGCTTGTGATTTCTCACTGTCGCCAGCAGGTGTCACTGGTATCACTGGTCATAGTATGAGATTTCACAAACAAAACAAAGTTACAAATATTTATGTTTTCTTCAGCCAATCCAGTAGGAGGTGTAGGCCACTGGTGCATGCTAGGGGAAGATATAAATGTCTGGGCTAGGCTGTGTGCTTTCTTTCTTCCGTAGGGAAGTCCTGCTGGATGGAGCTCTGCTGCTAGGCCCAATAGCCTGGTTTTGGGGTTTAACATATGTTTCGAATCCAGGAATCTTTAGCTGTTGGCAGTCTCATTCCCTGGTCACCATGGTTTACCATCTCTGGATACAGCTTCAGTTTCAGCTCGCTCTGCTGGCAGAGGGCTGTAACCTTCTCCAACTGGGTTCCTATTAGGTTCATCATGGCCAATATCCCTTCTCCATGTTTTATCCGCAAGCCATTCAGGTCATGTTAACCCTTCTCTAGCCGGAAGCCATCAATTGGTATTGTTTGCTTTTTAATACTATCTTTCAAGTTGTGTCATACACTGTGGCCATTAAAGTCCGTTCAAGTTCTACTTATTTTCTTTTGGTTCCTGGTTGATTGACCTCAAGTGCAATAAACTATCAATTTATTCAATTCTATGGTCTTTTATGTACTTTCTGGAGGTGACCCATAGAGCGCCATCTTCAAGATGCCTTCTTTTCGTATATCCATTGTTCTAGTGGTTGACAGGTGCACTGGGTCCAGTCCATTAAACCTTGTTGGTTTATGACATTCCTACACATGACCCAAAGTTTTAGCGCTTATGGATTTTTGTTTTAGATATGCTAAAGCAGTGGCGGCTGGTGCTCAAAATTTTTGGGGGGCGCAAACAAACGGAAAAATTCTGAAAAAAACCCCATCAATTGCAGCCTCACTGTGCCATCAATTGCAGCCACTGTGCCTATCAATCGCCACCACTGTGCCCATCAATTGCAGCCACTGTGCCCATCAATTGCAGCCACTGTGCCCATCAATTGCAGCCACTGTGCCCATCAATTGCAGCCACTGTTCCCATCAATTGCAGCCACTGTGCCTATCAATTGCAGCCACTGTGACCATCAATTGCAGCCACTGTGACCATCAATTTCCGCCACTGTGCCACAAATGCAGCCACTGTGCCCATCAATTGCCGCCACTGTGCCACAAATGCAGCCACTATGCCCATCAATTGCCGCCACTGTGCCCATCAATTGCCGCCACTGTGCCACAAATGCAGCCACTATGCCCATCAATTGCCGCCACTGTGCCCATCAATTGCCGCCACTGTGCCCATCAATTGCAGCCACTGTGCCCATCAATTGCAGCCACTGTGCCCATCAATTGCAGCCACTGTGCCCATCAATTGCAGCCACTGTGCCCATCAATTGCAGCCACTGTGACCATCAATTTCCGCCACTGTGCCACAAATGCAGCCACTGTGCCCATCAATTGCTGCCACTGGGTCAGCAAACGCAGTCACTGTGCCTATCAATTGCCGCCACTGTGCCCATCAATTGCCGCCACTGTGCAACAAATGCAGCCACTATGCCCATCAATTGCCGCCACTGTGCCCATCAAACGCAGCCCCTGTGCCCCAGCAAATGCAGTCACTGTGCACATCAATTGCCGCCACTGTGCCCATCAAACGCAGCCCCTGTGCCCCATCAAACGCAGCCACTGTGCCCATCAAATGCAGCCACTGTGCCCATTGAACGCAGCCACTGTGCCGTCAAATGCAGCCACTGTGCCCATTGAACGCAGCCACTATGCCATCAAATGCAGCCACTGTGCCACATAAAATGAAGCCACTGTGCCCATCAATTGCCGCCACTGTGCCCATCAAACGCAGCCCCTGTGCCCATCAAACGCAGCCCCTGTGCCCATCAAACGCAGCCCCTGTGCCCCATCAAACACAGCCACTGTGCCCATTGAACGCAGCCACTGTGCCATCAAATGCAGCCACTGTGCCCCATAAAAAGAAGCCACTGTGCCCATCAATTGCTCCCACTGTGCTCCATCAAACGCAGCCACTGTGCCATATTAAATGCTGCCAGTGTGCCCCCCGCCGGCCTGCCATCTGCACTTACCTCTCGCGGTGGGACAGCTCCTCGATGTCTTCTCCCGTCCTCTCTTCCCGTCCTGGCGTCCAATCACAGCGACTGTCGTTTCAGCCAATCAGGTGACGGGTAACAGATCCGAGCACCTGATTGGTGAAGAGGCGGTTTAATGTTAGGAAAGCAAACATTCATTCGCTCTTCTAACACAGCTGAGTGACTTGCGAGCGCCCAGCATGGCGCTCGCAGGTCACCTATTTTTACTCCTATTAGAGCCGATGGCTCTAATCAGGTGCTTCAAAAACACCACCCGCCGCTGTAATTCAGGCGCCCTGCACCCGTAAATAGGGGGTGGCAGCGGCAGACATAGATTCATGCTATGCCAACATTCTGATCACTCGGCTTTGTTTATAAACAAAGAGCATTTCGGTTAGAATTGGCTTGAGACGATGAGAATACATTATTCTGAGCCAATGAAGGGTCTTTGATGCGTGATGGCTAATTGAAGCACTGAGTGAGTGAGTCTTCAGCATGGGCAAGAACCTCCTGGGATCTTTGCCAGGGGGTCTCACAGGGGGCAATTTCTTTTTAATGTTGGTCTCACTTTTAGATGGACTGGTCCTTGAAGATCGATCTACCACATAGGTCTTTGGGACAGCAGACTAAAGCTAGGTGGCCAATATACAATTTTAATTCATACTGCCTTTGCGGAGTAGACAGCTTGCAGTTTTCTTTCTAGTTTTGACTCGGTATCAGAACGCTGTGTGCATCTGGGGAGCTTTGGGGTTTTGAACAATGATGATAGTAATTCAAAATGGCCGCTCCCAGATTGGGTTTGGTGTCAATGTTTTGTAACATTACACCGTGCGTTGACAGACTTGGAGGAAACTTTAAGCAGCAATTTGTTGAGTTTGCATCTGCAGTTTTCTCAATGACAGATCACTTTTTATTAGAATTGAAAGGATTCACCTTGAAATGTGGCATTTCCTCACGTCCCGGAGAATGGTCTCCCCGGCATTGAAGATGAGATTCTGCCGTCTGAGTCACAGTTCAGGATCTTCACCGGGGTGGCCGACCTTCTGTCGTGTTGTACTGTAATACCTTCTACACTGTCTGTAAGGTCAGCTGGTTAATGATGGTGACACATCTCAGTAACATGAACTGCATGCAGATTTACAGCATCTAAAAGATTATCCTGATTTAGTATTCATTAAAAAAAATAAATATAAGCAGCTTAATCTGTATTTCTATTAGTTTCCCGTAATTTTGTGCATAGTAACACATAAAAAGAAAAATATATATAACAGAGAGATGATCTTTTATTAACAACATAGATACATTATTAAAGTATCCTATAAGTAGGTAAACCCACAGTAATAAAAAACACCAATAAAATTCTCCAGTAAACCCTCTTTCATAATGGTTATATTTTCCTGCAGTAGTTTGTGTCTTCACCCCTCCCAAAATGGAGAGATTTCCCCACAGTACTTTGTGTCTCTGCCCCTCCCACAATGGGGATATTTCCCTGCAGTAGTTTGTGTCTCTGCCCCTCCCACAATGGAGAGATTTCGCTGCAGTAGTTTGTGTCTCTGCCCCTCCCACAATGGTGAGTTTTTGCTGCAGTAGTTTGTGTCTCTGCCCCTCCCACAATGGGGATATTTCCCTGCAGTAGTTTGTGTCTCTGCCCCTCCCACAATGGGGATATTTCCCTGCAGTAGTTTGTGTCTCTGCCCCTCCCACAATGGGGATATTTCCCTGCAGTAGTTTGTGTCTCTGCCCCTCCCACAATGGTGAGATTTCTCTGCAGTAATTTGTGTCTCTGCCCCTCCCACAATGGTGAGATTTCCCTGCAGTAGTTTGTGTCTCTGCCCCTCCCACAATGGTGAGTTTTTGCTGCAGTAGTTTGTGCCTCTGCCCCTCCCACAATGGTGAGATTTCCCTGCAGTAGTTTGTGTCTCTGCCCCTCCCACAATGGTGAGATTTCCCTGCAGTAATTTGTGTCTCTGCCCCTCCCACAATGGGGATATTTCCCTGCAGTAATTTGTGTCTCTGCCCCTCCCACAATGGTGAGATTTCCTGCAGTAGTTTGTGTCTCTGCCCCTCCCACAATGGTGAGTTTTCCTGCAGTAGTTTGTGTCTCTGCCCCTCCCACAATGGTGAGATTTCCCTGCAGTAGTTTGTGTCTCTGCCCCTCCCACAATGGTGAGATTTCCCTGCAGTAGTTTGTGTCTCTGCCCCTCCCACAATGGTGAGATTTCCTGCAGTAGTTTGTGTCTCTGCCCCTCCCACAATGGTGAGTTTTCCTGCAGTAGTTTGTGTCTCTGCCCCTCCCACAATGGGGATATTTCCCTGCAGTAGTAGACATGTGCGGTTCATTTCATTCCAAGTTAATATTCGGAAGAATATTTTGTTTTTCGGAGATTTTGGTATATCCCAATACCCGAATTACAATATAAACACATTTTTACCAAATGCTCTGAATAACGAAACAAAATTCGTTCAAATTGCGGAAATTCAGACTGAAATTGGCATCGTATTTAACATCGAACTCCAGTCGAATTCTATCTGTATACATTTTGCTGAAATCAAAGATTTGTGTGTGTTTTATTAGAGTACCATTTGGAAATAGTGCTGTTTTTGTTGAGCCAAAGGTGATTTAAAGAGTCATTGTAATCATTTGATGAAGATTTTTCTTTTGTTCACTGTGCCATTCGAATCGAAAAAAAAAATCTAAAGTTTCCGATCCGACCGATTCAAAATTTATCGTTTCGAACGATCTAAATCGAAAAAAAAAAATCAGTAAATTAGAAGAGAAAATTAGTAAAAATTAAACAAATCAACCAAATTTAACTAAACAAAATAACTAGATTTACAAATCGAAATGAAACAATTTTTTTTTCGTTATGCACATGTCTACACTGTAGTTTGCGTCTCTGCCCCTCCCACCATGGGGAGATTTCCCCACAGTAGTTTGTGTCTCTGCCCCTCCCACAATGGTGAGATTTTGCTGCAGTAGTTTGTGTCTCTGCCCCTCCCACAATGGTGAGATTTCCCCACAGTACTTTGTGTCTCTGCCCCTCCCACAATGGTGAGATTTTGCTGCAGTAGTTTGTGTCTCTGCCCCTCCCACAATGGTGAGATTTTCCTGCAGTAGTTTGTGTCTCTGCCCCTCCCACAATGGTGAGATTTATCTGCAGTAATTTGTGTCTCTGCCCCTCCCACAATAGTGAGATTTTCTGCAGTAATTTGTCTCTGCCCCTCCCACCATGATGAGATTTCCCTGCAGTAGTTTGTGTCTCTGCCCCTCCCACAATGGGGATTTTTCCCTACAGTAGTTTGTGTCTCTGCCCCTCCCACAATGGTGAGATTTCCCTGCCGTTGTTTGCCTTCCCTCTTCGCATTATTTGTTCTACAACTGCTGGACACTGGTAGCAGATGGACAGAACTGTGAATCATGGTGGGGGAAGTGGAGCTATAAGAAAATCCAGCCTGTGATGAAGCTTATCAGTAACTGTGCAAGCCTGTAGACTTAGCTTTGGTCATAGGTCTAAATCTGTATTGTTTTCCTCCATTAGCACACAGGTCTCTGACCGTCTAGACGAATTTTAAAACTCGGACGCAAGTCACATCTTTTAACGGTAATCTCCTAAACCGCTGTTGCAAATTTGTATCATTTTCCATAATGCGCCAGCATCCACTTCATCTCTTGTGTTGGGTAATTAAATCCATTCTTATTAGAAACTATTATGATGAAATAGTGCATTTCCTCGTAGTCCGAGCTGAGCCAGAACATTGATCATCCAAATAATAATGGAAATTATTTCTAACTAGGTTATAGAAAAAATGTTGTTTTGATAAAAAGTATAAAATAGTTTTTATATTTCTTTGTTCAGACTTTTAATATAAAACTTATATATAACTGCAGAGACGGGTGTTCAGACCCAGAAGCTGTGGAGGCAGGTACTACAGAGTCAGGTGTCAAGACGCAGAGGCGGATGATGAGACCCAGGACCGGCAGAGACGGGTATTCGGAACCAGGGCCTGCAGAGATGGGTGTCGAGACCCAGGAATTGCAGAGACGGGTGTTGAGACCCACAAACTGCAGAGGCGGGTATTCGGACCCAGGAACTGCAGAGTTGGGTGTCAAGACTCAGGAACTGCGTAGGCGGGTGTCGAGACTGAGGAACTGCGGAGATGGGTGTCGAGACCCGGGGAACTGCAGAGACGGGTGTTGAGACCCAGGAACTGCAGAGACAGGTGTCGAGACCCGGGAACTGCAGGGGCGGGTATTCGGACCCAGTAACTGCATAGGTGGGTGTCGAGACTCAGGAACTGCAGAGACGGGTGTCGAGTCCCAGGAACTGCGGAGACGGGTGTCGAGACCCAGGAACTGCGGAGACGGGTGTCGAGACCCAGGAACTGCGGAGATGGGTGTCGAGACCCAGGAACTGCAAAGATGGGTGTCGAGACCCAGGAACTGCAGAGGCGGGTGTTCGGACCCAAGAACTGCAGAGGCAGTTTTCAGACCCAGGAACTGCGGAGGCGGGAGTTGAGACCCAGGAACTGCAGAGACGGGTGTCGAGACACAGGAACTGCAGAGATGGGTGTCGAGACACAGGAACTCCAGAGACGGGTGTCAAGACCCAGGACGTGCAGAGACAGGTGTCTAGACCCAGGACTTGCAGAGACGGGTGTCTAGACCCAGGACTTGCAGAGACGGGTGTCAAGACCTAGGAACTGCAGAGACGGGTGTCTAGACCCAGGAACTGCAGAGGCGGGTATTCGGACCCAGGAACTGCAAAGGCAGTTTTCAGACCCAGGAACTGTGGAGTCGCATCTTTTAACGGTAATCTCCTGAACCGCTGTTGCAATTTTGTATCATTTTCCATAATGCGCCAGCGTCCCCTTCATCTCTTGTGTTGGGTAATTAAGTCCATTCTTATTAGAAACTATTATGATGAAATAGAGCATTTCCTCGTAGTCCGAGCTGAGCCAGAACATTGATCATCCAAATAATAATGGAGATTTTTTCTAACTAGGTTATAGAAAAAATTTTGTTTTGATAAAAGGTATAAAATAGTTTTTATATTTCTTTGTTCAGACTTCAATATATAACTGCAGAGACGGGTGTTCAGACCCAGAAGCTGTGGAGGCAGGTACTACAGAGTCAGGTGTCAAGACGCAGAGGCAGATGTTGAGACCCAGGACCGGCAGAGACTGGTATTCGGAACCAGGAACTGCAGAGGCGGGTATTCGGAACCAGGAACTGCAGAGATGGGTGTCGAGACCCAGGAACTGCAGAGTTGGGTGTCGAGACCCAGGAACTGCAGAGTTGGGTGTCGAGACCCAGGAACTGCAGAGTTGGGTGTCGAGACCCAGGAACTGCAGAGACGGGTGTCGAGACCCAGGAACTGCAGAGGCGGGTATTCGGACCAAGGAACTGCAGAGATGGGTGTCGAGACCCAGGAACTGCAGAGGCGGGTATTCGGACCAAGGAAATGCAGAGACAGGTGTCGAGATCCAGGAACTGCGGAGGCGGGTGTTCAGACCCAGGAACTGCCGAGACGGGTGTCGAGACCCAGGAACTGTAGAAGCGGGTGTCGAGACCCAGGACATGCAGAGACGGGTGTCGAGACCCAGGAACTGCAGAGGCGGGTATTCGGACCCAGGAACTGTGGAGGCGGTTTTCAGACCCAGGAACTGCGGAGGCAGGTGTCGAGACCCAGGAACTGCGGAGGCGGGTGTTCAGACCCAGGAACTGCGGAGGCGGGTGTCGAGACCCAGGAACTACCGAGACAGGTGTCGAGACCCAGGAACTGCCGAGGCGGGTGTCGAGACCCTGGACGTGCAGAGACGGGTGTCGAGACCCAGGAACTGCAGAGACGGGTGTCGAGACCCAGGAACTGCAGAGGCGGGTGTCGAGACCCAGGACGTGCAGAGACGGGTGTCGAGACCCAGGAACTGCAGAGGCGGGTATTCGGACCCAGGAACTGTGGAGACGGTTTTCAGACCCAGGAACTGCGGAGGCAGGTGTCGAGACCCAGGAACTGCGGAGGCAGGTGTCGAGACCCAGGAACTGCGGAGGCAGGTGTCGAGACCCAGGAACTGCGGAGGCGGGTGTTCAGACCCAGGAACTGCGGAGGCGGGTGTTCAGACCCAGGAACCGCGGAGGCGGGTGTTCAGACCCAGGAACCGCGGAGGCGGATGTTCAGACCCAGGAACTGCGGAGGCGGGTGTTCAGACCCAGGAACCGCGGAGGCGGGTGTTCAGACCCAGGAACCGCGGAGGCGGGTGTTCAGACCCAGGAACCGAGGAGGCGGGTGTTCAGACCCAGGAACCGCGGAGGCGAGTGTTCAGACCAAGGAACTGCAGAGACGGGTGTCGAGACCCAGGAACTGCAGAGGCGGGTATTCGGACCAAGGAAATGCGGAGACGGGTGTCGAGACCCAGGAACTGCGGAGGCGGGTGTCCAGACCCAGGAACTGCCGAGACAGGTGTCGAGACCCAGAAACTGCAGAGGCGGGTGTCGAGACCCAGGAACTGCAGAGGCGGGTATTCGGACCAAGGAAATGCGGAGACGGGTGTCGAGACCCAGGAACTGCGGAGGCGGGTGTCAAGACCCAGGAACTGCCGAGACAGGTGTCGAGACCCAGGAACTGCAGAGGCGGGTATCGAGACCCAGGACGTGCAGAGACGGGTGTCGAGACCCAGGAACTGCAGAGGCGGGTATTCGGACCAAGGAAATGCGGAGACGGGTGTCGAGACCCAGGAACTGCGGAGGTGGGTGTCAAGACCCAGGAACTGCGGAGGCGGGTGTCGAGACCCAGGAACTGCAGAGGCGGGTATTCAGACCCAGGAACTGTGGAGGCGGTTTTCAGACCCAGGAACTGCGCAGAGGCGGGTGTTCAGACCCAGGAACTGTGGAGGCGGGTGTTCAGACCCAGGAACTGTGGAGGCGAGTGTTCAGACCCAGGAACTGTGGAGGCGAGTGTTCAGAGACATGTACATAAGTTGACTCATTCAAGTGCAGTATATACTTGCTGTCACTAGACATGTGTGGTTCGTTTAGTTCCGAATTATAATTCGGACGAATTTTAATTTTTTGGAAATTTGGATGTATCCAAAGTTTCGAATTACAATGTTACCGAAATGAATCCAAAATAGCGAAAACAAATTAGGGCGAAATTCAAATTCGAATCGTTTTAGAATTCAAATCGTTTTCCAATTTCCAAAGAGAATAAAATCAAATAGAAAACAAAGAAATAGAATATTAAAAAAAATAGACTAAAAAAGAATAAATAATAACAAAATAAAAGAATAGAATATAATAGAGTAAAACAGAACAAAATAGAATAGAAAATAAAAACAGAATAGACTAGAATATAATAGAAACAAATAGAATAGAATAACATAGAATATAACCATCTTCTGAAATTCAAATTTAAAATCGAATACATTTGAATTTGAATACATAAGAAAAGAATAGAATAGAAGGAAAAAAAGAATAGAATAGACTGTGATAGTTTAGAAAAGAATAGAATTAAAAAAAAAATAGAATAGATTAGAAAGAATTATAGGAAGAATTATAACCATTTCCCAAAATTCAAATAGAATCAGTTCGAATTTGAATATAATCGATTAGAAAAGGAAGATGGTTATATTCATCCTATTCTATTGTTTTTTTCTATAGTATTGTGTTTTCTATTCTATTTTTTTGAAATTCAAATTGATTCTATTTGACTTTTGGAAAATTGTTACATTCTTTCTATTCTAATCTATTTTATTCTATTCTATTCAAATTTCAGAAGATGGTTTTAATCTTTCTATTTAATTCTGTTCTTTTTTTTTTTTTAATTCTCTTCCATAATTGTGAAGTGGAAGGAAAATGATAAATGGTTTTCAAAATTTTTTACAAATAAATATGTGAAAAGTGTCGGGGGGGGGGGGGGCATTTGTATTCAGCCCCCTTTACTCTGATACCCCTAACTAAAATCTAGTGGAACCAATTGCCTTCAGAAGTCACCTAATTAGTAAATAGAGTCCACCTGTGTGTAATTTTATCTCAGTATAAATACAGCTGTTCTGTGAAGTCCTCAGAGGTTTGTTAGAGAACCTTAGTGAACAAACAGCATCATGAAGGCCAAGGAACACACCAGACAGGTCAGGGATAAAGTTGTGGAGAAGTATAAAACAGGGCTAGGTTATAAAAAAATCTCCCAAGCTTTGAACATCTCACGGAGCTCTGTTCAATCCATCATCCGAAAATGGAAAGAGTATGGCACAACTACAAACCTACCAAGACATGGCCGTCCACCTAAACTGACCGGCCGGGCAAGGAGAGCATTCATCAGAGAAGAGCCAAGAGGTCCATGGTAACTCTGGAGGAGCTGCAGAGATCCACAGCTCAGGTGGGAGAATCTGTCCACAGGACAACTATTAGTCGTGCTCTCCACAAATCTGCCCTTTATGGAAGAGTGACAAGAAGAAAGACATTGGTGAAAGAAAGACATAAGAAGTCCTGTTTGTAGTTTGTGAGAAGACATGTGGAGGACACAACAAACATGTGGAAGAAGGTGCTCTGATCAGATGAGACCAAAATTCAACTTTGGACTAAAAGCAAAACACTATGTGTGGGGGAAAACTAACACTGCACATCACCCTGAACACACCATCCCCACCGTGAAACATGGTGGTGGCAGCATCATGTGGTGGGGATGCTTTTCTTCAGCAGGGACAGGGAAGCTGGTCAGAGTTGATGGGAAGATGGATGGAGCCAAATACAGGACAATCTTAGAAGAAAACCTGTTAGAGTCTGCAAAAGACTTGAGACTGGGGAGGAGGTTCACCTTCCAGCAGGACAACGACCCGAAACATACAGCCAGAGCTACAATGGAATGGTTTACATCAAAGCATATTCATGTGTTAGAATGCCCAGTCACAATCCAGACCTAAATCACATTGAGAGTCTGTGGCAAGACTTGAAAATTGCCATTCACAGATGCTCTCCATCCAATCTGACAGAGCTTGAGATATTTTGTAAAGAAAAACGGGCAAAAATGTCCCTCTCTAGATGTGGAAAGCTGGTAGAGACATCCCCAAAAAGACTGTAATTGCTGTAATTGCAGAGAAAGGAGGTTCTACAAAGTATTGACTCCGGGGGGCGCCATACAAATGTACCCCACACACTTTTCACATATTTATTTGTAAAAAATTTTGAAAACCATTTATCATTTTCCTTCCACTTCACAATTATGTGCCACTTTGTGTTGGTCTATCACATAAAATCCCAATAAAATACATTTACGTTTTTGGTGGCAACGTGACAGGATCAGTGTTAATTTAAGTCTTAGGACTAAAATGGCATTTTAGTTTTAGTCCCATTTTAGTCTTCTGCAATTGTTTTAGTTTTAGTCGTATTTAGTCGACTAAAATCTCCAGTACATTTCAGTAATTGCAATTTAGTTTTAGTCATAGTCTTTTGACTAAAATGGCTTTTAGTTTTAGTCGTGTTTTAGTCATCTCAGTTGTTTTAGTCGTATTTTAGTCGACTAAAATAGTATTCATTTAGTCAACTAAAATAACACTGGACAAGATGTGGAAAATTTCAAGGGATATGAATACTTTTTCAAGGCACTGTGCGGAGCCAAGGAACTCCTCAGTTCACTTGATTTCTTGCAGGATCAACGGGTCATTTTTGTTTGAACTTAACATACAGATAAAACCAAAACACTTTCAATGGGGTCTTTAACAGACTAGAAGCAAATAAGAGAAGTTCAGTGTTGGGGGTTTTTAGTTAAGGGGCACCCAGGACCAGATCACCCTTCCCCCGGGGCAACATGGTACCAAAGGTACATTCATGTGAAGTCATTTTCATCTGTTTTCTGTTTTTCCATCTTAATGCTCCATTGATCTTTCCATATTTTACTAACAAGGTAAACAAACGTTGGCAGCCTCAGATACGCCAGCCAGAAATTAATGAGGAAACGCTGCACATCCCGGCACGGCCTCCTAATTTAATTTAACTTGTTATAATTGGAGTCAGGGTGGTGTTGGGAGTCGGTGAATGGAGCGATGTGTTACCTCCCGGGATCTCTAGGCTAGAAACCGTTCATTACAAGGACGGATGCAGAAGCACGCAGAAAATAAGTCGTGTGGGGGGGGGGGGGAGGGGGGCGACGTGGATGGAATATGTACACCAACACAGAATTATAAACATTTGGGATGTTCGCCTGGGGCAGAGGGAATAAGGAATATAAAATTGTTTTTAAAGTATTCGTATATTCAAAAGGTGACCAATTTTTGGTCAGACATTACAAGCTATCTAGAGGAAAATTTAGCACCCAGGACCCTTTTTTTTAATTTTTTTTATTTTTTATTTTTCCCGCTAACAGCAGCTAGCCACCGGTGTATACAAAGAAGCAATAATGGGAATAAAAAGATTATTAGCATTGAACATTCCAACGTTTAGCCATAAATCTTACCCCCATTTTTGTAGACGCTATAAAGTTTGCGCAAACCAATCAATATACGCTTTTTGCGATTTTTTTTTTTTTATATTTTGATTTGTTACCAAATATATATGGAATGCCCCATACACACAATCGGAAATGCCGCGAGCAAAACTCCGATGAGAGCTTTTTGGTCGGAAAATACGACCGTGTGTACGCTCCATCAGACTTTTGCTGGCGGCATTTCGGCCAGGAAACGATTGAGAGCAGGTTCTCCTATTTTTCGGTCGGAAAAAGTTCCTATCCGAAAAAGCGATCGCCTGTGTGCAATTCGGCCGCGCAAAAAAAAAAAAAACCATGCTCGGAAACAATTCGACGCATGCTCGGAAGCGTTGAACTTCATTTTCTCGGCTCGCCGTAGTGTTGTACGTCGCCGCGTTCTTGGCGGTCGAAAGTTCAGAGAGATTTTGTGTGACCCGTGTGTATGCAAGGCGAGCTTGAGCGGAATCCAGTTGGAAAAGCCGTCATATCTTTTTCCAACCGAAATCCCGATAAAAAGTGACGGAGGCATAGGAGTATATGAAGGTGAGACTATGGGAACTCCAGACCCCAAGGTAAAGGTAAAAAAAAAGAAAAGAAAGGTACAGAGTAGTATAAAGATGTGTAAAGGGAGCTTGCCAAGCAATAACCTTTTTTTACCTTATTTCATAGATGTTTAGCATTGGTCTATGGCCATTATACCAGCGTATCTTCTACATGGTGGTATTTACTATTGTACATGCCATGTGATGTATACTTGTTTTACAAGTTGTGTACATTTGTGTAAATCGGGGGTCTCAAACTGGTGGCCCTCCAGCTGTTTCAGAACTACAAGTCCCATCATGCCTCTGCCTGAGGAAGTCATGCTTGTAACTGTCAGCCTTGCAATGCCTCATGGGACTTGTAGTTTTGCAACAGCTGGAGGGCCGCCAGTTTGAGACCAATGTTTTTACTTCATATCCGGCTCCTTTCATGTGCTTCATTCAAAATCCCAACCTCTCCTATTTTATCTGGCCATTGGTGCACTATTCCACCAACTGACACCAATGATGGGGCATTATTCCTCCCACTGACACTAATGATCCGACACCATTCCTCCCACTTATACCCACGATGGGGCACTATTCCTCCCATTGATACCAATGATGGGGCACTATTCGTCCCACTGATACCAATGATGGGGCACTATTCCTACCACTGACACCAATGATGGGGCACTATTTCTCCCATTGACACCAATGATGGGGCACTATTCCTCCCACTTATACCAATGATGGGGCACCATTCCTCCCACTCATACCAATGATGGGGCACCATTCCTCCCACTTATACCAATGATGGGGCACCATTCCTCCCACTGACACCATTGATGACACTATTTCTCCCATTAAAACCAATGATAGGGCATTGTTGATGCTAACTGATGCCGGAACATTTTCTACTTCCTCTGGCCACCATCTGCCCCCCCCCCCCCCCTCTAAAGCCTGACAGTAAACTGGCCCTTTGCTTAGCAAGTTTTGAGACCCCTGCTCTAGACATTACAATTTGGCCCTTGTCAAAGTCGCTCAAATCCTTAGGCTTGTCCATTTTGTCTGCTTTCAACACATCAACTTCAGGGACAAGATGTTCACTTGCTGCCTAATATACCCCACCCACTTTCAGATGCCATTGTAACCAGATAATCCATGTTATTAATTTTTACCTGTGGTGGGAATGTTATGGCTGGGTTGGGTGTTTGTATATATATACAGTATGATAGGTATATGCTGTATACATAAAATAATGTGTATCTAAATCCTCAGCAGCTTGTTACATTAATGGATGTGCACTGAATGGTTTCATCATTGGATCTTATGGAAGTCACTGAGGCTGATTATACATTATATAACATAATATATGCCATTAGTGATAGGTATGTGCAGTATAATATAGGAGCTGTTTATATTTCAACTTTTAGAAGAACGATCCCATCTGTCAGTCTCCCGCCTCTATCTTCGTAAGGCAGCAATTACATAGAGATAACCTGCAGAGTAAAGTTCTATTACTGTCATATCACCGTCACTAATGCCGCGTACACACGGTCGGACTTTTCAGCTACAAAAGTCCAACAGCCTGTCCGACAGACTTTCGACTGACTTTTGGCGGACTTTCGACGGACTTGCGGCGGACTTTCTAATGAACAGACTTGCCTACACACGTACACACAAAAGTCCGTCGAATTCTTACGTGATGATGTACACCGGACTAAAATAAGGAAGTTCATAGCCAGTAGCCAATAGCTGCCCTAGCGCGGGTTTTTGTCCATCGGACTAGCATACAGACGAGCGGATTTTTCGACCGGACTCGAGTCCGTCAGAAAGATTTGAAGCATGTTTCAAATCTAAAGTACGTCGGATTTGAGGCTAAAAAAGTCAGTTGAAAGTCCGGAGAAGCCCACACACGATCGGATTACCAGCCAGCTTTAGTCCGTCAGCGTCCGTTGGACTTTTGTAGACGAAAAGTCCGGCCGTGTGTACGCGGCTTAAGTGTCACCTCTTATATCACATTCAGTGATCCTGTATAGAGCGCCATCTGCTGACTAAAGCTGGCCATACAAGTTACAATCTGATGGTATGAGCTCCTGAACTTCCTGGAACACCGCCCCCCACCCCCCACTGTTGCTCCAGCCCACTACTTCACACTAATCCTCACCCCCCCTGTTGCCAACTCGCTCGCCCTCTGGCCCGCCAGGCCCCCCGTCAGCCCTGCAGGTAACAGCTGCGGTGGCAGCTTCCCCTCTCTGTCTCCTCTGTGTCCCGGCCGTTGGTTTTCCTCTTGGCCAATGGGGTCTTCGGACTCCTGGCCAATGGGGTCTTAGGACTCCTGGCCAATGGGGTCTTAGGACTCCCGGCCAATGGAGTATTCGGACTCCTGTCCAATGGGGTCTTCGGACTCCCGGCCAATGAGGTCTTACGACTCCTGGCTAATGGGGTCTTACGACTCCCAGCCAATGGGGTCTTCGGACTCCTGGCCAATGGGGTCTTCGGACTCCCGGCCAATAGGGTCTTCGGACTCCCGGCCAATGGGGTCTTAGGACTCTCGGCCAATGGGGTCTTAGGACTCCCGGCCAATGGGGTCTTAGGACTCCCGGCTAATGGGGTCTTATGACTCCCGGCCAATGGGGTCTTACGACTCCCGGCCAATGGGGTCTTAGGACTCCCAGCCAATGGGGTCTTAGGACTCCCGGCCAATGGGGTCTTAGGACTCCCGGCCAATGGGGTCTTATGACTCCCGGCCAATGGGGTCTTCGGACTCCTGGCCAATGGGGTCTTCGGACTCCTGGCCAATGGGGTCTTCGGACTCCCGGCCAATGGGGTCTTCGGACTCCCGGCCAATGAGGTCTTCGGACTCCCAGCCAATGGGGTCTTCGGACTCCCCGTCAATGGGGTCTCAGGACCCACTTCCTGATTGGCCCGGGAGGAGAAACAGGAAGACATTAGCGAATGTTAATTCGCTACTGTCACACAACTGGGTGGGCTCAGGGCGCAGTGCTCTGCACCCCGTGCCCACCCTTTTTTTTAAGCCAATTAGAGACTCTAATCATGTGCTTAAAAAAAAAAAAAAAAAAAAAAAAACCCCATTGTAATCCATGCGTCCAGCGCCCTGCATCCTGCATGTAGGTTAGGAGCCGGGCAGATGGATTAGGAGAACGGCGCCCCTACGCTCCTAATCAGTGTCTGCCACTGGTTTTGGATAAAGTGGAGATGGATAAGAACCTCTGTCAGGTTTTTTTTTATCAATTTTTTTTATTTAACTTTGTATAAAAGAAAATACAAACACAGTATACAGTGCTCCAAGTAGTACAAGCCAAGCACACAAACTTGCAAATGAAGAACATATAACATACTCAAATGAGATACAAGTCCAGATCACATATAAAAGGAAACTGCAGAACGAGATTCCAATATTTGGGTTGTCACCAGAACAGGATTAGAGGGGAAATCTTCCAATGGGGATTCCATCACTTTGGAGGGCTTTTCTCTCACTTCCTGTTTTGGCTATGGGACAGGAAGTGAAGGGAAATCTCCCCAACGGGACACAGATGGCAAAAAAAAACAAAAAACCTGATGGGTTATAACTTGGTTACTCTATCCAAAATGAAAAATAAAGTTTTTTTCTTTAGTTCTACTTTATCTTGGAGCAGATTATTGATAACTGAGATCCCGGGAGTTTTCTTTCCACCCATATTAGATACTATTGGGGTATATACAGTACAGTAGTGATAGACAATATATTAGTTTAGGGTGGAGTGTGAACTTATTGTAGGGATTGTTAAACATTTGGTGGCTTTGTGTGATCCTTAGCTTTTCATCATTTTGTATCCATCTGTTGTATCTGTTTATTCTCCACAAAATCTAGCCAAACATAATCTCACGGTTAGGGATTGAAATTTACCATTTCATTTACAGATTATATAAATATAAGTGTTTAGTTTCTACAATTGTCTGCCTAGGTACTCTTTTGCTTTTTTTTAAAACAGTTTTGCACCTGATGCTATATGGTGGTGTGTGGTTGTAAATGATGGTGTATGATGATGTGTGATGATGTATGGTGGTGTATGATGATGTGTGATGATGTATGGTGGTGTGTGATGATGTATGGTGGTGTATGATAGTGTATGGTGATGTGTGATGATGTATGGTGGTGTATGATGATGTATGGTGGTGTATGATGATGTATGGTGGTGTGTGATGATGGATGGTGGTGTGTGATGATGGATGGTGGTGTGTGATGATGGATGGTGGTGTGTGATGATGGATGGTGGTGTGTGATGATGGATGGTGGTGTGTGATGATGGATGGTGGTGTGTGATGATGGATGGTGGTGTGTGATGATGTATGGTGGTGTGTGATGATGTATGGTGGTGTGTGATGATGGATGGTGGTGTGTGATGATGGATGGTGTGTGATGATGATGGATGGCGGTGTGTGATGATGTATGGTGGTGTGTGATGATGTATGGTGGTGTGTGATGATATATGATGATGTATGGTGGTGTGTGATGATGGATGGTGGTGTGTGATGATGGATGGTGGTGTGTGATGATGGATGGTGGTGTATGATGATGTATGGTGGTGTATGATGATGTATGGTGGTGTGTGATAATGTATGGTGGTGTGTGATGATATATGATGATGGATGGTGGTGTGTGATGATGGATGGTGGTGTGTGATGATGTATGGTGGTGTGTGATGATGGATGGTGGTGTGTGATGATGTATGGTGTGTGATGATGGATGGTGGTGTGTGATGATATATGATGATGGATGGTGTGTGATGATGTATGGTGGTGTGTGATAATGTATGGTGGTGTGTGATGATGTATGGTGGTGTGTGATGATGTATGGTGGTGTGTGATGATGGATGGTGTGTGATGATGATGGATGGTGGTGTGTGATGATGTATGGTGGTGTGTGATGATGATGTATGGTGGTGTGTGATGAAGTATGGTGGTGTGTGATGACATATGATGATGTATGGCGGTGTGTGATGATGGATGGTGGTGTGTGATGATGGATGGTGGTGTGTGATGATGATGGATGGTGGTGTGTGATGTTGTATGGCGGTGTGTGATGATAATGTATGGTGTGTGATGATGGATGGTGGTGTGTGTGATGATGTATGGTGTGTGATGATGGATGGTGGTGTGTGATGATGGATGGTGGTGTGTGATGATGGATGGTGGTGTGTGATGATGGATGGTGGTGTATGATGATGTATGGTGGTGTATGATGATGGATGGTGGTGTGTAATGATGTATGGTGGTGTATGATGATGTATGGTGGTGTGTAATGATGTATGGTGGTGTATGATGATGTATGGTGGTGTATGATGATGTATGGTGGTGTATGATGATGTATGGTGGTGTATGATGATGTATGGTGGTGTATGATGATGTATGGTGGTGTGTGATAATGTATGGTGGTGTGTGATGATATATGATGATGTATGGTGGTGTGTGATGATGGATGGTGGTATATGATGATGTATGGTGGTGTATGATGATGTATGGTGGTGTATGATGATGTATGGTGGTGTGTGATAATGTATGGTGGTGTGTGATGATATATGATGATGTATGGTGGTGTGTAATGATGTATGGTGGTGTATGATGATGTATGGTGGTGTGTGATAATGTATGGTGGTGTGTGATGATATATGATGATGTATGGTGGTGTGTGATGATGGATGGTGGTATATGATGATGTATGGTGGTGTATGATGATGTATGGTGGTGTGTAATGATGTATGGTGGTGTATGATGATGTATGGTGGTGTGTGATGAATGATGGTGGTGTATGATGATGTATGGTGGTGTGTAATGATGTATGGTGGTGTGTGATGATGTATGGTGGTGTGTGATGATGTATGGTGGTGTGTAATGATGTATGGTGGTGTATGATGATGTATGGTGGTGTGTAATAATGTATGGTGGTGTATGATGATGTATGGTGGTGTATCATGATGTATGGTGGTGTATGATGATGTATGGTGGTGTGTGATAATGTATGGTGGTGTGTGATGATATATGATGATGGATGGTGGTGTGTGATGATGGATGGTGGTGTGTGATGACGCATGGTGGTGTGTGATGATGGATGGTGGTGTGTGATGATGTATGGTGTGTGATGATGTATGGTGGTGTGTGATGATGGATGGTGGTGTGTGATGATGGATGGTGGTGTGTGATGATGTATGGTGTGTGATGATGGATGGTGGTGTGTGATGATGTATGGTGTGTGATGATGTATGGTGGTGTGTGATGATGGATGGTGGTGTGTAATGATGTATGGTGGTGTATGATGATGTATGGTGGTGTATCATGATGTATGGTGGTGTATGATGATGTATGGTGGTGTGTGATAATGTATGGTGGTGTGTGATGATATATGATGATGGATGGTGGTGTGTGATGATGGATGGTGGTGTGTGATGATGTATGGTGGTGTGTGATGATGGATGGTGGTGTGTGATGATGGATGGTGGTGTGTGATGATGGATGGTGGTGTGTGATGATATATGATGATGGATGGTGTGTGATGATGTATGGTGGTGTGTGATGATGTATGGTGGTGTGTGATGATGGATGGTGGTGTGTGATGATGGATGGTGGTGTGTGATGATGGATGGTGGTATATGATGATGTATGGAGGTGTGTGATGACGCATGGTGGTGTGTGATGATGTATGGTGGTGTGTGATGATGGATGGTGGTGTGTGATGATGTATGGTGTGTGATGATGGATGGTGGTGTGTGATGATGGATGGTGGTGTGTGATGATGTATGGTGGTGTATGATGATGGATGGTGGTGTGTGATGATGTATGGTGTGTGATGATGTATGGTGGTGTATGATGATGGATGGTGGTGTGTGATGATGTATGGTGGTGTGTGATGATGTATGGTGGTGTATGATGATGTATGATGGTGTGTGATGATGTATGGTGGTGTGTGATGATGTATGGTGGTGTATGATGATGTATGGTGGTGTATGATGATGTATGGTGGTGTATGATGATGTATGGTGGTGTATGATGATGTATGGTGGTGTATGATGATGTATGGTGTGTGATGATGGATGGTGGTGTGTGATGATGGATGGTGGTGTATGATGATGGATGGTGGTGTGTGATGATGTATGGTGGTGTGTGATGATGTATGGTGGTGTATGATGATTTATTGTGGTGTGTGATGATGTATGGTGTGTGATGATGTATGGTGGTGTATGATGATGTATGGTGGTGTATGATGATGTATGGTGGTGTATGATGATGTATGGTGGTGTATGATGATGTATGGTGGTGTGTGATGATGTATGGTGGTGTGTGATGTATGGTGGTGTATGATGATGTATGGTGATGTGTGTTGATGTTTGGTGGTGTGTGATAGTGTATGGTGGTGTGTGATGATGTATGGTGGTGTGTGATGATGTATGGTGGTGTGTGATGATGTATGGTGGTGTGTGATGATGTATGGTGGTGTATGATGATGTATGATGGTGTGTGATGATGTATGGTGGTGTGTGATGATGTATGGTGGTGTGTGATGATGTATGGTGGTGTATGATGATGTATGGTGTGTGATGATGGATGGTGGTGTGTGATGATGGATGGTGGTGTGTGATGATGGATGGTGGTGTGTGATGATGGATGGTGGTGTATGATGATGTATGGTGGTGTGTGATGATGTATGGTGGTGTATGGTGGTGTGTGATGATGTATGGTGGTGTGTGATGATGTATGGTGGTGTGTGATGATGTATGGTGGTGTGTGATGATGTATGGTGGTGTATGATGATGTATGATGATGTATGGTGGTGTGTGATGATGTATGGTGGTGTGTGATGATGTATGGTGGTGTGTAATGATGTATGGTGGTGTGTGATGATGTATGGTGGTGTGTGATGATGTATGGTGGTGTATGATGATTTATGGTGTGTGGAGATGTGACCCCATGTCACAGGTGCATATGAGCAGTGTATGCCCGATTTTCTTAGGCTTGCTAATTGTACACCTGTGTGCTGGCTTCTTAATCATCCCAGGGATAGAAGTCAGTGCTCAGACTTGGAGACATCTCCGCCCGGCAGACAGGAAGTCTGGTGGGTCCCAATAAGGGACGGCTCCAGGAGAAAGAGACAGGAGGTCTCGGAGTCTAAGCCTGCAGGTGGCCGCCTATGTGTGTACGTCTGTAGCAGGCAGATGTGGCCTGCGACCAAAACAGCACAAAGCTGGCAGTGAGTAAGCCAGGAGGTTATAGTTTGTGTTTATACAGTAATGGTGGAACCCCCCTGTGAGGGAAGATTACTGTTTGTTTAAACTTTTTCATTATCCTTTTTTTTTTTTGGAAATCTGTTTGTTGAGTTTTAAAACATTTAACAGAAAAACAACATACATTGGTCATAACGAGAGTTGACTTTGATACTTACAGAAATCTGACATTAGGCAAACAGTTACATGAAACACGGCAGGGAGCTCAAGGCATCACAATCGTCTCAGCAGGCTGGCATTCATGGGTTGGAGGACACCGTGGAGCTAAAACGTGTATCTCAGAAACATATGTTACATTCACAGTTGCAGATTCCTATTCATTGGCAGAAAATAGAGGGTTAAGTAGGGTGTGAGTCTGAGGCTGTGGAGGAATCCGCCAGGCATTTGGCGGACCAAACCTTATCATATTTTTGAGGGCAACCCCTATTAGCATAACAATCTTTGTAAAGAGGCAGGCTATTGTTGACCAATTGTTTCCACAGGGAGAGAGCAGGAGGAGTAGGCTTACGCCAGTTAAGAGCTATGGCTTTGTGGGCGTAAAAGAGAAGTAGCCGGACCAGGGTGCGGCTTGCCACAGTGGGAATTATTTGTTCTATCAGGCCCAATATACATAGTGCTATGGAGGGTTGGAGCGATATGGTGGTGACCTGTGTGATGACCTTTAGTATCTCTTTCCAGTATTCGAGAATGGCTGGGCAGGTCCAAAAAATATGAGTAAAATGACCCGCTATTGTTCCACATCGCCAGCATCCTGAGGTGGGAGACGGGGTTCATTTTGTGTAACCTGTGTGGGGTAAAATATGCGCGATGGATCATCTTGAACTGTATTAGACGGTCTCTCAGGGAGAGCAGGGGTCTGAAAGGGAAGTCCCAAACGTCATTGTCAAAGTCGGGAACGTCATGTAGCCATTTGTTTCTGAGTTTTTCCAAGGTAGGGAGGGAGGTCATTATCAAATGAGAGTAAAGTCGCGAGGTGGGCTTATTTGCACATCCGGATCTGATGAGGTCCTCTAACGTGGATTGGACGATCTGGAGGGGAGAACTGGAGAATTGGCGACTGAAGGCATGGGAAAGTTGTAGATATCTAAAAAAAAAAAAAATAGCTCTGCAGGATCTTGAAATCAGAGATCAATTTGGGGAGTGGGGCCAGAGATTGATTGGAGATTACTTGGACCACTGTTTTAATGCTGAATTTAGTCCAAGCGTGGGGTTCGAGCAATTTGTAAATATGCTCAAGGGTGGGGTTCAACCACAAGGGGCAGCTAGAGAAAGTGAATTTTTAGGGTACCTTTCAAATTGAAGTCCCACCCCCCCATGCACGAAGCGTGGTGGGCATGGAGGGGGTCAACGGGTATAAGGCCTTTGGGCCACGCACAATTAAAGATTTCAGCGCTTCCAACGATTTCACCACCGCCGCCTCAATCAAGGTGGCGGGGTTTGACGTATCGGGAGTGATCCACCAGCCCGTTGTAACTAGCTGGGTGGCTAGGAAATATTTATATAGGTCAGGGCACGCCAGTCTTCCCTGGGAGGACGGGCGTACTAGTGTTGACCATCTGTATCTGGGGGACTGGGTCCCCCAGATAAAGGAGGCGAAGAGGCTATGTAGCCGGGTGAAAAATGATTTGGGAATCCATTGCAGAGATTGGCGAAGTAGGTAGGTAAATTTGGTCATGATTTTAATTTTTATCAGATTTATCCAACCTAGCAATGATTAGGGTAGTGACTCCTATGCCTTCAGTCTCAGCCGTGTCTCCTGAACCACTGGGGATAGATTCAGCAAGAAATCTGAAGCCTGCCTGGAGACTACCACCCCAAGCTCTCAACCCATTGTAGGGGTATATCGGAGGGGGCGGTGGTACGAGGTGCAGGGTCTATAGGGAACAAAAGCAACTTTGACCAATTAACCTTGAGGCCTGTGACAGTGGAGAATGAGTTCAGAATCTGCAGTGCTCCGGTAAGCGAGGAGTCTGCATCGTTGAGGAAAAGAAGGAGGTTGTCCGCATACAGGGCGACCCTCTCCTCCAGCCAGCCAACGTGCGGGTCCTTGATGTGCAGGGAGGTGGTTCCATTGTGATGGCGAAAAGGGCCAAAGAGGGAGAACAGACCTGTCGCGTGCCTCTGGACAGAGGGAAGGGCCGCGACAGACCCCCCCCAACTTAATAGCTGACGTGGGGTGCTTGTAGAGTGTCAGTAACCACGTAATAAATATCAAGGGGAACCCCATTCTACGGAGAACCTCCCACAGAAAAGGCCATTCTGCAGTGTCAAAGGCCTTCTCTATGTCTAAGGAGGCCACCACCCGGGAACCCTCATTGAGGTATTGTGCATGTATGTTGGTAAATAAGCGTTGTAGGTTTACATCAGTGGCTCTGTTAGCCAAAAAACCAGTTTGGTTAGTCTCTATTACAGACGGCAGTAGGGGTTGTAGTCTCATAGTGAGCAATTTGGTAAGAATTTTGAAGCCTCTGTTAAGTAGGGTGATAGGCCTATATGAGGCGCAGGATGTGGGGTCCTTAGGGGCTTTGTGGAATAGTATTATGTGTGCATGACTCATGAAGGTGGGAAGGGCGTCCTCCTTCAGACAGTGAGAATAGAGCTGGGCCAGTTTGGGGGCAAGTAGGTCCCCATGGGTTTTGTAGAACTCTATGGGGAGACCATCTGGGCCTGGGGATTTTCCAGCAGGAAAGGATCCGATGGCCTTCAAAACCTCCTCTGGGGTAATGGGTCTCACCAAAGTTTCTCTCTCCGCATCTGAAAGCCAGCCAAGTGCCAGTGGGTCCAGCCAAGGCGCCAAGTCCTGTGGCCTGAAATCCGAGGGCAACACGGAGGTGTAGAGAGAGCTATAGTATTGCCGAAATACGTCCAATATGTCTGGGAGAGAAGAGACCGATTCACCCGAAGGAGACATTTTCATTATCTTTATATAAAAGTGGGCTGCCATGCCCTAAAAACGCAGTCTGGAGTGGCACGTTTCTGGAAAACTGCATGCACCACTTGAACTTAAACACCCCAAATCGTTACAGTTGGTATATGATGGTGTATGCTGGTGTGTGATGATGTATGATGGTGTATGGTGGTATATGATGTATGGTGGTGTGTGATGGTGTATGGTGGCGTGTGATGATGGATGGTGGCATGTGATGATGGATGGTGGCGTGTGATGATGGATGGTGGCGTGTGATGATATATGGTGGTGTGTGACGGTGGATGATGGTTTGTGACGATGGATGGTGGTGTGTGACGGTGGATGGTGGTGTGTGACGATGGATGGTGGTTTGTGACGATGGATGGTGGTGTATGACGATGGATGGTGGTGTGTGACGATGGATGGTGGTGTGTGACGGTGGATGGTGGTGTGTGACGGTAGATGGTGTTGTGTGATGATAGATGGTGATGATGGATGGTGGCGTGTGATGATGGATGGTGGCGTGTGATGATGGCTGGTGGTGTGTGATGATGGCTGGTGGTGTGTGATGAAGGCTGGTGGTGTGTGATGATGGCTGGTGGTGTGTGATGATGGCTGGTGGTGTGTGATGATGGCTGGTGGTGTGTGATGATGGCTGGTGGTGTGTGATGATGGCTGGTGGTGTGTGACGGTGGATGGTGGTGTGTGATGATGGATGGTGGTGTGTGATGATGGATGGTGGTGTGTGATGATGGATGGTGGTGTGTGATGCTGTATGCTGGTATATGATGGTGTATGATGGTGGACGGTGGATGGTGGTGTGTGATGATGGCTGGTGGTGTGTGACGGTGGATGGTGGTGTGTGATGATGGATGAAGGTGTGTGACGATGGATGGTGGTGTGTGACGGTGGATGGTGGTGTGTGACTGTGGATGGTGGTGTGTGACGGTGGATGGTGGTGTGTGACGGTGGATGGTGGTGTGTGACGGTGGATGGTGGTGTGTGACGGTGGATGGTGGTGTGTGACGGTGGATGGTGGTGTGTGACGGTGGATGGTGGTGTGTGACGATGGATGGTGGTGTGTGACGGTGGATGGTGATGTGTGATGATGGATGGTGGTGTGTGATGGTGGTGTGTAACGGTGGATGGAGGTGTTGGATGGTGGTGTGTGACGGTGGATGGTGGTGTGTGACGGTGGATGGTGGTGTGTGACGGTGGATGGTGGTGTGTGACGGTGGATGGAGGTGTGTGACGGTGGATGGAGGTGTGTGACGGTGGATGGAGGTGTGTGACGGTGGATGGTGGTGTGTGACGATGGATGGTGGTGTGTGACGATGGATGGTGGTGTGTGACGATGGATGGTGGTGTGTGACGGTGGATGGTGGTGTGTGACGGTGGATGGTGGGGTGTGATGATGATGTATGTTGGTATATGATGGATTGGTGGTATATGATGCTGTATGGTGATAAATTATGGTATTTTGACCCTGGGATGTTTATAATCTGTATGGAAGGCAAGCTTTAACAATGTTTGTTCCTCTGGTATTTCTAAAATAAATCAGATTCATAATTCTGTATCCTCAGATATGAGCAGTCCCCTCAGTTACCAACTCAAAATGTAGTAATATCCCATCACTTTCAGACCCGGGGACTGTGGCCACCAGAAGTCAGACAAATGGAGAGAGGGGGACTCCACGCAGCAGTGGCTGAACCATTCCACATTCTGTCCAAAACTAAGCCTTTTGCATTCCTGCAATGACATTATTATGCTCTAGGCCAGTGGTTCTCAACATCTGTCCTCAGGACCCACTAACAGGCCACATTTTAAGTATTACCTTGAGGAGATGCAGACTAGAATACTGCAAACACTGAACAGCAAATTAGATCACCTGTGATTATTTCAGTTATCTTGCAAACCTGGCCTGTTGGTGGGTCCTGAGGACAGGAGTTGAGAACCACTGCTCTAGGCTTTAATTAAGTAAACCTGTACTATAGGCTGACTCATCAAAGTAACAAAGCACCACCACCACCCCAGTACTTCCACACATGGAGCATGTAGGAACCTGGCCTCCCACTGGGCAGGGCTGATTGCCTGAGCCAATAGGAAGACCAAGAACTGTCACATGGGGGGGGGGTCATGTCTAGTCCTACGCAAATATACCAAATTGAAAGCACAACCAAAAATTCAAATACAGTAATACCTTGGATTGCGAGCATAATTTGCTCCGGAAACATGCTTCTAATCCAAAGCACTTGTCTATCAAAGCAAATTTCCCCATAAGAAACAATGAAAACTCAGATGATTTGTTCCACAGCCATTTATTCATAAATCCTTCAGTTTATAGTCCATATAAAAAAATTATAGCAATGTGATGATAGGTAGTGTAACCATAAAATGTCCATCCACAAAAGGAAGCCTCCACAAGGGGATTAGAAGCAAAATCCAGCAGGAGCCACAGAGTATAAAAGAGAAGAGAGGCGCCTCTAAGTGTAGCAACATGGTTACATTTAATGAAGGTACAACATTTTGCAACTCACATGGTTGATGATTAAAAGAGGCACATCTAAGTATGCCGGCATCCGGGGTAAAGCTGTCCACATAGACCGTCCTCCACACCGCCGGCTCTCACTGCTGTCAGTCTTTAAATTGTGACCGGGAAGACCACCGTGCAGTAGAGTGAGCTGAAAGCGAGGCTTGAACCGCTCGTGGAGCGCAGCATGGAAGAGATGACGTCGCTGGCTGTGTGGAGGATGCTCTATGGTGACAGCTTTACCCCGGATGCCTGCATACTTAGATGTGCCTCTTTTAATCATCAGCCATGTGCGTTGCCAAATGTACCTTCATTAAATGTAACCATATTGCAACACTTAGAGGCGCCTCTCCTCTCTTTTTTACTGACGCTACTCTTCTATAAAGACATCGCTTGTATATCAAGTCAAGATTTATTTTTTAAAAAATTTGCTTGTCTTGCAAAACGCTCTCAAACCAAGTTACTCTCGATCCAAGGTTTTACTGTATGCAATTTTCTCTCGAAGCCAGACAGGAATACTTAGAAATGTTCAATTCATCTCACGTAGTCATGTTCACACCCGGTGTATTAAGCTGTGATGATCAGCATTAATGAGGCTCAGGCAAGGACATGGAGAATACAATGGTTTTCTATGTGCCCTGTTCTCACCATACCAGTGTGTGGGTGAGGTTGTCCTTGAAACGGTGACTCAAAGGGGACATGCGAGACAATGTCTTCTCTTGATTTCCTTGTTAATGTAATGAATAGTCAGTAGTTATAACAACGTGTTTGCTCTCTCGCACTATGGACAGTAAGGTGCTTATACACTTCTGCCACAATCCCGTACCATAATGTAAGACTTGCATATGTCTGGGTGCTCTTCAGGCTAATAAAGTGCGGCCTTCCAGAAGGGGTGCACCAATTCAAATAGCCGGCTGGGCACAAAGGTCCTTCCGCAAATGCGTCTCTCAATATACAAGATCATCCCTAAACTACCTGTAGCACCCTGGAGTTTAGGCAGGGTTGCTCCTAAATTTACTTGCCAGGTATAGCTACCTTGGCTAATTGTTGAGGATCAACTGATTTCACTCTAATTCCCTGTACACACGATCGGACTTTCCGACAACAAAACCGTGGATTTTTGTTCAAAGGATCTTGGCTCCAACTTGTCTTGTCACACAAATGTTGGCCAACAATTACAAACGTGGTGACGTACAAGACGTACGTGATATTAGGAACGCTAATTTTACAAGACCGTTCGCTTCTGGCTCATATTTGATTCCGAGCATGTGTGGACTTTTGTCCGACGGATTTGTGTACACACGATCGGAAAGTCCGAAAACAAACATTTGTTGGCTGGAAAATTTGAGAACCTGCTAGCCAACATTTGTTGGCGGAAAGTCCGACAACAAATGTTCGATGGAGCGTACACACGGTTGGAGTTTCCACCAACAAGCTCACATCCAACATTTGTTGTCGGAAAATCCGATGGTGTGTATGGGGCATTAGTATGTATTTGCTGCACTTCTCTCTTTTGCAGCTAGGTGGCCGGGTATCTGGTGGCATTAGATATGAGACAGGCACTGCAAGGTCAGATTATGGGTATATGGGGCAACCCAGCCAATGGGCAGGGGTTTTCTTAAGCCCCTTGGCCTGGTGGGAGAATCTATATATTTGGGTGGAGTCAGGTGATCAGGGTTCTGTGCCACCTGGACAGCTGTCTGGGTGGCCGTGTGTTGTACTGCCCTGGCTGCTAGGCCAGAGTTTGGGCCTATCCCGGGCACATGTGGCTGGTAGGCTGTCTGAAGGCCTATCCAGAAGCAAGAGAGCACATAGGGTGGGGATTGTGGCTTGCAGTCCAGCCAGAAGTGACGGTTCTGCCGGCTGGAGAGCCTGTCGTAGTCGGAGGTAGAGGGGAAGCTGCTGCCACTAAGGGACCAACAACCTTATTACCAGAGACCACAGCGAGTATCTGAAGCAAGTACCGGAGCAGTATTCTCACCAACCAGGCACGGTGAAGAATCAGGAAACTTCAGTGGGCATCAAGCCAGGGACCCAGCCAGCGGAGGTGACGCTTGCAGAGCAGCCTTGTCTGTCAAGCTAGGGACCGAGAAGGCCAGTGGGGTGAAGCTTGAGGAGTATCTTGAGTGCAAAGCTAGGGACCAAGCAGAGAAGCGGGGGTGAAGCTTGAGGAAGATACTACTGTGAAGATTGGAGGAGCTCAAGGGATTCAGTGGCAGAGAATCATCTAGTCTAGTGAGAGAGACTGGGAGCTCAGTGATCTGAAGAACTACAAGAACTGATTGTAGTGGAAGTGAAGGAACTGTTACAACTTGTGTTAGGAACTGTTAAAAACTGTTGCCATAGGAGACCGCATTCCTACACATGCAGACGTGGTGTCTTGCTGGATGCCTTTCCTGTTGAAGTCTCGGAGTCTGCCAATTCATCTTGCAACTACCCAAGGGTGTCCTGGCCCTAACCCTTTCTCCTAAAGTTCTATTAATAGCAATAAAAATCTCTTTTGCATTCAAGAAGGCACCCACTATGCCTCACAACCCACCATATACAGAAGGATGTCAGCTATCCCTGGCCCTGGAGGTTCTCATTAGACCGAAGGAGGCCTTGGACCTTGCTACATACCCCTTCTCTTCCAAGATGGCCACTGGGAGCCCAATGATGAGTGTTCAACGTGAACTAATGGCCCAACTTTTTGGGGTACACAATGACCCCTTTATCAAGGAGGACCCATGTCATCATGCTGCCCATTACCTAAAGTTCAGCCGTGGACTCCCGAAGGTCAGCCAGGTTGGCATGTCGAGACACCAAACCACGTCACTTCTGCCGCAAGGCTACTTGTAGGCAGATGTAGTCTGCTGTCTCCACTGTAGGTAACGCTTAACCACAGCAGCAATGCAGAAGGAGAGGAAATCATGGGGAACATGGTTCCTCTGATTTCCTGAGTCACTGGGGCAGCGATCTGTTTGGATGCTGGCTGCTCATGTGACTCTAGCAGCCATCTTGGGTGTGGCAGGATCTGTTTAAGACTCTGATGCCTGAGTTTGGCATGCATTTTTGCAAAGTGGCTAGCATGGGGAAAGAGCACCCACCTGTCAGGGAAAGTGATAGCAGCAGGAAAAGGTTCCATGCAAGTAGGGCTAGGGTAAGGACTCTCAATACTGTACTGTTGCCTCCCCTTTGGGACCAGACTGGCCAGGCCGTATTCCAGACGCTATACCTGTGGCCTCTCTGCCTTGAACTGAATTGTGATTGTTACCCTAGCGGCGCTCTCCCACTCCGGTTGTTTATATTTCCTGCAATACAAGTTCTGAGTTTATCTGCAACTGGACTCTGTGTCTTTATTGCTGCCGCCCCTGCTGCACCTACTCATAATCAGATGGTAAGGCAGCCAGTTGTATTATGTCTCGGGTGATAGGATGGCACACTTTTGTTAAAACCACCTCTAACATTATGTACATGTAATCCTTTAAAGCACATATTTCAAACACAAGGCCTGCGTCCCAAATCCGGCCCTCCATGCCTTTTTATATGTGGCCCTCACACCCAAGTTTGGAACCTTCAGTAGCGCACTTCCAAACCCTGCCCTCTGTACATAACACACTCCTGAACCCTGCACTCTGTACGTAGCGCACTCCTGAACCCTGCACTCTGTACGTAGCGCACTCATGAACCCTGCACTCTGTACGTAGCGCACCCCTGAGCCCTGCACTTTGTACATAGCGCGCTCCTGAGCCCTGCACTCTGTACGTAGCACACTCCTGAACCCTGCACTCTGTACATAGCGCACTGCTAAACCCTGCACTCTGTGCGTAGAGCACTCCTGAACCCTGAACCCTGCACTCTGTACGTAGCGCACTCCTGAAGCCTGCACTCTGTACGTAGCGCACTCCTGAACCCTGCACTCTGTACATAACGCACTCCTGAACCCTGCACTCTGTACATAGCACACTCCTGAACCCTGCACTCTGTACATAGCACACTCCTGAACCCTGCACTCTGTACGTATCGTAATTCGTAATTCTGCACTTTGTACATAGCGCACACCAGATACAACTGGCCCTTTTAAGATAACCATACTGCTGATGCGGACCGCAATGAAATTGGGTTTGACACCCCTGCTTTAAATGGTGTGCAAGGCATCAAACAAATTGTCTTTGTATTTGTAGCCCTATGCAAATACTAATTTTTACTAAGTCAGTCCTTGGTGACCTGAACTCTGTTGGAGCAGACCCTTGTTGTATACAGCTTTGGGCAGTCTGGGGTTAGTAATACAGGTTCTCGTGAAGAATATTGCACTTTGTAAAGTTGAAAACTATGCTTTTATTTATTTTTTTTAGTTTTTTTACTGGTAATACGCAGCAAAGTCTCTACAAAGAAGGCAAACTGCATTTAACAATTATTCAGACGTAGAGCCTTCCATTCTGCTCTTTTTTCCTTGAAACAAGCATTCTTCTCTGAGGATGCACAATAGCAGCAAGGTTACACTTTTTCGTTCAATGTTACAAACATTAATGTGCTGTGTGTAGTGATTGTAGAACATTTACTTTTAGAATAGTCACTCATGTCAAGGAGCTTGGGGGATTATAGTCACGTTGAACAGCTTCATGTAAACTGTTATATATTTTTTTTAAAAAGAACCCCTCACCCTCTGGGTGATCGATGTACATTGCAGGGATTATAACAACCTTTGTTGCAGATTCCTACAGCGCCTTGAAAAAGTATTCATACCCCTTGAAATTTTCCACATTTTGTCATGTTACAACCAAAAACGTGAATGTATTTTATTGGGATTTTATTTGATAGACCAACACAAAGTGGCACATAATTGTGAAGTGGAAGGAAAATGATAAATGGTGTTTGTTAGAAAGTTTATTTAATCTAATATTTAATATTTATCAGTTACCAAATATTAACAAACGAATGAATGGATTAGATCTTTACAGAATAATTGAGTTGTATGTTTATATAATTTAAATATATTAGGGCTGTTACTGATTAAAATTTTCGCGTTCGATTAATCTATTTTGTTTAATCGATTAATGGACTAATTTTGATTAATTATAACGCACATACAAATCCAACTACTATTAGCTGATCTCCTTGCATTGCAACTCTGCATTAGTCAGTGGTAAATGTGGTATACATTATATACAATCACCCGACACTAGTTAGTTTCCACAATCCATGACTTAACTTCACAGTTCACACAAATACTTTTTAAATTCAAACTGTAGCACTGACGTAAGTAATTTTTATTATTAAACTTTAAGAAAAACGTAGAAAGTTTGTTTAACTTTAATTATAAAACTTATCTAGTATATTGACTGTCAAATTTGGTTATCAAATTTTGCCTACACTTAGCTCACTGAATGCTCCCAGTTAACCACATCCATATTTACCATCACTGTCCAGGCTGTCTGGTGACGTCACGGACATCGACGTCACTGGACTCCTCCCCCCTTCTCTTCGTTATCAGAAGGAGGCACTTGGGGAAGGGGGGGAGGAGTCCGGTGACGTCAATGTCTGTGACGTCACCGGATCTCTGATGGAACTCCCTTAGGACCCAGAAGCCAGCAGAGAGGTGAGTACCGATCAAAAAAATTAACGACTAATCGAGGAATTAATCTTTAATTTCCACAGCCCTAATAAATATATAGATATAGATCTCTTTTAGTTCTGGAAAAAGTGAAATTATATAGACTTTTATACTTGTAAAGGTATACATATTGTTATAAGCTTCATAAACATTCCTATGGAGAACCAAACATGTGTTAGTAGTTAGGAATCTTACATTGGTTTCCCTCACCTCCGGCCCATCACAGATGGAGAAGGAAGGATTCACATTTCTTAGGATGTAAAAGTTCATGTCTTAGTTAAGATTATAAGTTCTTTATACTACAATATTTCTTGATTAGGATATTAATAAGTACATTGGGTTTTAATTAAATATAATATACATACTGATTTATGTAGTAGTATTTGATCTTATGTTAAAGGAAACTTATATTGTGTACATTAAATGGCTTCTTGCCTACTCTTCAGGAATGTCAATGCATAGAGACTGAGCAACTCCCATCATTACATGAGGTGGTTAAAGCCCACGGTTTTCTGTAGGACAATAAAGCTCAGAGGGACCTTTATTGTCCTCCTTCCTAAAAACCAGCCTTTTTTAGGAAGGAGGGGTCAGATTTTAGGAGTAAAAGCTAGTAAAAGAAGGACAGTCGAGCTGATTTTTCTGGACACACCACGAGACAGTGAAGGAAGCTGCCACAGCTTTACACACACACACAAAGATACGCATCTGATTCAATCTTCATATTAAGAATATAATATATTATTGATATTATTTTTACATTCTACATTTTGTTATTGTTCTTGTAATATTTTTTTATTAAATCAATTTTTGAGTTTTTACACAAGAACTGAACAGGCTTTCTTGGAAGTTTTCTCATCAATTTAATTTACAGAATATCAATATTAATACCATAATAACGGTATTTTAACAGTGTTCAACATTTTTTACAAATAAATATCTGAAAAGTGTGTGTGTGTGTGGGGGGGGCATTTGTATTCAGCCCCCTTTACCGTGATACCCCTAACTAAAATCTAATGGAACCAATTGCCTTCAGAAGTCACCTAATTAGTAAATAGAGTCCACCCGTGTGTAATGTAATCTCTGTATAAATACAGCTGTTCTGTGAAGCCCTCAGAAGTTTGTTAGAGAACTTTGGTGAACAAACAGCATCATGAAGGCCAGGGAACACACCAGACAGGTCGGGGATAAAGTTGTGGAGAAGTTTAAAGCAGAGTTATTTTATAAAAAACATCTCACGGAGCACCGTTCAATCCATCATCTGAAAATGGAAAGAGTATGGCACAAGTGCAAACCTAAAAGTGAAATTAAAAACCCCACACCAGAAATCAAACAATTAAATACACTGTATCAATGCAGCAGCTGTTTCATTCGTGTGATATATGTGGAAAGTGAGGCCACGGGAACTAACCTTAAAACAAACAGCGCTAGCAATGGAGCTACTCTTCCCACAGTAAATAAAAAACTTTCAGTGACCATATCATTAATTACATGTGCAAATATAGTCCAATAATGTTAAATTAGATAAATATTGTATTCAAATAAAAAGTGCTCCTTGTGGAAGTATCGCACAATTGCGATGAATTGATGTTGATGGTGCTCCCAAACGATGCATGTAAAAAAGTGAAGGTTCCTACTCACTGAATGGAGTTGACCCTCATTACCTTTTAATAAGAGAGGTAAAATGAGTACTCATGCAAAACCTCTGGTCATTGAGACCGTACAGTGCATTTGACCTCTCTTCTCTTATAAGGTAATGAGGGTCACCTCCATTTGTAAATTTTTTCATGTAATTAATGATATGGTCACAGACAGTTTTTTTATCTACTGTGGGAATAGTTCCATTGCTAGCACTGTTTGTCTTAGGATTAGTTCCTGTGGCATCACTTTTCAAAACTGCAAACCTACCAAGTCATGGCCGTCCACCTAAACTGGCCGGGCAAGGAGAACATTCATCAGAGAAGCAGCCAAGAGGCCCATGGTAACTCTGGAGGAGCTGCAGAGATCCACAGCTCAGGTGGGAGAATCTGTCCACAGGACAACTATTAGTCGTGTTCTCCACAAATCTGCCCTTTATGGAAGAGTGACAAGAAGAAATATTGGTAAAAGAAAGCCATAAGAAGTCCTGTTTGCAGTTTGTGAGAAGCCATGTGGGGGGCATAGCAAACATGTGGAAGAAGGTGCTCTGGTCAGATGAGACCAAAGTTGAACTTTTTGGCCTAAAAGAAAAACGCTATGTGTGGCAGAAAACTAACACTGCACATCACCCTGAACACACCATCCCCACCGTGAAACATGGTGGTGGCAGCGTCATGTGGGGATGCTTTTCTTCAGCAGGGACAGGGAAGCTGGTCAGAGTTAATGGGAAGATGGATGGAGCCAAATACAGGACAATCTTAGAAGAAAACCTGTTAGAGTCTGCAAAAGACTTGAGACTGGGGTGGAGGTTCACCGTCCAGCAGGACAACGACCCTAAACATACAGCCAGAGCTACAATGGAATGGTTTAGCTCTGGCTGTATGTTTAGGGTCGTATTCATGCGTTAGAATGGCCCAGTCAAAGTCCAGACCTAAATTCAATTGAAAATCTGTGGCAAGACTTGAAAATTGCTGTTCGCAGATGCTCTCCATCCAATCTGACAGAGCTTGAGATATTTTGCAAAGAAGAATGGGCAAAAATGTCCATCTCTAGATGTGCAAAGCTGGTAGAGACATCCCCAAAAAGACTTGCAGCTGTAATTGCAGAGAAAGGCGGTTCCACAAAGTATTGACTCGGGGGCTGTTAAAAACCATTTATCATTTTCCTTCCACTTCACAATTATGTGCCACTTTGTGTTGGTCTATCACATAAAATCCCAATAAAATACATTTTACGTTTTTGGTTGTAACATGACAAAATTTGGAAAATTTCAAGGGGTATGAATACCTTTTCAAGGCACTGTATGGTGGACTCTAGTTAGGCTGCTAGGCTAAATTTAGTTTCGGGGTTCACTGTAATCAGTTGTGCAGCAATTTATTGCTTTTGTCTGGTCAGGGCTTCCAAGCTAAGGAGTTGATTTCTCCCACCTGCTTCTGGAGTATAGGGCAGGGAGCGTCTAATGACCAGTATGATTATTTATCATGCAGAGGCATCCAGATGGTGGCTGGGAAGGTGATAAATGTTTGGGAGTGTTCTTCATCTGCCAGGAGGGTTCCAGTTCTCAGGGGCTGCTGCCCCTGGAGGCAGCTTGTTGGCATGTGCAGTCTCTACTCCCCACTGTTGGTGGTGCAACACCGAAGCGGCAATTTAGAAGGGGAAGGTAGTTGGTTCCTCCTATGATTTTCTGTGGTCACCCGGGGAACAGCTATCCGATTGGGCACTGATACCCCTCATGACCTTGGTGCCCATCTTGGGTAAGGGCAGAGCCATTTAAAACTTGGCTTGATTTGGAGTGCATTGTGTGAGTGGTTAGTTAGGGACGGGTTCTCTGACTGTCCAGGACAGTGTTTAGCAGCACAGAGAGGTTCCAGAAGAGTAGGAAAAGTACAGGGACTATGCCATCTCCTTTTTGGAAGCCTCCCATTTTGGTGTGGCCTGACCAGGCTGCATTCTGCTCATCACTGCAGATGCTTATAGGTGGGGTGCAGCGTGGTGAGGCAGCAATAATTAACACAGTCAGGTGCAGTAATAAACTTGTAAGGAAGCATTGCAGCAACCGTTCACAACAATCCTGGTGGAAAGACTGCCCAACGGGGTGCACTCATGGGTACAGCAACATTAACAGAGCGGGTTCTGTAGAGAGGGGCGGAATTTGCCCTGGCTGTTTTATGCCCAGTCAGGAAAATGTCCAGAAGAGATGCGACCCTACGCTTTCCCTCTTGTCAGGAACCCCTACTTACCGCTAGTATTATCCGTAACAGATGAGGTGCCTTTTACTGCACTGCCCGCACGCATAAAGAGCGCCAAACGCTGGAGCTTGGGCCTTACATAGGCTCTGCCTGATCCAAGATGGCTGCCAGATTTACATGGGGCAACATCATCCAACTGGATAGCTTCCCAGTGACGCAGGAAGCCATAGAGGAACCAGGTTCCTCCCAACATTCTCTCCAGCTGCAGAGCTGCTGCGCTTGAGCACCACCTGCAGTGGAGTAAATAAACTGCACCCGCCTACGTGCTGTAGGCCTCTCTGAAGTCTCCAGACCACTGTTACAGTTCGTAAGTGACTCAGAACAGTTGTTCCCACCTGCCATGCTGTGTAGGACCTTCTCTACAATATACTGCTCATGCCGATTCTGGACTCGTTTACTACCCACCACACCAAATTGATTCTTGCTCACATGCAGAAGCCCTAAAAATGACTTCAAAATCAAAATTCTAAAAGATCACTCGAAAAACATTCTGAAAATCTGCTATAATGTGACATCAAACTTTTATGTTGATGACAGTCTATTAGTATCTCCTTGCTCTTTGCAAAAGACAATTCCCAACAACTATGACAAAAACTCATGAGTTAGCGAATTAAAGTTTTTTCTTTTTTAACTTTGTGGCATTTAATTATCTAGTTGCCGTAGCAACTTGCATGGAAGATTAATGTGTTAAGCTAAAAGAGCCTGTACTTGATCTGCTATATAATTAACGGAACTGAAGAGTGGCGTGTTGTCTCAACTCGGCTTGGGATAGTTTTTTTTTTTTCAGAGGTGGGCATTCTGTCTTTCACAAATGATTTCACCAGTATAGGTTCTCTATTCTGAAGCATCTTACATAAGAATGCGACTGTCAAAGAAAACAATAACAAGAAAAAAAAGAAAGTAAGAAATAATGAAACGACTGCTCGAAAAGTTTATGTATCAAGTGAGTGTTCACGTTTTAACTGCTCCACTCTGGAAAAATTGCTTCACTTTTGCATCCTTTAAAGTGAACGTGTATTTTGACCATTGAAGCCAAATGGACAGGAGGCTACAGCAGATATGGCATAATTGTCAGGGCTGGGCTCAGCCCTTCCTTCTCAGAGCTCGGCTAATTGCCAGCTCCTATCCCTCCGCAGTTACTCAGCTGTTGATGATATCCTGCTTGTTAGTCCTGCCTACTTAAGCCGTTCAGCCCAGTAGATCTCTGCCTTCGCCTTGGTCAACATCACAGAAACTATCTCCTGTGATCCTGTTCAAGACTTGCTTTGCTGACATCCCTTCTGGCTCCAGATACTGCTTGGTGTACCACTACATTGATCCCTGACTTCTGGCTTGGCTGACTATCCTCCGGTTACTGAACTTTGGCTATATTTGACTATGTTTGTTCTTTTTACTTTTATTATTAAACAAGTGTGATTTAGCTGCACTTCTTCTGTCTCGACCTGATTTCATGGTTTCTGACAGTAGGCGAAGGCCATGAATTCAGAAGATGCAGTCAATCCACTTGTTGGTAATATTGGTTCCGCTTCGCTTCCCCAGCGATTTGGGGGCAACCCAGTCCAATGCAGAGGGCTTCTCAACCAGGTTGAGATATACTTTGAGATGCTGCCCCAGGCATTTCCCACGGACAGAAGCAAAGTAGGTTTCATGATATCTTTGCTTTCTGAGAGAGCCTTGGTCTGGGCAAATCCTCTATGGGAGACGCAAAAACCTGTTGTTTTGAGCTACCCTGAGTTTGTGGGTTTGTTTAAAAGGGTATTTGACGTTCCACATGCTCCGCTTCTGCTGCCAAGTGCCTCATGTCCATCGGACAGAGTACGAGAACTGTTGCCAACTACGCCATTGAATTCCATACTCTGGCAGCAGAGGTTGCTTGGAACAATGAGGCCCTCGTGGCTGCTTTTTCTCATGGTCTCTTGGATACTATCAAGGATGAGATAGCAGCCCTAGATATACCCACTGAGCTGGAGAAGTTGATCACATTTGCCATCCTCATTGACTCCAGACTCAGAGAGACTCTCTTAAAGAGCGCTTGTGGAAGCCTCCTGTACATTTGTCTCCGAGCTTTGCAGTTCCACCCTTGCCTCCCTCACATCCCATGCCTCCTGGTACCGAGTCGGTCAGTGAAGATGAATCCATGCACTTGGGCTTCAGGCGTCTCTCTGCAGATGAGAGAACCCTTAGGAGAATGGAGAGATTGTGGCCAGGCAGGTCACTTTCTGAAGTCTTGTCCTACCTGTCCAGGGAACGCCCGAACCTTGAGGTCCTGTCACTGACAGACCTTAGGTGGCGTTGTTTCGTCCCCAGTTATACTGAAGGATAAGCCAAGGTTTTGGTTACCCTTTCTTGGGCTGAGTCGTCCGTCAAGATACAGGCTCTAAGGCTCCTTTCACACTGGGCAGTGGGTGCGTCGGTGGTAAAGCGCCACTATTTTTAGTGGCGCTTAAGCGTCAATTTCAGGGCTTTCACATTGGAGAGACAGCAGCGGCTCTTTCAGGGTGCTTTGCAGGCGCTATTTTTAACATTCTAGCACCTACAAAGCGCCCCAGTGTGAAAGGGGTCTAATCAACTCTGGGGCTGCAGGCCTGTTCATTGATTCTGCCTTTGTATTGATGCGCTCGATTCCGATGCAGCTGCGTGACACTCCACTTTGCCATTGAGGCTCTTGACGGGAGACCTCTACAGCCTGCCCATGTGACTCATGAGACTGTTCCGTTGTCCATGGCCATAGGGGCTCTTCACCATGAGATAATCCAATTCCAAGTTATTTCCTCACCCAAGTTTCTGCTGGTTATTGGATTATCCTTGTTTACAGAGGCAAAAAACCCTCTTTTGATTGGCTCCGTGCTGAGGTTCTCTCCTGGTCACCACAATGCAGTAAGACATGCTTCCAGAAGGTAGCTAAGGCCCTGTGCACCTCTTCACTCTCCTCCCTGCTGGAGGAATACTGCAATTTTAGCGATGTCTTTGACAAAGTTCAAGCCGGTAGTTTGCCTCTACACCGGTCGTATGATTGCGCAATTGACCTTCAGCCTGGTGCCATACACCCTCGTGGCCGGGTTTACCCTTTGTCGGTCTTGGAGGATAAAGCCATGGAGGAGTATGTTGCAGACACACTTTCTCGAGGTTTCATCTGCAAATCCTCGTCTCCTGCTGGTGCTGGTTTCTTCTTTGTGAAGTAGAAGAGTGGTGAACTGAGACCTTGTATTGATTATAGGGGTCTCAATCGTTTCAGAATTAAGAATGCCTATCCGATTCCGTTGATTACAGAGTTATTTGACTGCCTCAAGGGAGCAACGGTTTTCACAATGCTTGATTTTAGAGGGGCATACAATCCCATGAGGATTAAGGAGGGCGAAGAGTGGAAAACTGCATTTTAATACCAGAACAGGCCATTATGAGTACCTCGTAATGCCTTTTGGCCTTTGTAACGCCTCGGCAGTTTTCCAGGGATTTATTAATGATGTCCTCCAAGATTTGTTGCAGTTATGTGTGGTGGTTTATCTCGATAATATCCTAATATTTTCCAAGTCCCTGGAGAGCCACCACACAGATGTCTATCGTTTGCTTCAGAAACTAAGAGAACAATCTCTATTGTAAATTGGAGAAGTGCGAGTTCCTTCGTGAACAGGTTAAATTCCTGGGTTATGTCATTTCCACTGCTGGTTTTTCGATGGACCTAGAGAAATTTTCGGCAGCCTACAGTGGCCCCGACCCATGGGTTTATGTTCTCTGCAGCATTTCCTGGGCTTTGCCAACTATTATCAGAAGTTTATTCGTAACTTCTCGTCTCTGGTCAAGCCCCTGACTGATATGACCAGAAAGGACGGTAACCCACAGAGTTGGTCTCCGGAGTCCATTAAGGCCTTTGAGAGTCCCAAGGCTGCCTTTGTTTCTGCTCCTGTGTTGGCACATCCTGATCCTACGTTGCCTTTTATCCTTGAGGGTGATGCTTCTGAGACTGGTGTTGGCGCCCTTCTGTCTCAACGTCCTAACTCTGAAAGCATCCGTGTGGCTACTTTTCCAAGAAATTGTCACCTGCAGAGTGCAATTACAAGATTGGTGACAGAGAGCTGTTGGCGATCATTTTAGCCCTGAAAGAATGGAGACATCTCCTTGAAGGTACCACTGTGCCGGTTATCATTTTTACTGACCATAAGTCCTAAGTCTCACATTCTTGCTCGAGGCTAAACGTCTCTCTCCCAGAAGGGCGCGATGGCCTCTTTTTTCTTGTCCAGTTTCAATTACATTGTCTCATTCTTACCCGGTACTAGGAATGAAAGGGCTGACGCCTTGTCACGACAATTTTCCTCCACTTCCTAGTTGGAGTCGGTTCCGGTTCCTGTGATTCCTCCTGATCGTATTCTGGCTATGGTTCGCACCAGTCTCACTTCTCCTTTGGTTGTCAAAATTCTTGCTGCTCAGGTCCATGCTCCTCCTGAGAAACCTTGTGACAGTTGCTTTGTCCCAGAGAGTCTTCGTACTGCCGTGCTCCAGACTTACCATTCTCCCAAGGCAGCTGGCCACCCTGGGAAGAATCAACTCGTTTGGGCCATTTCCCAACAATTCTGGTGGCCTAGTCTATGTGCTGATGTAACTGCCTTCGTAGCTGCCTGTTCCGTGTGTGTGTGCTCTGAGTAAGACTCCACGACACCTTCCAGTGGGCCTCCTACAACCCATACCCAATGGAGAGAGGCCCTGGACCCACCTGTCTAATTATTTCATTGTGGAGTTACCCAACTCCCAGGGCAACACAGTTATCCTTATGGTGGTTGACTGGTTTTCAAAGATGTGTCATTGTATTCCACTTAAGGAGTTGCCCACTTCTAAGGAACTGGCTTCCATTTTTGCTCGGGAGATCTTTCGCTTACATGGGCTACCCAAGGTGATTGTCTCGGACAGGGGTAGTCAGTTTGTGTCCTGGTTCTGGCGAGCCTTTTGTGCACAGTTGGGAATTCAGGTTGCTTTCTCCTCTGCATATCACCTGCAGTCTAATGGGGCCGCAGAACGAACCAATAAGTTCTTAGAGCAATTCCTACGTTGCTATATTTCTGACTATCATAACAACTGGTCAGACCTATTACAGAGTTTGCTCACAACAGTGCCTTGAATTCTGCTGTCCCCGTTTATAGCGAATTATGGTTTCCAACCTTCCTTGTTGCCTGACTTGTTTATTCCGCAGAGTATTCCTGCGTTAGTGGAGCATCTCCGTGGTCTTCGTTCCATTTGGGCACAAGTTCAGGAGGCTTTGCGATATGCTAATGATATGCAGACGCCAGCCTGCGCCTTCCTACCAGGTTGGGAACAGGGTCTGGCTGTCATCTCGCAACCTCCGACTTGGTGTTCCCTCACTGAAGTTTGCACCTCAGTTTATTGGGCCTTTCCATATTCTTCGCAGGATTACCCAGTAGCTTACGCATATTTCAAATGTATTTCATGTCTCCTTATTAAAACCTTTGGTCTGCAACCGCTTTACCACCTCGGTGACACATCCTCACCCTGTACAGGTTGAGAACCATGAGGAGTATGAAGTACAGTCCATTGTTGACTCACGTAGGTTCCGTGGGCGCATACAGTACCTGGTGCATTATAAAGGGTACGGTCCGGAGGAACGCTCTTGGGTCTCATCCTCAGATGTACATGCCCCTGTCCTCTTCTGTGATTTCCATAGATGTTTTCCCCTCAAGCCTGTGGTCCTCCGAGGGGGAAGGGTCATTGAGGAGGGGGTACTGTCAGGGCTCGTCAGTCCTGCCTACTGAAGCCGTTCGGCCCAGTGGATCTCTGCCTTCGCATTGGTCAACATCACAGAAACTGCGATCCTGTTCAAGACTTGCTTTGCTGACATCCCTTCTGGCTCCAAATCCTGCTTGCTGTTCCACTACATTGATCCCTGACTTCTGGCTTGGCTGACTATCCGTTCCCGTTACTGAACTTTGGCTATGTTTTGACGTTTGTTCTTTTTACTTTTATTATTAAACAAGTGTGATTTAACTGTACTTCTGTCTCGGCCTGATTTCATGGTTTCTGACAATAATGCTCAAATCTGCTTTCTTCTTTACAGCCAATAGGGGGTCTCTTTAGTCTCCTTTTCATGTTTAGCATTGCCTCCTTGCTGATACAATGCTGAAAGAAACTCATAATTGACAGAACTCAGGAAGACATCTGCTCAGTAACACTTTGCTTATCAGATGGCTCAATTTGAGGTTTCAATCAGACAAAAGGAGCTAAAAAGCTGTCACCTTCCTCAATTCTGCACTTCTAGGCTTCCTCTTTCCCATGGCCCCGCGTGTTTCTCGAGTGCTGTTGTGGCTGATGACGTGGTGTGTGCCACATCTATTTAAAGGAAACTCTGTCTCAGCTTCTGGTGCAACATTTCCCATTTTCCGCCAAGCCTCCTTTTTATATCTCCTCTTCCTGTCTGTTGTCTCACACATCCCGATCTTATATTCTCTATCTCTGATTCATTTGTCTGCTGCCTGCGCGACCCTTGGACTGTTTATGCATCCCATTCATCATACCTGACGGTTCTTGGCTCTGCCAGTACTCTGCCATCACACTCGTCTTTTTCTCTCAGTTCATTTGTCTGCCGCCCCCTGATCCTTGGGCTGTTTATACATCCTTTTCATCTTCGCCTGCCTGTTTTTGACTTTGTCATTACTCTGGCATCACACTCGGCTTTCTCTCTAATTCATTTGTCTGCTGCCTGCCCTGACCCTTGGCCTATTTATGCATCCAATTTATCATACCTGATAGTTTTTGACTCCGGTAGTACTCCGCCATCACATTCGGCTTTCTCTCTCTCTCTCTAATTCATTTGCCTGCAGCCTGCCCTGACCCTTGGCCCATTTATCATCCCTGCCTATTTTTTAATCTGCCAGTACTCCGGAAGACCCTTGGCCTGTTTGCTCATCCTTTTTATCATACCTGCCTGTTTTTTACTTCACTAGTACTCCAGTATTTCTTTCATACCTGCTTGCATGTGCTAAGCTAGCCATTCACTGATTGAAATTTCAACTGGTTTAGCAGGGACCACCCGAGTTTTTGATCCATGTGTTGCCATCCAGATGCTAGACAAGCTTTCTTCAATCAGCATCTACAGACAGGTGAAGCCGTCAGAATACAATGTCCCAATAGAGGGGGGGGGGGTCCTTTATCCACCTTGCTTGTGTGGATGGAGGAATCCCTGCATGTTTGTTTTTTTTTTTTTCTGACTCAACAAAAAAATGATCTGCTTATGGCCAACTTCAGTCTCTGCATGGTAAACCTTGGGATAGTGACCTGGCATCAGCACGCAGTAAAATCCAGCCCCACCATCAGGTGCTCTGCTGAAAGCCAGCAGGTGCTTAGGCTCCACACCCGAAGGAACCCCTTGCCTCCTGCTCACACATGGCCTCACATCCTGCGACCATGTGGCAAAAGCAGTCAGCATCTGCTGTGCTGTCCAGTTGGATAACCCACAGAGCTCTGGGAATCCTTTGTACCTTTTTTACAAAAATTGTATGCACGTAGTAATAAAAGCTATAAATCTATAAAATAATTTAAAACAACTGTTTAATTTAAAATGTATAAAATGAAATTGACTCTAGCCTTCCAATATTATAGGAAGTGAATTTAAACTGTTGAAAAAGAAGGCTTTTTGATGAAAAAGAAGGCTTTTTGATGTGGCAGCAGATATCTGATCCAAATTATGGTGTGACGCCATCTTAAAACCGATCTGGTTGGATTATCAGCAGCTGTTGCATAGCTTTCACCCAAACTGAGAATCCTTCTAGTCTTATATGATGACTTTAACTGACGCATTCCAGATGCAGAATTGTTCTCAATGTGAGTTCACACTATTGCATCTGTCATCGCTCTATCCTGTCTTAGAACTTTTCATCTTGTTGAAAACTGGGAGATGATTAAAAACATAGCTACTATCTATTGGAGAACTAATAATCCTCGGCAGAAAGTTAAAAACCTTTTTAAGAGAGGCTGACTGTCATAACATGTCCCAAAACGTGTCACCAGTCAAAGGAATGGAACAATTTAGCGCGGCCTTAAAAGCGCCAAGTGGATCAGTCTCCTGTAAAGCGTAGATGACTTACAATTGACAAAGTACAGTAAAGGATCTTTCTTCTCTAGGTGAGTGACACGGCCTATCTTTTGCACATCTCACAGCCATGAAGCAACTTGGAGGATGTTTATAATAAGTTCCAATTATTTGCTGGCTGATGTGAGGATTGCTTCAAATCTCAATATGTTCCACCGGGCCTCACTGAGAACACCTGACCCAGAAGTCACGGAGGACACACTTACTTCACGGTTAATTTATTTAATGTAACCAAGTCAATCGGACACGCCTGCCTGAGAAGAAAATGCAATCCGTCAAAGTTTCTGTCGGGTGAAATCACTTAACTTTATTAAACCGCGGTTAAAGGAAGACGCAGTGCAGTTTTTTCCTGGGAATTTTCAGTTGGAAAAAGGTCATCATAACGAGTCTCCAGAAGCCCAGCTCCAGCCACAACCTATTTTGCTTTAGATATAGTGCATCTGAAAAATATTCACAGCGCTTCACTTTTTCCACATTTTGTTATGTTGCAGCCTTATTCCAAAATGGATAAAATTCATTATTTTCCTCAAAATTCTACAAACAATCCCCCATAATGACAACATGAAAGACCTTTGTTTGAAATCTTTGCAAATTTATTAAAAATAAAAAACGATAAAGTTACATGTACATAAATATTCACAGCCTTTGCCACAACACTCACAATTATGCTCAGGTGCCCCCTGTTTCCACTGATCATCCTTGGGATGTTTTTACAACTTGATTGGAGTCCACCTGTGGTAAATTCTGTTGATTGGACATGATTTGGAAAGACACACACCTGTCTATATAAGGTCCCACCGTTATCAGTGCATGTCAGAGCACAAACCAAGCCATGAGGTCCAAAGAATTGTCTGTAGACCTCCGAGACAGGATTGTATGGAGGCACAGATCTGGGGAAGGGTACAGAAGAATTCCTGCAGAATTGAAGGTCCCAATGAGCACAGTGGCCTCCATCATCCGTAAATAGAAGAAGTTTGGAACCACCAGGACTCTTCCTAGAGCGGGCCGCCCGGCCAAACTGATTGATCAGGGGAGAAGGTCCTTAGTCAGGGAGGTGACCAAGAACCCGATGGTCACTCTGACAGAGCTCCAGCCTTTCTCTGTGGAGAGAGGAGAACCTTACAGAAGAACAACCGTCTCTGCAGCACTCCAACAATCAGGCCTGTATGGTAGAGGACGGAAGCCACTCCTCAGTAAAAAGCACATGACAGCCCACCTGGCATTTGCCAAAAGTCACCTGAAGGTCTCTCAGACCATGAGAAACAAAATTCTCTGGTCTGATGAAACAAAAATTAAACTCTTTGGCCTGAATGGCAAGCATCATGTCTGGAGGAAACCAAGCACCGCTCATCACCTGGCCAATACCATCCCTACAGTGAAGCATGGTGGTGGCAGCATAATGCTGTGGGGATGTTTTTCAGCATCAGGAACTGGGAGACTAGTCAGGATCGAGGGAAAGATGAATGCAACAATGTACAGAGACATCCTTGATGAAAACCTGCTCCAGAGCGGACCTCAGACTGGGGTGAAGGTTCATCTTCCAACAGGACAACAACGCTAAGCACACAGCTAGGATAACGAAGCAGTGGTTAAGGGACAACTCTATTAATGTCCTTGAGTGTCCCAGCCAGAGCCCAGACTTGAACCCAATTGTACTTCCCTGGAGAGATCTGAAAATAGATGTGCACCGACTCTCCCCATCTAACCTGATGGAGCTTGAGAGGTCCTGCAAAGAAGAATGGGAGAAACTGCCCAAAAATAGGTGTGCCAAGCTTGTAGCATCATACTCAAAAAGACTTGAGGCTGTAATTGGTGCCAAAGGTGCTTCACCAAAGTATTGAGCATAGGCTGTGATACTTATATACATGGGATTTTTTTAAAAATAATTTTGCAGAGATTTCAAATAAACTTTCACGTTGTCCTTTATGGGGTATTTTTTGTAGAATTTTGAGGAAAATTAATGAATTGAATCAATTTTGGAATAAGGCTGTAACATAACAAAAAATGTGGAAAAAGTGAAGCGCTGTGAATACTTTCCGGATGCACTGTACATGATGACCTTAACTAACGCGTTTATAGATGCAGAATTGTTCTCAATGTGCGCTCACACTATTGCATCTGTCATCGCTCCATCCTGTCTGTCTTTAGAATCTTTGCATCTCGTTGAAAAGGGGAGATCATTAAAAAACAAAGCTTCTAACTGAGAACTAATAATCCTTGACTGAAAGATGAAGACCTTTTTACGAGAGGCTGACTGTCATAACATGTCACGAAACGCGTCACCAGGCAAGGGAACGGGAACAAGTTAGCGTGGCATTAAAAGCGTCAAATGGAATAGTCTCCTGTAAAGCGCAATTGACTTACAATGGACAGAAAGTAAAGTAAAGGATTTTTCTTCTCTAGATGAGTGATGCAGCTTGCCTTTTCCACATCTCACAGCCGTGGAGCAGCTTGGGGGACGTCTGTAATAAGTTCCAATTATTTGACGGCTGACAGGAGGATTGCTTCAAATCTCGATGCGTTCCACCGAGCCTCACTGAGAACACCTGACCCAGAAGGCACGGAGGACACGCTTGTGTCACGGTTAATTTATTTAATGTCGCCGAGTCAATCCGACACGTCCGCCTGGGAAGAAATTGCAATCCGTCAAAGTTTATGTTGGATTAAGTCATTTAGTTTTATTAAACTGCAGTTAAAGGAAGACTCAGTGCAGTTTTTTCCGGGGGAATTGTTAGTTGGAAAAAGGTCATCATAACAAAAGTCTCCAGAGGCCCAGCTCCAGCCACAACCTATTTTGCTTTAGATACTGGGGAAGGGTTGGAACCCATGTCAGATAGTTATTGTTTTTATGTGTGTGTGTGTTGTTTTTTTTTTTTTTTTTTTGTCAAATAACAATTTTTATTGGTTATCTCAGAAGAGAAAGGAGCAAAAACAGAACGTGAGAACTCCAATTAGGAACAATAAAAAAGAACGGCAAGGGAAGGAAAAGAAAAGGAACAATTACAATGTTCACAGTGCATGTTCCATAGTCAGTTATGACATCGTCAGGGAAACATGGATATAACAGGTACAAACAGTGTAGTTTCAAATGGCGCAAAATGACTGCTAGGCCATATTATTAACTGTCAAACGATAAGTGGAGTCTTCCATAGTTTAGGTTAGGACTTATGGAATGGGATGTGATGTAAGAAGAAAAAGTAGTAGGGAAAATTAAAAGAGAAGTAGAAAAGTATCATAGTAGCTCATCTACCGGCTCAGGGCAGGTCCTCCCGAAAATGCCACAGCTCCCAGACTCTATCATGCATTTCCAGCCTATCCTGTAGTCTAGCAGCCATTTTCTCCATTAGCACCACGTCTTTTATTCTGTACAGGGCGTCTGGGGAAGGTGGGGAACACCGCTCCCAGTTGAGGGCATCTAAGCAGCGTGCGGCTGTAAGGATGTGTCTAATGCCGTGTACACACAGGCAGACTTTTCGGCACCAAAGGTCCGACAGCCTTTCCGACGGACTTTCGAATGAACGGACTTGCCTACACACGATCACACCAAAGTCCGACGGATTCGTACGTGATGACGTACGACCGTAATAAAATAAGGAGGTTCATAGCCAGTAGCCAATAGCTGCCCTAGCTTTGGCTTTCGTCCGTCGGACTAGCATACCTACGAGCGGATTTTTTGACCAGACTCAAGTCCGTTGGAAAGATTTGAAACATGTCTAAAGTCCGTCTGATTTTCGACAGAAAAGGTCCGCTGAAGGTCCGATGAAGCCCACACACGGTCGGATTGTCCGACGGATTCATTCCGTCTGACCAGTCCGGTCGAAAAGTTCGGTCGTGTGTACACGGCATTAGTAGCTTCTTGTATGGTTTAGCAAATTTTTTTAATGGTGACACACCTAGTAGTATTTCGGCGTCATAGGGTCAGGTACCTCAAAGAGGCGGGTCAGCAAGTGCTGTGTTGAATGCCAGAATGGTACTATCAAGGGACAACTCCAGTAGATGTGATAAAGGGTGCCTTAGTCCCCATGGCATCACCAGCATCGATCTGGGCTAGAAGGGTAGATGATGTGGAGCACATCCGGAGTTCAGGTACCAGAAGTAAAGGATTTTAGAGGCCTCGGCAGATCTGATACTGATTTAATCAGAGTCGAGCTTCCATGTGTATTGAGTATCCACTAATTCACCAGCTCTTCAATTATTCAATTAAGCCCACCTCATTTACTCTGTAAAAATTGTAATGGCATGTGCATATAAATTCCTGTCTATTGCCTAAAGAGTCAGCTATGAGTAAGCACCAGTAGTTATGGTGTGAAACGTGTCAGCTGTTGATTTCATCTTTTGCTGTATGGTTTTTAACCAATAAAGAAATCGTTGTTGGAGTGCAGAAATCCAGATTGAATTCTTTTCTATATGCTTCTTTGCATACTGAGCCAGCACCATTATTTGAGGAGGAGGATACTTTTTTGTGACCCAGACACCTGGAGCGGGTTCTTTTCCTTAAAGGATTTCAGAGGCGTTTACCTTATGCTGTGTACACACGGCCAGACATTTCGACCAAACGGAACGAATCCGTCGGAACAATTCGACTGTGTGTGGACTTCATCGGACATGCAGCGGACCTTTTCTGTCGAAAATGTGACAGACCTTAGATTTAGAACACGTTTCAAATCTTTCCGACGGATTCAAGTCCGGTCGAAAAATCAGTTCGTCTGTATGCTAGTCCGACAGACGTAAACCGACGCTAGGGCAGCTATTGGCTGCTGGCTATGAACTTCCTTATTCTAGTCGGGTCGTAAGTCATCACGGTCGAATAAGTCGGACTTTGGTGTGATTGTGTGTAGACAAGTCCGATTCGACGGAAGTCCGTCGAAAGTCCGACGTGATTCAGTCCATCGAACGTCCAGTCGTGTGTACACGGCATTATAGAGCGTATAGAAAGAACTCTTAGCCGCCTGAGACAACCTCCACGTTGTCTCTGGGATTTCTTCACCCAATATCTTTTCCCAGCGAAGCATATAAGCATGTTTACCCCGGTTTGGTATTGAATGGGCATTAAGTATCTGATATATGTCGGAGATCAAGCCCCTATGTGCGGATCCCTCCAATATTATGCATTCGAAAGGGGATTGTGCTGAGAATTGCAATTTTGAAGTAAAAGTTTTTGGGCATAGTGGCGTATCTGAAGATATCCATAGAACACCTGGCGGGGTAAAATCCTATTTTTCCTGAAGTTCAGGAAATGGTAGCAATTTGGGTCCAAAATGGATCAAATTCCATGACACCCAGGGCGAGGACATCTGATGAGTGAGACTAGCAGGCATCTTGGGGTTGCAGAGGAAGGAGGTCATCAGCGATTTTTCAGATTTAAGCTCATGTTTGCAGGACAGTTTGCTCCAGAGCAGCCTGAGTTGAGACATAGACCCCAATAGTCTACTAGGGTCCACCTCCAGATTCAGATTCCAGAGTAAGCTATTCGGGTGTACAGACGCCAGCCAGATGTTTTTCAATTTATGTCCATTTATTGTAAGAGTGTTGAGGAAACCAGGAGGCTAAGGCGCATAATTGAGTCGCTTGGTAGTATTTTATAGGGTTAGGGAACGCTATTCCCCCATCGGAACGTGACGCCATTAAGACTGATTGGGGTATCCTATGCCTCTTGTAGTTCCAAACATAATGTATAAGATTGGCTTGCAGTTTTCTCAGGTGTGCATAGGGGACGGGAATAGGCAGTGTTTGAAATAGATACAAAAGTTTAGGTAGGATGGCCATTTTAACAGAGGCCACACCACGCGCCCCAAGAGGGAGATGTGGTCGATCTTTCATTTTTGCATTTATTCCCTTATGGAACGAAATAGAGGGGGGAAATTTGCCTGGTATAAGGTGGCGACGTTCGGGGTCATATGAATCCCAAAGTACTTCAGGGCAGAGGTCTTCCAATTATAGGGGAAACCGTTTTGCAGATGGAGAACTTCATCTGCAGGGACGTTAGAGCCTCCGATTTAGTCGCATTTTTTTATAGCCCGAGAGGGACCTATAGGTATCAAGCTCAGCATGTACGTTCGGTAAGGAAATCCTAGGCTGAGTCAAGGTTAATATAACGCTGTCCGCAAACAATATATAGTTACATAGTAGGTGAGGTTGAAAAAAGACACAAGTCCATCAAGTCCAACCTATGTGTGTGATTATGTGTCAGTATTACATTGTATATCCCTGTATGTTGTGGTCGTTCAGGTGCTTATCTAATAGTTTTTTGAAACTATGGATGTACGTCACTAAGTTCATGTTTGTTGGCCGACAATTGTTTGCCGTTTTGTATGCAAGACAAGTTCCTGGCACACGCTCTTTGGACAAAAGTCTGACGCTTTGTCTGCCGAAAATCCGATCGTATGTACGAGGCTTTACACGGATTGAACTGGGTGGACTATAGTCTTTATTCAATCATACCTACTATGTAATTATGAAACCATAGCAGGCCACACACCCTCAACATGTTTGGGATTCAGACCAAGAATACCAATATATTAGACATGTGCAATTAGTTTCGTTACGAATGCGTTTTTTGAAATTCAAAATACAAAATAATAACTAACTAATAATAATAACTATTAAATTATAGGTATTGGAATTTCCTTTCAAATTTTGTCTGTTAGTGAAGGTATTGAATACGAATTTATCCGAAGTTGCGAATTATCCGAAATAACAAATGCCGCATCTAAATGAAAGGGGCGTAACTAATTAATAATAATGATAAAAATACATTTTTAAAATTATTATTATTTATTTTATTATCATTAATTCATTACGTTCCATTCACTTAGATGCGGCATTCGTTATTTCGAATAGTTCGTAACTTCGGATAAATTTGTATTCATTACGTTCATAAACAGCCAAATTTGAAAGGAAATTCCAATACCTATAATTTAATAGTTGGTTATTAAGTTGGATTTTCGAATTTTTGGCTTTTCGAATTTAGGAATTTTCTCATTTACAGGTTTTACGAATTAATGAATTTAGGAATTTTCGAATTTCACATTTTCAAGTTTACAAATACTGCATCTAAATGAATGGAAAATTTGAGTTTTTCCGAAGTTCCGAGATTATTCAAAATAACGAATTTCAATCATAACGAAGGACCCAGAAAATGGAAAAAAAACACAAACAAATTAAATGAAAATGAACAAATTTTTCGGCAGTCTATTGTCTAGCCAATATTGCAGGACATACAGTGCACCCGAAAAGTATTCACAGCGCTTCACTTTTTCCACATTTTGTTCTGTTACAACCTTATTCCTAAATATATTGATGTCATTATTTTCCTCAAAATTCTACAAACAATCCCCCATTAAGACAACGTGAAAGAAGTTTGAAATCTTTGCAAATTTATATAAAAAAAAACTCCCATATACATAAGTATTTACAGCCTTTGCCATGACACTCAAAATTGAGCTCAGGTACATCCTGTTTCCACTGATCATCCTTGAGATGTTTCTCCTTTTTTTAATATGATCTTTATTTTATAAATTTTTTCCATGATACACAAAACATTAAAAAAAAGAACAATTTTGGATATCTTATGAAGGCGACCATAAACCATTACCAAAATATATATTGATTGATTATTATTATTATACAGGATTTATATAGCGCCAACAGTTTGCGCAGCGCTTTACAACATGAGGGCAGACAGTACACTATCAATACAGGAGGGATCAGAGGGCCCTGCTCGTTAGAGCTTACAATCTAGAAGGGAGAGTCAAGTGGAAACAAAAAGTAATAACTGTGGGGGATGAACTGATGGAGAAAAAGAAAAAACAGTTGTTAGGTGTGTGTAGGCATCTCTGAAGAGAAGGGTTTTCAGGGATCGTCTAAAAGCTAATAGAGTAGGAGATAAGCGGACAAATTGGGGTAGGGCATTCCATAGGTTTGGAGAGGCTTTGGAAAAGTCCTGGAGGCGAGCATGGGAGGAGGTGATGAGGGAGCTACAGAGCAGAAGGTCTTGAAAGGAATGAAGAGAATGAGTAGGTTGGTATTTAGAGACTAGGCTAGTGATGTAGCTGGGGGCTAAATTGTGGATGGCTTTGTATGTAGTTGTTAGTATTTTGAATTTAATTCTTTGGCCGAGCAGAAGCCAGTGGAGGGATTGACAGAGAGGGGTAGCAGAGACAGAGAGATTGGTAAGGTGGATGAGTCCGGCAGGAGCATTCATGATGTATTGAAGGGGGGATAGACTATGTAGAGGTAAGCCAATGAGAAGGGAGTTGCAGTAGTCAAGGCGAGAGATGACCAGCGAGTGAATTAGGAGCTTTGTTGTGTCATTGGTTAGAAAGGGGCGTATTTTGGAGATGTTGGGGAGGTTGAGGAGGCAGGATTTGGACAGTGATTGGATGTGGTGCTTAAAGAAGAGTTCAGAGTCCAGGACTACACCTAGAACCTTGGCATGTGGGGATGGGCTTATACTGTAGATGTGCCATAGATTTTGACAGAGAGATCAGGGGAAGGGGAATATGGGGGAGGAAAAATTATAAGTTCGGTTTTGGATAGATTGAGTTTGAGGAAGTGGTGTGACATCCAGACTGATATATCTGATAGTAAATTAGTGATACGTGAGGAGACAGAGGGAGTGAGCTGAGGGGTAGAGAAATAGATTTGGGTGTAGTCAGCGTAGAGGTGGTATTGGAAGCCATGGGAGGCTATCAGCTGACCCAGGGAGGAGGTGTAGATTGAAAATAGGAGAGGTCCAAGAACAGAACCTTGGGGGACCCCAACCGAGAAAGGAAGAGGAGAGGAGGAAGTAGAGTTGTAGGAAATGCTAAAGGTGCGGTTGGATAAGTAGGAAGAGAACCAGCGAAGAGTACAGTCACGGAGACCAAAGGCATGGGGTTTTTTGAGGAGGAGGGGGTGGTCAACCCTATCAAAGGCAGCAGAGAGGTCCAGGAGTAGGAGTACAGAATAGTGTCGATTGGTTTTGGCCGTTAGTAGATGTTTGTTAGTTTTAGAAGAGCAGTTTCTGTGAAGTGTTGAGGACGAAATCCAGACTGAAGGGGATAAAGAAGGCTATTATCAGCAAGGCGGATGCTCAGTCGGTTGTAGACCAGACGTTCGAGGAGTTTGGATAAGAAGGGGAGCAAGGAGATGGGGCGTAGGTTGTTAAGATTGGATGGGTCCAGTGAGGGCTTTTTAAGTATGGGTCTGACAAGTGCATGTTTTAGAGAGTTGGAGAAGATGCCAGAAGAGAGGGAGAGATTGAAGGTGTGGGTTAGAGAGTGTAGCATAGAGCCAGAGGGTGAACGTAGCATTTGTGAGGGAACAGGATCCAGGGGCAGGTGGTTAGGTGGACATTAGCAAGTAGTTTAGCAACCTCGTCTATAGTGGTGGGGTTGAAAGAGAGAAGTAATGAGTGTACCTGTACCTGAAGTGTAAAGCATGGAGGGTATTGGAACAGTAGAGATCTCTTTGCAAATTGTATCAATCTTCTGTTTGAAGTGATTGGCAATCTCCTGGGCAGTGAGTGAGTTGGCGGGTGGAGGCGGCGGAGGACGAAGTAGAGAGTTATGTAAGTCTATATTTATGTCTTTTATTTTCTCAACCAATATATATCCATCCAAGGTCCCAAAATTGTTTGTCCAGACTCATACAACACTAATAAACATTAACACACATAACCCTACCCATACCCAACCAAAAAAAAAAAAAGTGGAGAAAGAGAAGGGAAGGAATGGGAAAAAGAAAACCCGACAGTAGTGCTCTACATATAATTTGATAATATTGCAGAGGTTCTGAACTCCTCCCAATTGTTGCCATGTCTTTAAGGTTTGTTCTCTAATGTTTCTACAACTTGATTGGAGTCCACCTGTGGTAAATTCAGTTGATTGGACATGATTTGGAAAGGCACACACCTGTCTATATAAGGTCCCACAGTTAACAATGCATGTCAGAGCACAAACCAAGCCATGAAGTCCAAGGAATTGTCTGTAGATCTCCGAGACAGGATTGTATGGAGACACAGATCTGGGGAAGGGTACAGACACATTTCTGCAGCATTGAAGGTCCCAATGAGCACAGTGGCCTCCATCATCCATTAATGGAAGACGTTTGGAACCACCAGGACTCTTCCTAGAGCTGGCCGCCTGGCCAAACTGAGCGATCGGGGTAGAAGGGCCTTAGTCAGGGAGGTGACAAAGAACATGATGGTCACTCTGACAGAGCTCCAGCGTTTCTCTGTGGAGAGAGGAGAACCTTCCAGAAGAACAACCATCTCTGCAGCACTCCACCAATCAGGCCTGTATGGTAGAGTGGCCAGACGGAAGCCACTTCTCAGTAAAAGGCACATGGCAGCCCGCCTGGAGTTTGCCAAAAGGGAAATGAAAGACTCTCAAACCATGAGAAACAACATTCTCTGGTCTGATGAATCAAAGATTGAACTCTTTGGCCTGAATGGCAAGCTTCATGTCTGGAGGAAACCAGGCACCGCTCATCACCTGACCAATACCAGCCCTACAGTGAAGCATGGTGGTGGCAGCATCATGCTATGGGGATGTTTTTCAGCGGCAGGAACTGGGAGACTAGTCAGGGTCGAGGGAAAGATGAATGCAACAATGTACAGAGACATCCTTGATGAAAACCTGCTCCAGAGTGCTCTGGACCTCAGACTTGGGCGAAGGTTCATCTTCCAACAAGACAACGACCCTAAGCACACAGCCAAGATAATAAAGGCACGGCTATGGAACAACTCTGTGAATGTCCTTGAGTGGCCCAGCCAGAGCCTAGACTTGAACCCGACTGAACATCTATGGAGAGATCTGAAAATGGCTGTGCACCGACGCCCCCCATCCAACCTGATGGAGCTTGAGAGGTCCTGCAAAGAAGAATGGGAGAAACTGCCCAAGAATAGGTGTGCCAAGCTTGTAGCATCATACTCAGAAAGACTTGAGGCTGTAATTGGTGCCAAAGGTGCTTTACCAAGGTATTGAACAAAGGCTGTGATACTTATGTACATGGGATTGTTTTTGGTTTTTATTTTTAATAAATATGCAAAGATTTCAAACAAACTTCTTTCCCGTTGTCATTATGGAGTATTGTTTGTAGAACTTTGAGAAAAATAATGAACTGAGTCCATTTTGGAATAAGGCTGCAACATAACAAACTGTGGAAAAAGTGAAGCGCTGTGAATACTTTCCGGATGCGCTGTAAGTGACTTTGAACATTGCATGGTTGTTTTGGTGCCAGACGGGCTGGTCTGTGTATTTCAAAAACTGCTGATATACAAACAATCAATCCCCCATAATGACAACGTAAAAGAAGTTTGCCTAAAATCTTTGCAGATTTATTAAAAATAAAAAAACAAACAAACAAAAAAATCCCATGTACATGCACTGTAAATGCTACATAAACGTTACTCCATGTGGCCACTAGATGGCGTTGAGATCGGTATTTATTCTCTATGATCCTCAGCACCACCTATTGGCCATAGTGCAGTATTTGCCATACTACTCTTCTTTTTTTTTTTTTGAATAAATAACATTTGAACTGTAGAAGAAATAGAGAATATTTGATTGTTTGCCCTATTTGCACAGAATGTATGAGCAGTTTCACTAGACAAATATGTGATTTTTTTTCACAAATACACACCTTTATGATGTTCATTTGAGAATAATGTCCAGTTTTTCAAACAGGTGTTATGTAATACTGACGTATTTATACATGTGGTCATCCCTCCTCCATCTGTTTGCTATGATGTCGTCATTTTATTCCATTGCAATCCATTAGGGAGACTTTATTATGTCTTCCTCTGAGGTTTTGCCATTGACCTTTTGTTTTTCTTGTACGATCTCACCTTTTTATTTTTCTGCGCCTGTAATAATGTGACTCGAGAAAGTGAAGTGACATTTTGTACTTCTGGAGGTGGCGAAGTGACATTTTGTACCCGTGATGTTCGCTCCGTCTGTCGAAGTGAAGGATTCCCCCCGGGGATTATTAACTTTCATTATTGGGAATAAAAGGTCTGTGCTCCACAGCCTTATTACACTGTCTGCAACGCCGGGACAGATCCTTATTCAAAATCGCTTCACCTACGGGATCGCAATATAATATTTGGTACTGGCTGCAAACACAAAGAGCGAATCTTCCCTGACGGGACGTAGCAGACAAGAAGAAAATGACAGGGGTTCCAACCCATCCTCAATCCAATACGTGAATTTATAAAAAAAAAAGGGCTTTAGATATGCTAATGTAACTGGAGAGAGGGGCATGCTGGGATATGGTGTTCTGTACTCCCAACACACTTCCTGTTCTAGGGTGACAACTTTACTCCTTCATAAATACAGCTTGGTGAGTGTTGTCATCCAAAGACAGGAAGTGTGTAAGAGTACAGAACCCATCCTGGCACAGGGTGACTGAGAGAATATAGCTTGGATTGCTTAAAATGGGACAGTCATATTTATCCACAATATCTCCCAGGATCTATGTAAAGACTATTCTTGGTTTGTTTGATTCTGAACTCAACATGTTAGTTGGGAGAGCTGATCACATTGGCCTCTGTTCAATGTAGGAGACGGGCCGACTCCTGCTGGAGCTCCTGCTATTGTGAGAAGGTGTCCTGTGTTTATACTTATGATAATGAAGGCCTCTTGAGCCCCTCGGGAAAGAGAGCCCTGACTGATGGGGGCATGGCCAGGGAGGAGTTAAAGTGAATTTGACTAACTCAGGATTGGTACAAGAGGGGACAAGGGTTGGGCCTGAGCTCAGGAGTTTGGCACCCCAGGGGATTATGGTCCTTTTCGGACGAAAGCATGGAAGAGCTGCCCACCCTCCCACCCTATATTTTGATGGTATGTCACAGCGTGTTGCGGTTTTGGTGACCTTGCCAGCAAATATGGAACATTTTTTATGCCCTGATGGTAATTGGGAGATTGACGGCCAGTCCGGCACTTATGGTAAGGACAGGCCCCTCCTTCATCTCCCTTTTACATTTGGAGTTGAGTGCTCACAGTGCAACTGTGACTGGCACGGTTTAAATATTTAATGTTATGTTTGAGTTAAATAAAGCTGTGGCCTTGCCCTTTCCAACGTTAATGGTTGTATGTGGTTTTATTTGGATGGGAAGAAGGGGTAAGGTATGCTAAGTGGTCATGGTAAGTGGATGGGACCTGGGCTTATTGCACCTCAGCAGTCATGTATAATCTACTGTGTGAAGCTCGGTGACAACAGGGTCTGACCTGTAGTGAAATCCTGATTAATCATAGCGATGCCCAGGAGGGCACGGAGTCACATTGCCTTCTTTAAGTGATTAGTTAATTAGCTCATGTTAATTAGGTTTCTGGTTACAGGTGTATTGTTAGAGTAATAAAAGCAGGAGGGGTAACTCCCTCTTCTACTGTATATAAGACTTGTATTTTGGTTCCAATAAACAGTCCATGTTCAGCAACTAAACAAGTATCGTCTTGTTTTGTGCTTGTGAGCGGTTGGAATATCTGATATCTATATTCAGGCTGGGAGGAAGTGGTATATGACGAAAGCACTCAAGCGGAGTGTGGGACGTCTCGCTACAACCTCATAATGACAACGTGAAAGAAGTTTGTTTGAAATTACAGCTTTTGCCATGACACTGAAAATTGAGTTCAGGTACATCCTGTTTCCACTGATCATCCTTGAGATGTTTCTACAACTTGATTGGAGTCCACCTGTGGTAAATTCAGTTGAGTGGACATGATTTGGAAAGGCACACACCTGTCTATATAAGGTCCCACAGTTATCAGTGCATGTCAGAGCACAAACCAAGCCATGAAGTCCAAGGAATTGTCTGTAGACCTCTGAGACAGGATTGTATGGAGGCACAGATCTGGGGAAGGGTACAGGGCTCTTCCTAAAGCGGACTGCCCAGCCAAATAGGCAATCGGTGGGAGAAGGGCCTTAGTCAGGGAGGTGACCAAGAACCTGAGGGTTTTCAAATCAATTTTGAATAGTTGTGGAATTCGAATAGTTTTCAAATTTTCAAAGAGAATAAAATAGAATAGAAAATAAAGGCATAGAATAAAAAATATAGAATAGAAAAGAATATAACAGAAAATAAAAGAATAGAATAGAGTAAAACAGAACAAACCAGGGTAGAAAATAAAAGAATGGAATAGATAGAATAAAAAATAGAATAGAACTAAATAGAAAATAAGACCTAGCGTGATTGTCGGTGATGGCTGCAATATAAGCCCTACCCCCCAAATAAGCCCTAGTTAAAGTCCTTGTAGGGCTTATTTTCAGGGTAGGGCTTATTTTTGTGTAAACAGGGTAGGGCTTATATTGCAGCCATCACTGACAATCACGCTAGGTCTTATTTTTGGGGAAACAGTATATATATATAGAAAGAAATACAATAGCATAACATAGAAATAATTTAACCATCTTGTGAAATTCGAATTTCAAATAGAATAAATTTGAATACATAAGAATAGACTAGAAAAAAGAAAAAAAATATATATATATAATTTTTTTTTTTTCTATACTATTCTTATGTATTCAAATTTATTCTATTTGAAATTCGAATTTCACAAGATGGTTAAATTCTTTCTATGTTATTCTATTGTATTTGTTTCTATTATATTCTAGTCTATTCTGTTCTTTTATTTTCTATTCTATTTTGTTTTGTTTTACTCTATTATATTCTATTCTTTTATATTCTTTACTATTCAATTATTTTTTTCTATTCTGTTCCTTTATTTTCTATTCTATTTTATACTCTTTGGAATTTGGAAAACCATTTGAATTTGAAAGTATTCAACGACGATTCAAATTTGAATTTTGTCAGATTTTTTTTTTTTTTTCTATTCTATTCTTTTCTTATGTATTCTAATTTATTCTATTTGAAATTCGAATTTCACAAGATGGTTACATTCTTTCTATGTTATTCTATTCTATTTGTTTCTATTATATTCTAGTCTATTCTGTTCTTTTATTTTTGTTCTGTTTTACTCTATTATATTCTATTTTTTATATTCTTTACTATTCTATTATTTTTTTTCTATTCTGTTCCTTTATTTTCTATTCTATTTTATTCTCTTTGGAAATTGGAAAACCATTCGAATTCGAAAAGTATTCGAAAACTATTCGGATTTGAATTTCGTCTGATTTTTTTTTTTTTTCCTATTCTATTCTTGTGTATTCAAATTTATTCTATTTGAAATTCGAATTTCACAAGATGGTTAAATTCTTTCTATGCTATTCTATTTTATTTGTTTTCTATTAAATTCTAATCTAAAGTATTTGAAAACGATTCGCATTTGAATTTCGTCTGATTTTTTTTTTTTTTTTTTCATTAGTTCTGATTCGTTTAAATTCAGAACTATTGTAATTTGGAAATTTCGAATACATCCAAATTTCCGAAAAACAAAAATTAATCCGAATTTCATTTAGAAATGTAACGAATCGCACATGTATGACCTTGCATAGATACAGTAAAACAAGGGACCGTTGTCACCCTAGGCAAGGTCTCCAGGTGAAAATATTTTTTAAAAAGTCTGAAAATAAGAAAACTATCGCAGATACCACATTTAAGGGCTGGTAATCTATAATATATTACATTTTTTTTTTTTTTTTTACAAAATAATGGCTTTGGATATACCAGTAGATTTGAAGAGGGGCATGCTGGGAAATGTTGGGGGTACATGGATTAGCTCTTTAGGGATCTGGAGCTCTGCAAGAAACAAGTTTTTTCTGGTCACAGGACCATAATGATGTTTAACCCTCGGAAGGACCTCATTAGTGGCTGTAAACCGAACTGTGAATTCTGACCATTACCGGCTTTCGTTATCAGCTTCACGTTCCAAAAGGCTCCGGATTCAGGCATGAAGATGGACTTGTGTGAAAAGCCGATGGCAATAGCCGGTCATGTAATAATTAATGCGACATGTTGCCTGTACCGGGGGCTGACCTGGAGGGTGTGATGTACTAATGGAGAACTGTGAAACCAATCATACAATTCTGACAAATTTAAGAGTTCGGGGGGCCAGAGGGCTCCTCATAATGGATCTAATTATTACATTTCATGTTGAGTGATGTGTCATTGTAACACTTTTAGGTATTTACAGTGCCTCAAAAAAGTATTCATACATCTTGAAATTTTCCACATTTTGTCATGTTACAACCAAAAACGTAAACGTATTTTATTGGGATTTTATTTGATAGACCAACACAAAGTGGCTCATAATTGTGAAGTGGAAGGAAAATGATAAATGGTTTTCAACATTTTTTTACAAATAAATATGTGAAAAGTGTGGGGGGTACATTTGTATTCAGCCCCCTTTACTCTGATACCCCTAACTAAAATCTAGTGGAACCAATTACTTTCAGAAGTCACCTAATTAGTAAATAGAGTCCACCTGTGTGTAATTTAATCTCAGTATAAATACAGCTGTTCTGTGAAGCCCTCGGAGATTTGTTAGAGAACCTTAGTGAACAAACAGCACCATGAAGGCCAAGGAACACACCAGACAGGTCAGGGATAAAGTTGTGGAGAAGTATAAAGCAGGGTTAGGTTATAAAGAAATATCCCAAGCTTTGAACATCTCACGGAGCTCTGTTCAATCCATCATCGAAAAATGGAAAGACTATGGCACAACTGCAAACCCTTCCAAGACATGGCCGTCCACCTAAACTGACCGGTCGGGCAAGGAGAGCATTCATCAGAGAAGAGCCAAGAGGTCCATGGTAACTCTGGAGGAGCTGCAGAGATCCACAGCTCAGGTGGGAGAATCTGTCCACAGGACAACTATTAGTCGTGTTCTCCACAAATCTGACCTTTATGGAAGAGTGACAAGAAGAAAGACATTGGTGAAAGAAAGTCATAAGAAGTCCTGTTACAGTTTTCGAGAAGCCATGTGGAGGACACAGCAAACATGTGGAAGAAGGTGCTCTGATCAGATGAGACCAAAATTGAACCTTTTGGCCTAAAAACGAAATGCTATGTGAGGTGGAAAACTAACACTGCACATCACCCTGAACACACCATCCCCACCGTGAAACATGGTGGTGGCAGCATCATGTGGTGGGGATGCTTTTCTTCAGCAGGGACAGGGAAGCTGGTCAGAGTTGATGGGAAGATGGATGGAGACAAATACAGGACAATCTTAGAAGAAAACCTGTTAGTCTGCAAAAGACTTGAGACTGGGGCGGAGGTTCACCTTCCAGCAGGACAACGACCCGAAACATACAGCCAGAGATACAATGGAATGGTTTAGATCAAAGCATATTCATGTGTTAGAATGGCCCAGTCACAGTCCAGACCTAAATCACATTGAGAATCTGTGGAAAGACTTGAAAATTGCTGTTCACAGACGCTCTCCATCCAATCTGACAGAGCCTGAGATATTTTGCAAAGAAGAAGAATGGGCAAAAATGTCCTCTCTAGATGTGCAAAGCTGGTAGAGACATCCCCAAAAAGACTTGCAGCTGTAATTGCAGAGAAAGGGGGTTCTACAAAGTATTGACTCCGGGGGGCGCCATACAAATGCACCCCCCACACTTTTCACATATTTATTTGTAAAACATTTGGAAAACCATTTCTCATTTTCCTTCCACTTCACACTTATGTTCCACTTTGTGTTGGTCTATCACATAAAATCCCAATAAAATACATTTACATTTTTGGTTGTAACGTGAGAAAATGTGGAAAACTTCAAGGGGTATGAATACTTTTTCAAGGCACTCTATTACTTCTCACAGAGATCACAGTACTGCCAATGACAATGCCTTCACCTGCTTTTCTTTTCATATAAACAGAGTCATCTTTGTTTTGTTCATCCAGGGCATCTAAACCATATTGTCAAAAGTTTTGGGACGCCTGCCTTTACACGCACATTAATTTTAATGGCATCCCAGTCTTAGTCCGTAGGGTTCAATATTGAGTTGGCCCAGGTCAGGACTCTGTGCAGGCCAGTTAAGTTCCTCAACCCCAAACTCGCTCATCCATGTCTTTATGGACCTTGCTTTGTGTACTGGTGAGCAGCCATGGTGCACAAAGTTGGGAGCATGAAATTGTCCAAAATGTCTTGGTATGCTGACACCTTAAGAGTTCTCTTCACTGGAACTAAGGGGCCAATCCCAACCCCTGAAAAACAACCCCACACCGTAATCCCCCCTCCACCAAATGATTTGGGCCAATGCACAAAGCAAGGTCCATAAAGACACGGATGAGCGAGTTTGGGGTGGAGGAACTTGACTGGCCTGCACAGAGTCCTGACCTCAACCTGATAGAACTCCTTTGGGACGAATTATAGCAGAGACTGTGAGCCAGGCCTTCTCATCCAACATCAGTGCCTGACCTCACAAATGCGCTTCTGGAAGAAAAGCAGTTTTTTTATGCAGTTCTCACATATATCAGAATCTTGGGCAGATCAGAGGAGCCTTTCATTGGGAAACAACTACAACAGGTTTGCGAATGACCAGAAATATGATTTTTTAATAATAATAATAATAGGTTCTCCATGTGCTGAGCTGCAGAAGTCTTCCTCCCTGTGCCACGGGGCTTTCGTCTTTATTAATAAAGAATACATTATAAAGTTTCTCGGCATTCAACTTCATATCAGTTATTGTTACATTGGGATTCTGATGAGACCTGATCTAAATATTCATCACTTTCCCGACCTTCACTATATTAAAGCTGCTTAGACATTCAAGGGGGATAATAAGTGTGTATGGTGGAAGGTATAATGGTCATTAACAACTCTTGTTCCTGGTCTGGAGATATTTCTGGGACCCGAGATGATTATATCTCAGAAGGTTCATAAGAAGAGGAATTCATTTCCGAAGTGTGAGACATGAATTGTACTTCTTCTGTAAACCCGAGAACTTCATAGAGTGGAACTCACCACTTTATATAGGATAGAGAGGAGACGAGGGGGTGATGGAGAGAAAGGAGGGAAAAGAGGCAAGGGAGGAGAGAGAGAGCGAGGGGAGAAGAACGAGAGAAGAGTTGGAGAGAAGAAAGAGCAGAGAGAGAGAGAAAAGAAACAACGGAGAGCGGGAGAGAAGGAGAGGAGAGAAGGGTGAGAGAGGGAAGAAGAATCAGAGATGAAAAAGGAGAGAGGGCAGGGAGAGAGGAGAGAAGAATCAGAGATGGAAAAGGAGAGAGGGCAGGGAGAGAGGAGAGAAGAATCAGAGATGGAAGAGGAGAGAGGGCAGGGAGAGAGAAGAGAAGGGAGAAAGAGAGAAAAATCAGGGATGGAAGAGGAGAGGGCAGAGAGAGGAAAGGAGAGAAGGGAGAGGAAAGCAGGGAGAAACAGAGAAGACCCAAAGATGGAAGAGGAGAGAGGGCAGGGAGAAAGAGGAGAGAAAAACCAGAGATGGAAGAGGAGAGAGGGCAGGGAGAAAGAGAAGAGAAGACCCAAAGATGGAAGAGGAGAGAGGGCAGGGAGAAAGAGGAGAGAAGAATCAGAGATGGAAGAGGAGAGAGGGCAGGGAGAAAAGAGAAGGAGAAAGAGAAGAATCAGTGATGGAAGATGGGACAAGGTGAGAAAAAAAACAGAGAAGGGAAAGGAGGAGGAGAGAGTGGAAGGCAAGGAGAAAAAGTGGGGAGAAGAATCAGAGGGGAGATGAGTAAAGAAGGAGAGAGAGATGGGAGAGAAAATGGAGAGTAGGAGGAGAGGGGGGGTGGAGAGAGGGGAGAGGAGAGATGAATCAGAGAGAGGAGATGAGGAGAGAAGAATTGCAGAGCAAAGAGGAACGAGAGAAGGGAAGGAAAAGAGAGAGGGGAGAGATAGGAGAGAAGAATCAGAGAGGGGGTAGAAGAGAAGAGTCAGAGAAGGGCGTGGAGAGAAAGAGAGGAAAGAAGGAGAAAAGAGTGAAAAAGGAAAAAAGAATCAGAAAAGGAAGAGGGGGCAAAAAAAGAGAGAGAGAGAGGATAGAGGGGAGAGGTGAGCAACATCAGAGAGGGGAGAGAAAGGGGAGAGGAAAAGAGGAGGAGAGAGGGAAAGGAGAGTAGAGAAAGAGGAGAGAAGAATCACAGAGGGGTGAGGAGTGAAGAAGGAGAGAAGGGAGAGAAAAGGGACAGTAAGAGGGGAGGAAGAGAGGAGAGAGGAATCAGAGAGGGGAGATGAGAAAGAGAAAGGTGAGATGAGAGAAGAATTACAGAGGGGAGAACAAAGAGGAAGGAGAGAAGGGAGAGTAAGAGGAGAGAGGGGAATGAGGAAAGGAAAGAGGAGAGAAGGGAGAGAAATGGGAGTAGGAGAAGAGGAGAGCAGGGAGAAAGAGGAAAGAGAGTGGGTTGAATGAGGAGAGAAGAATTAGAAAGAGAGGAGGAGAAGAAAGGGGAGAGAAAGGAGAGAAGAATCGGGAGGGGGGCAAGGTAAGTAGGAGAAGAGGGGAGATGGAGGAGAGAAGAATCAGAGAGGAGAGAAGATTTGGAGAGAGAAAAGAAATAGAGAAAGGGGGTAGAGGGATAGAGAAGGGCTATAGAGAGAGAGAAAAGAGAATATGATCAGAAAGGTGCACAGCGGGTGGAATTCTTGTTCCATTATCCATGAAATGAAGTCTTCTAGACTGAACACTCGTCCTTCAGCCAGGCTTCATACACCGTAATGAATACGTCACTCTATTATTTATTTTTTATAATACTGCTAAGTGCTGCAGTAAGAGACCGCGGCGGATCTCTCACACAAAGCAGTGACTCGACTTTCCAGAGGTCTACCCGAACATTGCTTCATTGACCAGCGCTCCTTAGAGAGAGAGCGCACCATTGGTCGGAGCAGTGTTCGGGGGCGGGACATATCGGACCACTGGAGAGTCGGGGCTCCTGCTTTGGTGAGAGGCCGTGGTCTGACTCTCCCATGTGCTGCAACCACGGGGGAATTTATTCCTTACTGCAGTACTTGGTTTAAAAGAGAGAATCCTGTATTCATTACTACAGGATCCTGACTGGGTTACAGAAATAAATAACAAGGGTTCAATTGGTTTATAAGCTTTTATTTGATGGAACAATTAAACATGAATTCTAATTGGTTGCTGCATCTAATGACTCCACACCTGTTGCGTTTTCTCGCCCCCATTGTAGAAGGTGGACATTGTTGGACGTAGTGCTCCCCTAGGATTACCCTGTTTTGTATTCTGGGTCTTGTTTGCTTTTCTCTCTCTTTTACACTTGCTGGTGGCCGGCATCTGCTGTGTTCCTGTAAATCGCTCGGCATTTGATGTTCAGAATGACTTTAGCATTGATCCACCGCCTCCGGAGAGACGGCCGCACACCGCAGCACCATACACATCTGGATGGCTCAGTCCATTCACGACGATGGCTTCAGTTCTCCATTCTGCCTCTCATCCATCATTCCTCTACTCTGCTACCGCATGCATCAGATATGCTAAGAGCAGACTGAAAGGGGTTGTGACTTTCTGAATATTCTATTTTCACTCTTATCAGTAAAATGATAGTGAACGGGGAGCGTATAGCAGCCCTGACAGATATGCACGCAATTATTTTTGTAAACCAGAATGCCATTTTGCTGATGTGCTTAAAAAGAGAGATAAAGTCAGAACAAACAAGCTGCATGCAATGTGATCCTCTGCAGGCTAAAATGCCTTGCAGGGTAACATGGGGTAAGCCCAACAAACAGAGACTATGGGGTTCATTTACTAAAGGTAAATAGACTGTTGAATTTGCAGTGGAAATTTCCCTTCGTTTAGTGAATGAGGAGAAACTCTGCTGACTTCCATCATCCAATCATGTGCAAGAAAAAAATATATAGATCTATTTTTTTATTTACCTTGAGTTTGATCAGGTATTTTTTCCATAGTGAAATTTCACCACATTCACTGAGCTCTGCGGTCCTGTGTAAAACACAACTTCCCTTGCAAAGTCATCTGGATACAGCTTTCCTTGGTAGGGCCTCAGCTAAGCCTAGCTGGGACCTCGATGTCTTGAAATGCTCTTCTGGCCTCCTCTTTATCTCTTTCTGCCCCAGGGGAAGAGCCCCCTGCTCAGGGGTCTCCTCCTGAAAGACTGGACCCAGGAACTCTACTGCTTGGTTGCAAAGCCTTCAAATATTTATGAGCCCTCCCTCCCCCTTCTGGGCACACCAGCCTGGCAGAATGCGGCCTGGCCGTCTAATACCCAATCGGGAAGGTGCTCAGATAACTTGCAGCCCTACACTTTTCTTTCTCGTCAGGAGCCATTCCCTAGGGCTAGTACTCTCCCTAACAGGGTATCTGTCCCTACTCTGCCAACTGGCAAAATTGTTATTATACAGGATTTATACAGTACAGTGGAACCTCGGATTACAAGCATGATCCGTTCCAGGAGAATACTTGTAATCCAAATCACTTGCATATCAAAGCGAGTTTCCCCATAGAGGTCAATGGAAACAAAGATAATTTGTTCCGCATTGACTTCTATTGCATGCAATACCGCATGTGGCCAGAGGTGGGGGGGGGGCACCGGAGAGCCTCGGAAATACTCAGGAACAGCTCGGCTGAACTCGAAAACGGAGTATTTCCGAGTATTTCCGAACGGCTCCGAACCCTCCCGAGTGTTACCAGCGCCCTCGCACCTCTGGCCAGATGCGGTACTGCACACCCCATTAGCTTGAATCCTGCTCGTGTTTGCGAGACAACACTCGCAAACCGAGTCAGGATTTTTTTTTAAAAAGTTGCTCTTCTTTCAAAATGCTCGTTAACCGCGTTACTCGTAAACCAAGGTTCCACTTTGTATATATATAGCACCAACAGTGATTGGTATATATAGCGCAGCGATTTACAACATGAGGGCAGACAGTACAGTTACAATACTGTCCAATACAGGGGGGATCAGAGGGCCCCGCTCGTTAGAGCTTACAATGTAGCAGGGAGGGTCAAGTGATACAGAAGGTGATAGCTGTGGGGGAGGAGCTGATGGAGAAAATAGAAATACAGTTGTTAGGTGTGGGTAGGATAGGCTTCTCTGAAGAGGAGGGTTTTCAGGGATTGTCTAAAAGCAGAGACTAGGTTAGTGGTGTAGCTGGGGGCCGAGTTGTGGATGGCTTTGTAAGTTGTTAGTATTTTGAATTTAATTTGTTGGGTGAGTGGCAGCCAGTGGAGGGATTGGCAGAGAAGAGTAGCAGACGCTGAGCGGTTTGTAAGGTGGGTGAGCCTGGCAGCAGCATTCATGATGGACTTAAGGGGGAATAGCCTATGTAAAAGTAAGCCAATGAGAAGGAAGTTGAGGCGAAAGATGACCAGGAAGTGAATTAGGAGCTTTGTGGTATATTTGGTTAGAAAGGGACGTATTTTGGAGATGTTGCGGAGGTTGAGGCGGCAAGATTTCGACAGTAATTGGATGTGGGGCCGAAAGGATCCTTCAGAGTCCAGGGTTACACCTAGAACTTTGGCATGTGGGGATGGGCTAATACTTGTGCACCAAACCTGGGAGCAAGGGCCTTAAAGAGGCTCTGCCTGACCCAAGATGGCTGCTAGAGTCACATAGGGCAGCCACATCCAATAGGTTAGCTTCTCCAGTAACCCAGGACACCATAGAACAGGGGTAGGCAACCTCAGCCCCTCCAGCTGTGGTGAAACTACAAGTCCCATGAGACTTTGCAAGACCTTGACAATCACAGGTATGACTCCTAGAGGCAGAGGCATGATGGGATTTGTAGCTTCTAAACAAGTGGAGTGCCAGGGTTGCCTACACCTGCCATAAAGCAACCCAGTTCCTCTTGACTTTCTCTCCCACAACAGTGTCGCTGCGGAAGAGCTCCACCTGCAGTAGAGAAAGTAGACTGCACCTGCCTGCAAACTTCTAGAAGTCTCTAGAAGACAGGGGGAGGGGGGGACTATCAGAACAGCAGCCTGTGAAACACTGAACAGCCCAAAGTAATCAACCCCTGCTCCTCGGATTATGGAGACTAGCCATACTAAATTTACCTAGCAGCCTACACCGAACTAGAAGGGTGCTACAAGTAGATAGCAGTGGAGTCGGGGCCCCCCAGAGCACTGATGGTGATAGTGGCCCTTTCTGTCCTACCAGGTTGCTTTTGGGCTTATATATGCAACTCATTCCTTTATTATTATGAATGCCGATGATGTAAACCCTTCGCAGTCAGAGAGGAGTTTCTTATTTATTACAGGTATTATATTCTGCCAGCAGGAGCTTACAGTCTAAAGTTCATATCTCAAATACGAGGGCCAATCTAGACAGGAGCCAATTATGCTACCAGCATGTCTATGGAGTGTGGGTGGAAACCCCACGCAAAAACAGGGAGAACATGCACACTCCATGCACATACTGTGATTGTGTTTCCGCATGGTCATCATGCAGGTTGTGACATCTGTAGAGCATAGCCTGGCGAGATCTGCTCTTTGTCTCTTTCTATGCGCATTCTTTGTTGAGTACGCTAATGAAGCTGTCGTGCCGCGGTAATCCAAGCAGACAAGGCGAGTTTTCCGCGGTTATGGAGAGGTAATAAGCTGGAGTGACATAAGAGGGATGGCTGACCACAGGGAGCTCCTCACCCTCCAGACATTAATCAGACATTTTGCAGACCCCCCTCAGTCTGCAGGGAGGATCAACGTAAGGACTTGACAGAATACTTGGCAAAATATCGCGTCCGCGCGTTTCTCAATAACACGCCAAATCACCGTCCTGATAATTACACTTTTTTTTTTTTTTTTTTATCCAACAAAATTTTTTAATTAAATTTACAGGAAAAACGTTACAGACATTGTAGTCATTGTATTCAAGACCATACAACACCTCTGTACAGTACACAATCCGGTTAACAATCATCAACTTCAAAGTAACAGCATTAACACTTAATCCCGGTTATAGCCAAACTTAATCTATACTTCACCCAACATTGATTCCCAGTAACCTGTCAGCCACTAGTTCCATAGGGGCCAATCCCGGTACATCTAACCATGGCGCCCATAATTTTTCAAATTTTTGCATGCTACCTCTATGTTGATATATCAACTTTTCCAATCTCAGAGTTACGTTAACATTATCAGACCATTCCTTAATAGTCGGGGGCGTCTCAGACTTCCAGTGAGTCATAATCAGTTTTCTAGCTTGAAAAAGTACTCTATGTACAGCTTCTCTACAGTGACCTTCCCACTCATACTCCTCCAGAGCCCCCAAGAGACATGCTCTAGGGGCCTGTGGAAGATTCACAGTAAAGATTGAGTTGATGTTCCGCACAATATGTATGCCGCTTGGGACACCTCCACAGCATGTGTATAAGGTCCCCGTGGTCTCGTTTGCATCTCGTACATGTCGGTTCAGCCTGCATATTCATGAGATGTAGCCTGTGTGGAGTATAGTACGTTCTCAACAATATGTAGAGTCGGGTAAGTTTTTGGGACACATTGAGTGAACAAAGGTTCACCGCCTGAAAAATCTCCTCCCACTGATCACCGTCCAGCTGTCCCACCTCTGTTTCCCATTTCTCCCTTACCTTCAGGGGATTCCGCCTCATCACGGATTGCAACAGGATGGCATAGCATTGAGAGATAAATCCTTTAGATCCTTTAGACGAGCCAGCATCCCCCAGAGGATTAAATACAGGGGTTGGGGACAAATGCCACTCCGAAGAGCGGCCCTGAACCACCACCGCATGTCTAAGTTGCATATAGTAAAAATGCATTGATGGAGGCAAATGATATGTTTCCTTTAGGTCAGCAAACGTACGCAGCACCCCGTCCCTAAATATATGTGTAATGTGTGTAACTCCAAACTTCTTCCATCGAGCCCCACATTGTAATTTGGCCAGTTCCCCATAGGTATCATTATGCCAGATGGGGCTCTACTCTGTATAGCCATCCACATTCTGGAGGTATTTGGACTTATTCCATACTTTTTGCACCAAACCGAAAGTTGGGTATTTTTTGTGTGGTTTAGTGAGAGCTAAGGCTTCCAGAGCCATGTGAATCGGGCCCCTTCCTACCGTGTGAATCATTCGTTTATGGGACGAGTCTTGTGATGGTACAAATGTACCGATCAAGTGTTGCAATTGGGCAGCCAAATAATTTAACCATGGATTGGGCAATGCCAGACCACCACTGTCTTTGGGCCTCTGTAAGTTTTCTAATTTTATCTGGGTGGGTTTATTCTTCCAAATGAGGGTTCGGAAGATGGCACTAACTATATGGAATATCTTTAAGGGAATAACCATAGGAGTATTATGTAGGAGGTAAAGTAACTGTGGCAAAAGAATTATTTTTATTAGGTTCACTCTACCCGCTACTGACAGAAAGAGAGAGTTCCAAGTTTTAATTTTGTCCCAGAATCGTTGTAGGAGGGGAAAAATGTTCAAGTGAATGAAATCCCTAGGCTGGGAAGTAATTTGAATCCCTAAATATTTAAAGGAGGTAGCAATCGGTATGGGGCAAGAGGCGTTCACCGTCTGTGAGACATCTCTGTCCAGTAAGAGAAGGGCAGACTTTGACCAATTTATAAGTAAACCCGAAAACCTCCCAAACTTGGATATGGTGTACATGGCCTCCTGAAGGGAAAGGTCAGTGTCACCAAGTAAAAGATGGTATCGTCAGCATACAACATAACTTTTTCCTGCATGTCTCCATAGCAAAAGCCAGTGATGGGCCGATTTGCCCTGATCCCAATCGCCAATGGTTCAATGGCCAGCACAAAGAGGAGGGGAGACAGGGGACATCCCTGCCTTGTACCCCTCCTCAACGCGAAGCTCCGGGACAGGAAGCCAGACACCCCAACAGTGGCCACCAGCTGGCTGTAAAGGAGTTTGATCCAGGAAATATCATTCGGGCCGAATCCGAATTTGTGCAGCACTGACCATAAATAGTCCCAATCTATGCTGTCAAACACTTTAGTAGCATCTAACGTTAATAGGGCCCTACTACCCACATTGTCAGCTCTAGTCTGAATATTAAGGAATAACCTTCTCAGATTGACGGCAGTTGATTTATTGGGCATGAAGCCAGCCTGGTCTCCATGCACAATAGAGGTAATTACTCCATTCATTCTAATGGCCAGTGCTTTAGCTAATATTTTCACATCGCTCTGTAGCAATGAGATCGGGTTATAGGCCCCTGGATCTAATGGATCTTTGCCCGGTTTAAGGAGAAAAACAATATTGGCCCTGGACATTGAGATTGGTAAGTGTCCCTCCTCCCGGGATCTATTGAAAACTTTGAGTAGTTGTGGCAATAGTTCAATAAGGTATTGTTTATATATCTCCATAGGGATCCCGTCTTCCCCTGGTGCTTTGCAATTAGGGAAGGAGCTGACTGCATTCTGTAATTCTTCTACCGTAAGTGGGCTTTCTAATTCTGCTCTCTGACCCTCATTTAATTCAGGGAAGTCAATCTGTTCTAAGTACTGCTCTAGATCCTCTGATGTGTAGGATGTACCCGGCCTATATAGGTCTTCATAAAAATCAGCTAGTTCTTGCAACACCTTTTCAGGTGTGTTAACTATATTACCCATCTTAGTTCTAACGGCACCTATGGTTGGTGACTTCTGATAAGAATTTGCAATCCTCGCCAATATGCGACCCGTTTTTTCGCCCTCTTCAAAAAACGCCTGTTTCGCAAAGAGCCTCTTCTTTTCGGCCGAAGAGGACAGCAGGTGGTGATATGCAGAAAGAGCTGCCTGCCATGCCTCCTTGGTCGAGTCCGAAGGGTCTGTAATATACATTAGCTCCATTTCCTGGACTCTGGCCTCCATTTCAGTTTTAAGAATAGAAGAATCATGTTTGACTTTATTAATTTCAGCAAATAAAACTCCCCTTAAATATGCCTTGAAAGCATCCCATTGCCCAACAATGGACTCATTTGGATCCTGGGTGTGAAAAAACTCACGCATGCTCCCCACTATCCCCTCATGAGAGTGGAACAGTTGCAGCCAAAAGGTGTTACATTTCCAAGGGGCCTTAGGTAGTGTAACTATTGGGGCTATTGTAATCTTTATAACCACCGGAGAATGGTCGGATACACTGCGGGGCTTGTGGATCATGTCAGACACAAAAGGGAGCATGTTTAAGCTGCACACCCCCAAATCAATTCTGGACAGACTTCCCTGTGTTTTGGAAAAACAAGTAAACTGTCTGACCCCGGGGTTCCGGTGTCTCCAGATATCCACCCAGCCCACCTCTTGCAACAACCGCGCTGGGGGGTACCCCTGGAGAGGGCAGAGGGTCCTGGGCCCGGGTGTCTATCCTCAACTGGGTTCAGACAACAGTTAAAGTCCCCCGTCACCAACAACGGCGCGTCAGGTTTGCCATCCAGAAATGTAAGCAGAGACCTAAGCACCGCCACCGTGAAAGGAGGAGGAATGTATACAACAGCCAACACACATATCAATGTACCCAACCTGCAATGGAGAAAAACATAATGACCCTCAATATCAATTTCACTTGCAAATCCCTCATAGTCCAATGTACCGTGAATCAGCACACTCACCTCCCTAGAGTAGGAAGTGTGTGTGGAATGATAGGCCTTTCCCACCCAGGAGTATATCAGAAAACTCACAGTGTCTGCAGTCAAGTGGGTCTCTTGATAACAAAGTATTCCGGGGATGTATTTCTTTAAGCACATGCGAATCATGATGCGTTTTACGGGGGTGTGGAGACCCCTAACGTTCCAAGATACTATAGGGATGTCCGCCATGCTTTCCGGTGAACAGTGTTCGGTGGCTAGAGATGTATTTGCAAATATGCGAGTCGGTGTATCCTCATCCGTGCTGTGGTTCCTCTGTATCTGGTGCATACAATGAGAACAATACGGTCTTGTCAACTGAGTGTGCGTATACTCTACGTTTTTCCCGTGCCGATAAAAGCTTCCCCACAACAACAGGGGAGTGTAAAACAAGAAGCTGTAAACTTCGCACTTTGCCAACGTGGCAACTTTAACATTGTCAATGAGCATCCATCGCTCCTTTTTATTTGAAGTAAGCATCTGCATGTTCAACTTTGATCCAATTCGCTCTCTTTACTGTGTTTAGGAATATTTTGTCCCCCAGCCAAGGAACATCTTTCAATTTATAGAGAGGGTATTTTCTTGTTACCTGTCCATAGGGTCAGTCAGGAATGCTTTTATCATGCTCCTTAGAAGTAATCTCCGTGGTTAGCTCAATCATCCTCCAGTGGCACCTGTCTCTTCAGTGCCTGCTCATTCCTATCCAGCCAGGTTGTGGCTTCCTTAGCGGATTCAAAGAACTGGGCCTGGCCTCTCACTACTATCCAAAGTTTCGCCGGTACAACATGGCATACGGAAGTTGCAGAAGTCGCAGCCTGCGTTTGATTTTGGCTCTGCGTCTCTGGACTTCTGCCGAAAAGTCCGGTTAAAAGGATACTCAGGTACCGTTATGTAAAACATTAGCCTTTTCACGAGCTTGTCTCAGCACAGCTTCCCTGTCCCTATAATGGAGGATTCTCTCCAGGATGGATCTAGGGGGGGGCCCCCTGGTGGAGGCGGGCATGAGGGCACTCTGTGAGCGCGTTCCACCACAAAAAAGGAAGAAAAGGCGATTTTACCAAAAACTTCCACTAGCCAGTTTTCCACATATGTAGTGGGGTCCCTACCCTCAACTTTCTCAGGCAACCCCACTATGCGAACATTGTTTCGCCTTGATCGATTTTCCATATCCTCTGCACAATCGTTTGCTGCTTTGGCTAGTTGCAATGCTGCTCTGGTGTCCTGCGCCATGGGTGGTAACTGATCTTCCATGTCACTGACTACTTTCCACAGCAGTAGTGCGCTTGCCTATCTTTTGCATGTCCTGCCTTAATAATGACACATCCTCTCTCAGGCCCCCAAACTGTTCCTTCAGAGTGTTAACAGAGGCTGTACAATTATTTACAGCTCTAAGGATATCAGCCAAAGTGGGTTGCACAGTGTCCAGGTCTGCTGAGCTGTGTGGTTCCCCAGATGCATGGGCTGTCTGTTCCCCCTCCTCCTCTCCTCAGTGTATAGGGAGAGTGTCTGCCTGCATGTCCTCCTGCATGTGCTGTGTCCCTGCAGGGCGAGATGGCTGTTCTGTCCCCAGAGTCTCAGACATGTTTTGTGCATAATAGAGCATGTCTCTAGGGGCATACCTACCAGGAGGCTTAGGAGGCTTACTTGATTTGAGACCAGCGTCCTTCATTTTGTCCTGTCCGCGCGGTGTGTTCTTCACTGAGGCCGCCGCAGCGCCATCTTGGATTTCTAGGCCAAGTCCTTTTCGGGACTTTCCCCTGGTGCAAAAGGCCGGCGGATGTTCCCCTGGAGTCTCCGGATCGTACCCGTGCTGCATATGTCGATGTAAAGTCGGTATGTGGGCTGGGGGAGGATCGGTTACCGGATCACTGCCGGGAGCTGTAAGAGATGTGTCCTCTCACATGCCTGACTTGGCCACGCCCCCCTGATAATTACTCTGCCGCCGAAATGTGATTTCGATTGTACTCTGCGTGAAAGGGACCCCAGAGACGTCACCGTTCTTTATTTCACAGATCACAGGTAGTTGTGTGACCCAAGGGGCATCAGCAATCTTCAAATTGATGTTTCACAGGAGGAGACAGTCCCATGTTATAGATTACTACATTACCAAAAGTATTGGGACGCCTGCCTTTACACGCACATGAACTTTAATGGCCTCCCAGTCTTAGTCCGTAGGATTCAATATTGAGTTGGCCGACCCTTTGCAGCTAAAACAGCTTCAACTCTTCTGGGAAGGCTGTCCACAAGGTTTAGGAGTGTGTCTATGGGAATGTTTGACCATTCTTACAGAAGAGCATTTGTGAGCTCAAGCGCTGATGTTGGACAAGAAGGCCTGGCTCGCAGTCTCTGCTTAGCATTCACTCCAAAGGTGTTCTATGGGGTTGAGGTGCAGGCCAGTTAAGTTCCTCCACCCCAAACTCGCTCATCCATGTCTTTATGGACCTTGCTTTGTGCACTGGTCCAAATCATTTGGTGGAGGTGGGATTATGGTGTGGGATTGTTTTTCAGAGGTTGGGCTTGGCCCCTTAGTTCCAGTGATGGGAACTCTTAAGGTGTCAGCATACCAAGACATTTTGGACAATTTCATGCTCCCAACTTTGTGGGAACAGTTTGGGGATGGCCCCTTCCTATTGCAACATGACTGCGCACCAGTGCACAAAGCAAGGTCTCCCGTCAAACCTTAAATTTGTGTGCACCCGTGAAATGGCAACATACTTCAGTACCCTAATTTTTTATATTTTTATTCAAAAAAATAAATAAAAAAAAAACTCATACTGACGGGTGCCCCTTTAGGTAGGGAGCCCAGCGGAATATCTGGCCCTGGGATTATGATGTTTTGTTGTACAATTGAATTATTTGCTACAAGAACTCTTGGCATTTCTTTTCTGTTGATGAAATTCAGCCATGTGCTGGAAAATCTCTACTCTCCCATCATTATACCGCCTTTTAATGGTACCTACAGTGCCTTGAAAAAGTATTCATACCCCTTGAAACTTTCCACATTCTATCATGTTACAACCAAAAAGGTAAATGTATTTTATTGGGATTTTATGTGATAGAAAAAATAAGATTAAAATACAACATAGAATTAAAATAACAGACAATCAAACCACCAAATACAAATAATACACCACTTCCTCTAACACCACCCCAAATAATAACCAACACAATACCAACATACTATAAAAACGACACAAAATCCTGATCATAAACCAGAATTAAGCCTTCACCTCCAGCCCTCACAAAAAAGAATTATATATCTTAATCACCACAGGTAAAAGTGATTTCCTGTGTCGCTCTGTGGTGCATTGTGGGTGGAACAATGTGTCACTGATGGTAGTCCTGCGGAGGAGTTGTCCAAGATTGAACGTAACTTGAACAACATTCTCCTCTCCAACACTGTTGTTAAAAGACTCCAATGTCAATCTAACAACATCACTGGCCTTTGCGAATCAGTTTGTTGGGTCTGTTGGTGTTGGACACCCTAAGCCTTCTTCCCCAGCATGCCACTGCATACAGGACAGCGCTGGCCACCACAGACTCAAAAAACATCTTCAGCATCCTTAAAGGACCTCAGTCTCCTCAAAGTAGCTCAAAAAGTGGCCTTTCAGTAGAGCACCTCAGTGTTCTTGCTCCAGTACAGCTTATTATCTATGTGATCCCCTAGATACTTGTAACTCTCTACTACCCTGTTTCCCTAAAAATAAGACCTAGCGTGATTGTTGGTGATGGCTGCAATATAAGCCCTACCCCCCCCAAATAAGCCCTACCCTGTTTCCCCGAAAATAAGCCCTACCCTGAAAAGAAGACCTACAAGGACTTTAACTAGGGCTTATTTGGGCAGTAGGGCTTATATTGCAGACATCACCGACAATCACCCTAGGTCTTATTTTCGGGGAAACAGGGTACTTCCACATCCACTCCTCGGATGGAGATTGGGGTCACTGGTGGCTTCCTCTTTCTGAAATCCACAACCAGCTCATTTGTCTTTGTCACATTTAGATGCAGATGATTAATCTCACACCATGTGACAAAGTTCTCCACCACAGTCCTCTACTCAGTCTCTTCCCCATCCCTGATACATCCCACCACTGCAGAGTCATCAGAAAACTTCTGAAGACGACAAGACTCTCTGTCTGGTAGTTGAAATCAGTGGTGTAGACAACTGTCCCCTGTGGAACCCCAATAATGCTGATCACCCTATCTGACACACAGTCTTGCAAATGCACATACTGCTGTCTTCCTGTCAGGTAGTCTACAATCCATGACACAAGGGGAAAATCAACCTGTATTGCTGCTAGCTTCTCGTCCAAAAGATCCAGCCTGATAGCATCAAAAGCACTGGAGAAGTTAAAAAACATGACCCTCGCAGTGTTTGCTGAATTATCCAGGTGTACATACATGCAATTTAACATGAAAATGATGGCGCTATATGAATCCTGTATAATAATAATGCTAACAGTTTGCGCAGCGCTTTACAACATGAGGGCAGACAGTACACTTACAATACAAATCAATATGGGAGGGATGAGAGGGCTCTGATCATTAGTGCTTACAATCTAGAAGGGAAGGGGGGATCGTCTAAAAGCTAATAGAGTAGGAGATACACAGACAGATTGGGGTAGGGCATTCCATAGGATTGGAGAGGCTTTGGAAAAGTCCTGGAGGCAAGCATGGGAGGAGGTGATGAGGGAGCTAGAGAGCAGGTCTTGAGAGGAACGAAGAGAACGAGTAGGTTGGTATTTAGAGACTAAGCTAGTGATGTAGCTGGGGGCGAAATTGTGGATGGCTTTGTACATGGTTGTTAGAATTTTGAATTTAATTCTTTGGCCCAGTGGAAGCCAGTGGAGGGATTGACAGAGAGGAGTGGCAGACACAGAGCAATTGGTAAGGTGGATGAGTCTGGCAGCGGTATTCATGATGGATTGAAGAGGTGAAAGACTATGTAGGGGTAAGCCAATGAGAAAGGAGTCAAGGCGAGAGGTGACCAGCGAGTGAATTAAGAGCTTTGTTGTGTCATTGGTTAGAAAGGGGCGTATTTTGGAGATGTTGCGGAGGTTGAGGCGGTAGGATTTGGACAGTGATTGGATGTGTTGCTTGAAGGAGAGTTCAGAGTCCAGTACTACACCTAGAACCTTGGCATGTGGGGATGGGATTATAGTTGTGTCATCGATTTTGGCAGAGAGATCAGGGGAAGGGGCATATGGCGGAGGAAAAATTATAAGTTCGGTTTTGGATAGATTGAGTTTGAGGAAGTGGTGTGACATCCAGACTGATATATCTGATAGTAAATTAGTAATACGTGAGGAGACAGAGGGAGTGATCTGAGGGGTAGAGAAATAGATTTGGGTGTCATCAGCATAGAGGTGGTATTGGAAGCCATGGGAGGCTATCAGTTGACCCAGGGAGGCAGTGTAGATTGAAAATAGGAGAGGTCCAAGAACAGAACCCTGGGGGACCCCAACAGAGAAAGGAAGAGGGGAGGAAGAAGTAGAGTTGTAAGAAACAGTAAAGGTGCGGTTGGATAGAGTAGGAAGAGAACCAGCGAAGTGTACAATCATGGAGACCAAAGGCGTGTAGTTTTTTGAGGAGGAGGGGGTGGTCAACCGTATCAAAGGCAGCAGAGAGGTCCAGGAGTAGGAGTACAGAATAATGTCGATTGGTTTTGGCCGTTAGTAGATCGTTTGTTAGTTTTAGGAGAGCAGTTTCTGTGGAGTGTTGAGGACGAAATCCAGACTGAAGGAAAACAAGAAGGTTATTATCAGCCAGGTGGACGCTCAGTCGGTTGTAGACCAGACATTTGAGGAGTTTGGATAAGAAGGGGAGCAACGAGATGGCGCATAGGTTAAGATTGGATGGGTCCAGTGAGGGCTTTTTAAGTATGGGTTTGACAAGTGCATGTTTTAGAGAGTTGGGGAAGATGCCAGAAGAGAGGGAGAGATTGAAGATGTGGGTTAGAGAGAGAGAGTGTAGCATAGGGCCAGAGGATGACCATAGCATTTGTGAGGGAACAGGATCCAGAGGGCAGGTGGTAAGGTGGACATTAGCAAGTAGTTTAGCAACTTCATCTGTAGTGGTGGGGTTGAAAGAGGGAAGTAATGATTGTGCCTGTGGGCATGAAGTGTAAAGCGTGGAGGGTATCGGAACAGTAGAGAATTATATCAATCTTCTGTTTGAAGTGATTGGCGATCTCCTGGGCAGTGAGTGAGTTGGCAGGTGGAGGCTTTGGAGGATGAAGTAGAGAATTGAAGGTGGAGAAGGGTTTATGGGGACGGGATGATAAGTTGCTAATGAGAGTGGTAAAATAGGTCTGCTTGGCAGAGAGGAGGCTGGAATTATATTTTTGGAGGGCAAATTTATATTGGTTGAAATCTCTCTGAGACTTATGCCGCGTACACACGAGCGGACTTTACGGCGGACTTTTCGACGTACTTTACGACGGACTTTCTGAATGAACGGACTTGCCTACACACAATCCACCAAAGTCCGTCGAATTCGTATGTGATGACGTACGACCGGACTAAAACAAGGAAGTTCATAGCCAGTAGCCAATAGCTGCCCTAGCGTGGCTTTTTGTCCGTCGAACTAGCATACAGACGGCGGACTTTTCGACCGGACTCGATTTCGACGGATTTATTTAAAACATGTTTCAAATCTAAGTCCGTCCAACTTTTGAGAAAACAAAGTCCGCTGGAGCCCACACATGATCAAATTGTCCGACCAAATCCTGTCCGCCGGGCAAAGTCTGCCGTAAAGTCCGCTCGTGTGTACGCGGCATTAGTCTTACGCCATAGGCGCTCAAGAGCACAACTGCGTTTTTTCAGACTTCTAGTATCATCTGTTTGCCAAGGTTGAAGGGGTCAGGGCTTGATTCTGTGTGTAGTGAGGGGGGCCAGTGAGTCCAGTGAGGCTAGAAGTGAAGCATTGTAGACAGAAGTGGCTAGGTTGGTGCAGGATAGGGGTGAGATTTTGTCGTAGAGGTTGTTGATAGCAGAGTAGAGAAGAGAAGAGTTGAGATGACGTAGGTTTCTGCGGGTAACTTTAAGGCGGTTGGAGGGAGAGGAGGTGAAGGAAAGGGAGTGAGTGAAACTAATAAGGTGGTGATCAGAGACAGGCAATGGATAGTTAGAGAGGTTGCATGGAGTGCAAAGGTGAGAGAAAATGAGGTCAAGGGTATCGCCTTCAGAGTGAGTAGTAGCGTGTATCCACTGCTTCAGGTCAAAGAAGGAGGTTAGGCTGAGAAGTTTGGAAGTGGCAGGAGTGTTAGTATTAATAGGGATGTTGAAGTCCCCGAGAATGATTGTGGGGATTTCAGAAGAAAGAAAGTAGGGTAGCCAGGCAGAGAAGTCATCAAGAAAGGTTGATACTGGTCCAGGGGGCCGGTAGATCACGGCTATCCTTAGAGAGATTGGAGTGAAAAGACGAATGCAGTGTGCTTTGAAAGAGGAGAGTGACAGAGAGGGAGGTGGCTGAAGTACCTGAAAGGTGCTATGTGGGGCTAAAAGGATTCTGACACCTCCTCCCTTACGTCCACTGGATCTGGGGGAGTGAGTCCAGAGAAGACCACCATGGGATAGGGCAGCACAAGACGCAGTGTCAGATTCGTGGAGCCAGGTTTCGGTAATGGCGAGTAGGTTAAATGAGTTGGCGATAAAGAGGTCATGGAGAGAGGTAAGTTTGTTGCAGACAGAGCGGGAGTTCCAAAGGGCACAAAAGAAAGGGAGTCTGGTCTTAGGAAGAATAGTAATGGGAACTAAATTGTGTTGATTGCAGCTGTTGCCAGAGGGTGCAGGGTGATGGGTGCATGGGGTACAGTTAAATAATTGAGGCCCAGGGTTTGGGGATATATCTCCAGAGGTTAGGAGAAGCAAGAGGGTGAGGGAGGTAATGTGGAAGTGTGATTTATATGAAGGGACATGGCCTAGGTTCTTGGAGATTTTTAGTGTGTGTAGATTTAGAATTAGCAGGAGTTTGTGGGTGCAGTAATAAGGAGAGGACAGAAGTGAGGGTGATTATATATGTATGCTGTGGGGGGGGGAAGAGGGGTGAAGGAGAGATAGTTTTAGGATAGAGGACAGAGTTGTCAAAAGGAGTGGTAGATAATGCATGTTACATGGAGAAAGAGCTAAAGGAGTAAACAAGGTCACCTGATGCCTGTATGGTGGTTTTCAAAGTGTTTATCTTGAACCTTTCGCTTTGTGCATTCGCTGAAGTGCAGAGTCAGAAGTGCTTCCACTTATAGAAATCGCCACTTTGAGAAAGAGCCAAGTTGCAAATGTGTACCCCCTGCAAATGCTTCCCCCAAGAGAAGCTTATATTTATACTGATAGGGGTGGGGTGTGGGTGGATTTCAATTATCACTTAGGAGGTATTAAAGCTTGGCTGGTTAACAGGGCAAAATTCCTAATTCAAAAACAGACTAGCAAGAGGGCACTAAAGTTAAATGGGCCATAATTTTGGGTAAGACAAGGGAGATAATAAAGCATTGTAATGTGGACAGGTCTACAGACAGTTAAGTAAAAAAAAAACATACCAGCATTATTAGAGACGCATAAGAAAAGCAGACAGCAGTGTTTCATCCTCAACACTCAGTCTCGGCTAGTATGCAAACTGCAAAGGGTCTAAACATTTACTAACCATGGGTCATAACTGATATAAAACAAGTCTCTCCAAGGTCTTCATGATGTGGGAGGTCAAAGCCACTGGTCTATAATCCTTGGAGCCACAAGGACGTGGTATCTTTGGCACAGGGACAAGACATGATGTCTTCCACCACACAGGAACCTTTCATAGACTCAGGCTCAAGTTAAAGACCCATTGACTAATACTCCCCAGCTGAAGCAGCATAATTTGTATTCAGCCCCCTTTACTCTGATACCCCTAACTAAAATCTTGTGGAACCAATTGCCTTCAGAAGTCACCTAATTAGTAAATAGTGGCCACCTGTGTGTAATTTGATATCTGTATAAATACAGCTGTTCTGTGAGGCCCTCAGAGGTTTGTTAGAGAACCTTAGTGAACAAACTCATGAAGGCCAAGGAACACACCAGACAGGGATAACATTGTGGAGAAGTTTAAAGCAGGGTTAGGTTATAAAAAAAATATTCCAAGCTTTGAGCATCTCTCTGTTCAATCCATCATCTGAAAATGGAAAGAATATGGCACAACTGCAAGCCTACCAAGACATGGCCGTCCACCTAAACTGATAGGCCGGGCAAGGAGTGCATTCATCAGAGAAGCAGCCAAGAGGCCCATGGTAACTCTGGAGGAGCTGCAGAGATCCACAGCTCAGGTGGGAGAATCTGTCCACAGGACAACTATTAGTCATGCTCTCCATAAATCTGCCCTTTATGGAAAAGTGGCAAGAAGAAAGCCATTGTTGAAAGAAAGCCATAAGAAGTCCTATTTGCAGTCTGCGGAAAGCCATGTGGGGGACACAGCAAGCATGTGGAAGAAGGTACTCTGGTCAGATGAGACCAAAATTGAACTTTTTAGCCTACAAGCAAAATGCTATTTGTGGCAGAAAACTAACACTGCACATCACCCTGAACACACCATCCCCACTGTAAAATATGGTGGTGGCAGCATCATGTTGTAGGGATGCTTCTCTTCAGCAGGGACAAGGAAGCTGGTCAGAGTTGATGGGAAGATGGATGGAGCCAAATACAGGGCAATCTTATGCCATGTACACACGAGCAGAATGTCCGACAGAAAAAGTCAGATGGAAGCTTTTCATCGTCTTTTCCGATCGCGTGTAGGCCTCATCGGACTTCTTTTTTCAAAAATTCTGACGGACTTAGAAATATTAACTAAATATTTCCGACGGAACCAATTCCTATAGGATAGGAAAACCGCTCGTCTGTATGCTGTTACGACGGACCAAAAACGACACTTGCTCTGAAGCCAGTACGAGATGGAAGCTATTTTCTACTGGCTATTGAACTTCCTTTTTTTAGTCCCGTCATACGTGCTGTACGTCACCGCGTTCTAGACTGTCGGACTTTGGTCGGACTTTGGATTGACCGTGTGTAGGCAAGACCGCTTGAATGGAATTCCGTTGGAGCTCCGTCGGAGAAACCTTCAGAGTTTATTCCGACGGCTAAACTGGTCCCGTGTACGCGGCATTAGAAGAAAACCTGTTAGAGTCTACAAAAGACTTGAGACTGGGGCGGAGGTTCACCTTCCATCAGGACAACGACCCCAAACATATAGCCAGAGCTACAATGGAATGGTTTAGATCAAAGCATATTCACGTGTAAAGGCTCATACACACGATAGGACTTTGAACAAACTTTCCCGTGGATTTTTGTACAAAGGGCGTCGGCTGTAAACTAATTAAGCATACACACGGCAGGACTTTTTCAGCCAACTTTCACCAAATCACGTGGTTTTTCAGCTCTTTACCGCCACCCTTTGGTCAACTTCTGTATTGTTGTCTGATCTTTTGCATTGGTTCTGAGCATGCGTGCTTGTACTTTGGACTAAAGTCCTATGGACTTGTGTACACACGATAGGATTTTGCACCATAGGACTTTTGTTGCCGGAAAGTTTGTCTGTTTGCACAGCCAACATTTGTCCGATGAAAACCGAAAAAGTTTGTCCGATGGAGCGTACACATGGTAGGATGTTGCCTCAAAACAGCTAATTTGCATGTTTGTTGTCAAAAAGTCCTATCGTGTGTATGGGCCTTTAGGATGGTCCAGTCAAAGTCCAGACCTAAATCCAATCGAGAATCTGTAGCAAGACTTGAAAATTTCTGTTCACAGAGGCTCTCCATCCAATCTGACAGAGCTTGAGATATTTTGCAAAGAAGAATGGGCAAAAATGTCCCTCTCTAGATGTGCAAAGCTGGTAGAGACATCCACAAAAAGACTTGCAGCTGTAATTGCAGCGAAAGGGGGATCTTTGACTCCGGGGGCGCCATACAAATGTCCCCCACACTTTTCACATATTTATTTGTAAAAATTGTTGAAAACCATTTATCATTTTCCTTCCACTTCACAATTATGGGCCACTTTGTGTTGGTCTATCACATAAAATTCCAATAAAATACATTTACGTTTTTGGTTGTAACATGACAAAATGTGCAAAATTTCAAGGGCTATGAATACTTTTTCAAGGCGCTGTATAAGAATCAGTGCAGGGAACTGTTGGGTAGACATTGACCATGCTGTGTTGTCCCATTCTGGTCCCCTAATTGTAATATTTATTATAGTGTGTTTTCCTTCATGACATGGACATTCACTGTCATGGGAGATGGAAGCTAAAATAGCAAATCAAACTGGCTCGACGGAGATGTTTAATAAAAGTTCTGCCCAAATTTGACTATGTTTGGCCAGAAGGCTCTGTAGAGGAGGACCCCCCACCTTATGTGGCTGCCAGTCTGGCTTTAAGGAGTCCACCCACAAAAGCACAAGAATTAGATTACATGGAACACACAAAACATGAACGCTAGAGAATATATGAACCGAAGGTACTGTTTCGTCTATATTGAGCCCCTAGATAAATAAATAGGTAGAATGAATAATACAGGGATTGTCCATGTCAACATCTTCGTGTTTACTGTGCAGCATAAGGAAAAGGGTCCAGGACTCTGGTTTCCTTGGTTACGACCTCGCTAAATAGTTCTCATTCTCTGTGTGAACTATTGTCCAGAGAATCAACTATATCTTGTTTGCCTGAGAAATGTTATGTATGGCTGAATGACACATGCATGTAATTATCTGTATGCAAAAACATATATCCATTGAAAAAACCGCCGGAAGAATCGTCAAAAGACGCATTACACTGAAGATAGTTCTTGATGACATTGGCTGCATGTTTGGGGGTCGTTGTCCTGCTGCAGAATAAATTTGGGGCCAATCGCACGCCTCACTGATGGTATGGCGTGATGGAGAAGTATTTGCTTGTGTTTCTCAGCATTGAGGACACCTGACCAAATTAAGATCCTGAACAAGTCTCCAACCCCATTTGCAGAAACCAGGCCCAAACTTGCAAGGAACCTCCACCATGCTTCACATTTGGCTGCAGACACTCAATATTGTACCGCTTTCCTGCCCCTTCGCCAACAAACTACCTCCTGCTACAGCCAAATATTTCACATATTGACTCATCAGTCCAGAGCACCTGCTGACATTTCTCTGCACCCCAGTTCCTATGTCTTCCTGTATAGTTGAATGGCTTAGCCTTGTTTCCACGTCAGAGTTTTGGTGTATTTTTGCCAGCAATTCTTCCATGAACACCACTTCAGATCAGACTTCTCCAGACAGTAGATAGGTGTACCTGGGTCCCACTGGTTTCCACCAGTTCTGTGCTGATGGCACGGCTGGACATCTTCCGATGTGGAAGGGAAGTATGCATGATGTGTCTTTCATCTACTGCATTACGTTTCCTTGGCTGACCACTGTGTCGAAGGTCATCAACGTTGCCCGTTTCTATGTGCTTCTTCAAAAGAGCTTGAACAGCACATCTTGAAACCCAAGTCTGCTTTGAAATCTTAGCCTGGGAGAAACCTTGCTGATGCATAGCTCCCAACTGTCCCTGATTTGGAGGCAATGTCCCTCTGTCCCTCTTTCCTCCTCATTTGTCCCTCATTTTGGTCTGATCTATATAGTTGTATATAAAATGCATCTTTTACCTTTCAAAAAGTGTTTCCCAGCGCTAAATCTTTCATCCAAATTCTAAATTGCTGCATTTTTCCATTTTAAAAGCCAATATAAAGGAATAGTAGTGGTAAAAAAAAAAAGCACTTGTGGATTTAATTAACCTTTTTTTTGTTATTTCCCCTTTAAGGGGGTGTGTCCTATGCCTACATATGTTTTGATAGTAGATGTCCCTCATTCCCATCTCAAAATGTTGGGAGGTGTGCTGATGCAGTATAACTACCCCGTGTCGTGCTGCTTGGCTCAGTCTTGCCATGGTGTATGTACTGTGACATAAAACTGTCTTCCACAACCTCACCTTTGTAGCAGAGTTTGGCTGTTCCTCGCCCAGTTTTAAGCCTCCTACGCAGCTGTTTCTGTTTCATCTAATGACTGTGTTTTGACCTACATATCAAATTGATGATCATTAGCACCTGCTTGGTATATTTTGTAAATCATACACCTGACTCTGTGCAGATGTGCTAGTGTAAGAATTGATGCTGGTTTGAAGCCAAAGGGTAGTCAAGCCAAATATTGATTTGATTTAGATTTGTCTTCCGTTTGCTCACTTTGCATTTTGTAATATGATAAAAATCAACTATTGAAATATATTTTTTTTTAAAGCATTCTTACTTTACAGCATTTCTTCACACCTGCCTAAAACTTTTGCACAGTATATATGTATATGTATGTATATATATATATATATATATATATATATATATATATATATATATATATATATATATATATATATATATATATAGACTCATCATTGCTGCTAATCTATTAGCTGGACTAAAATATTCAAGCTCAGACATTATAGTTCCTTCTGGTTCAGATTATTTTTAGACTAATTTTGTTTTTTTAATGTTTCATTTTAATTAAAATTGTTGGTGCTTGTTTTTAATATAAAATAAGTATAATAGACAAAGGGAGTCCAGAGGAACTTTAGGTAGGTGATTTTCCTCCCAAACACATTAAGAAACAGAATAAGTATCTGAGACTGAAAAGCACAACTGGTGCCATTGGTGTTTGCTCAGCTGGCCGTGTCTGCCAGGGAATGTCTCCAGTGAATGAAAGCTGCCAAAACAAACTGGATGGCACAACACATACACAACAGCTAATGAAGGGGGGAAACCTGTGTGCAGGTGTCATTTACATAAATAATAGATCCACAGCAGAGTATTCACTCCATTGCAAATTCTGTTATAGAGCCCAAGGAGAGATTACTCTGCCAGTGACAAATACATTGTTGACAACCTTCTTTACCCGTTAGCAAAATTGTTTATTAAGACTTTCAAAAGTTAAAAACTGTAGACCAGAGAGGACTCCCATTAAAGTTATATCCCTGTGTCTATTATAACGTTTGGAGATCAATTCAGAAATCACACACAGCTCAGTAAACCTGATATATACTTGGATCACCATGCACTCTATGGTGGACCCATAAAACCTTTTATATACTTGGGCCACCATGCACTCTATGGTGTACCCATAAAACCTTGTATATACTTGGGCCACCATTCACTCTATGGTGGACCCATAAAGCCTTTTATATACTTGGGCCACCATGCACTCTATGGTGGACCCATAAAACCTTATATACACTTGGCCACCATGCACTCTATGGTGGACCCATAAAACCTTATATGTACTTGGGCCACCATGGACTCCATGGTGGACCCATAAAACCCTATATACACTTGGGCCACCATGCACTCTGTTGGACCCATAAAACCCTTGGGCCACCATTCACTCTATGGTGGACCCATAAAGCCTTTTATATACTTGGGCCACCATGCACTCTATGGTGGACCCATAAAACCTTATATATACTTGGGCCACCATGGACTCTATGGTGGACCCATAAAACCCTATATACACTTGGGCCACCATGCACTCTGTTGGACCCATAAAACCGTATATATATATATATATATATATATATATATATATATATATATATATATATATATATTTATATATATATACATATATATATACATGGGCCACCATGCACTCTATGATGGACCCATAAAACCTTATACATACTTGGGCCACCATGGACTATACTGTGTTCCCATAAAACCATTATGCCTTATATACCTGGGTCACCATACATTCTAAAGTGGACCCATAAAACCTTATGTATACATGGGCTACTATGCATTCTATTGTGGACCCATAGAACCTAATAAATACTTGGGCACCATGCACTATATAGTGGACACATAAAAACTTATATATCTGGGTCACCATAGATTCTAAAGTGGACCCATAAAACCTTGTGTATATATGGGCTATCATGCATTTTATTGTGGACCCATAAAGCCTTAAAAATACTTGGGCACCATGCGCTAAATGGTGGACCCATAAAACCTTATATATATACTTGGGCACCATGCATTCTATGGTGGACCCATAAAACCTTATGTAAACTTGGGCGCCATGCACTATATGGTGGACCTATAAAACCTTATTAATACTTGGGTACTATGCACTATATGGTGGACCCATAAAACAACCTTATGTATACGTGGTCTACAATGCTCTCTATTGTGGAGTATGTAAAGCATTAATATACTGTATACCCGGGCCATAATGCATTCTATTGTGGATCCATAAAACTGAAACCACTGCACTTAATTCAATTGTATTGTTGAATATTCAGGATTCAAGAATTTAGTTGGATGTTAACAGTGCAAGTAAAGCAAACTTCTTCACATTATTGTCTTTGTAAGCCTGGGGAACGTTTGATGCATTAGTAAGTAGATCCCTCTTTGTTCATACAGACTCTCTATAATCCGCGCACTGATTCCTTGCATTAATCGAATAATACTAGAGCAGAAAAAAATTTAAATCAGGATTTATACTTTTATGAGTACATTCAGCCTCATTAATTCCCAGTACTGTGGTGTACATCAAACAACAAACATTTCAAATGCAAACGGTAAGTATGGATTGTTATGGAGCGTAATCCACTTCCACTCATCGAGGATGAATTGGTATTAGAGGCACATTGGGGTCTATTCATAAAAAATTCACATAGTCATTCACCCTGTGAATCTGCATGTCCATTCGTTCTAGGCAAATTAAGAAACAAATGTTCTTTAGGGTATATTCTCTCTGAATGAATGTTCTTTTAATATGAGGAAGAGTAAAATACCGCATTATGGCCACTAGATGGAGCTGAGGTGCATCGAAAACAGAAGTCTTTATAACAAGAGGTACAATTCTAGAGAACGCTAGAGGTAATTAGCAAATTAACGTAGCCATAGGAAATACACACTCCAAAACTGCAGCCAGCTCTTGTGGGATGTTCCTTGTCTGTAGCGGTCAGGACCAACCAAAACTGGTCCAAGGAAAGAAAACTGGCAAACCAGTGACAGGGTCATGGGCAGCCAAGACTCATTGATGCATGTGGAGAGCGAAGCCTGGCCTGTATAGTCCGGCCCAATAAAAGAGCTACTTTAACCCGAATTGCTGAAAAGGTGAATGCTGGTTCTGATAGAAAGGTGTCAGAACACACAGAGCATCGCAGTTTGTTGTGTATGTAGCTGCGTAGCTGCAGATTGGTCAGGGTGCCCATACTGACCCATGTCCACAGCCAAAAGCACCTACAATGGGCATGTGAGCATCAGAACTGGACCAAAGAGCAATGGAAGAAGGTGGCCTGGTCTGATGAATTCAAGAATGGTTTTAGGAACACAACAATGAGTTTGAAGTGTTGTCTTGGCTTCCAAATTCTCCAGATCTCAGTCCAACTGAGCATCTGTGGGACGTCTTGTATCAGAGCCTTTGCCATGACACTCAAAATTTAGCTCAGGTGCATCCTCTTTCCACTGATCATCCTTGAGATGTTTCTAAAACTTGATTTGAGTCCACCTGTGGTAAATTCAGTTGATTGGACATGATTTGGAAAGGCACACACAAGTCTATATAAGGTCCCACAGTTAACAGTGCATGTCAGAGCACAAACCAAGCCATGATGTCCAAGGAAATATCTGTAGACCTCTGAGACAGGATTATATCGAGGCACAGATCTGGGGAAGGGTACAGAAAAATTTCGGCAGCATTGAAGCTCCCAATGTGCACGGTAAATGGAAGAAGTTTGGAACCACCAGGACTCTTCCTAGAGTGGGTCACTCGGCCAAACTAGCGATCGGGAGAGAAGGGCCTTTGTCAGGGAGGTGACCAAGAACCCAATTGTCACTCTGACAGAGCTCAAGCGTTTTTCTGTGGAGAGAGGAGAACCTTCCAGAAGAACAACTATTTCTGCAGAACAACCATCTCTGCAAACTCCACCAATCAAGCTTGTATGGTAGAGTGGCCAGACGGAAGCCACTCCTCAGTAAAAGGCACATGACAGCCCACCTGGAGTTTGCCAAAAGGCATCTGAAGGACTCTTAGACCATGAGAAACAAAATTCTCGGGTCTGATAAAACAAAGCTTGAACTCTTTGGCCTGAATGGCAAACGTCATGTCTGGAGGAAACCAGGTACAGCTCATTACCTGGCCAATACCATACCTACTGTGAAGCATGGTGGTGGCAGCATCATGCCGTGGGATGTTTTTCAGGGGCAGGAACTGGCAGACTAGTCAGGATCGAGGGAAAGATACATGCAGCAATGTACAGAGACATCCTTGATGAAAACCTCCAGAGTACTCTGGACCTCAGAAGGTTCATCTTCCAACAGGACAACGACCCTAAGCACACAGCCAAGATAACAAAAGAGTAGCTATGGAACAATTTTGTGAATGTCCTTGAGTGGCCCAGCCAGAGCCCAGACTTAAACCCGATTGATTATGTCTGGAGAGATCTGAAAATGGCTGTGCACAGATGCTCCTCATCCAACCTGATGGAGCTTGAGGGGTCCTACAAAGAAGAATAGGAGAACCTGCCCAAAAAAAGGTGTGCCAAGCTTGTAGCATCATACTCAAAAAGACTTGAGGCTGTAATTGGTGCCAAAGGTGCTTCACCAAAGTATTGAGCGAAGGCTGTGATACTTATGTACATCAGTTTTTTTTTTGTTTTTCAATTTTAATAAATTTGCAAAGATTTCAAACAAACATCTTTCACATTGTCATTATGGGGTATTGTTTGTAGGATGTTGAGGAAAATGAATGTAATCAGTTTTGGAATAAGGCTGTAACATAACAAAATATGGAAAAAGTGAAGCGCTGTGAATACTTTCCGGATGCACTGTATGTTAAAAAGACCCTTCTTGATCTGGTTTTTTTTTTCAAATGTAATATTTTATTTATTCATAGGACATATTCCAAGATACACCACTGTCTTTTAAAGAATATAACATTACAATTAAACATCCCATATTTAGAACATATACTCATCGTCCAGAATGTCATCACCATTTCACATCCTTAACTCTAAAAAAAGGAAAAACCAAAGTATACTCTTGGCGCCTTCGAAACGTAGTGAGTCGCATCTCACGTATGCAACCCATTTCATTGATTTGTTTCTATTCCAGGCTTCGGTAACCTTCACAATTGTTGCATGCAGTAGGTTGCAAGTACAGTCAGGCCCATAAATATTGGGACATCGAAACAATTCTAATCTTTTTGGCTCTATACACCACCACAATGGATTTGAAATGAATTAAACAAGATGTGCTTTAACTGCAGACTATCAGCTTTAATTTGAGGGTATTTACATCCAAATCAGGTGAACGGTGTAGGAATTACAACAGTTTGTATATGTGCCTCCCACTTTTTAAGGGACCAAAAGTAATGGGACAGATTAACAATCATCCATCAAACTTTCACTTTTTAATACTTTGCAGTCAATTACAGCCTGAAGTCTGGAACGCATAGACATCACCAGACGCTGGGTTTCATCCCTGGTGATGCTCTGCCAGGCCTCTACTGCAACTGTCTTCAGTTCCTGCTTGTTCTTGGGGCATTTTCCCTTCAGTTTTGTCTTCAGCAAGTGAAATGCATGCTCAATCGGATTCAGGTCAGGTGATGATTGACTTGGCCATTGCATAACATTCCACTTCTTTCCCTTAAAAAACTCTTTGGTTGCTTTCACGTACGCTTCGGGTCATTGTCCATCTGCACTGTGAAGCGCCGTCCAATGAGTTCTGAAGCATTTTGCTGAATATGAGCAGATAATATTGCCCGAAACACTTCAGAATTCATCCTGCTGCTTTTGTCAGCAGTCACATCATCAATAAATACAAGAGAACTAGTTCCATTGGCAGCCATACATGCCCACGCCATGACAATACCACCACCATGCTTCACTGATGAGGTGGTATGCCTTGGATCATGAGCAGTTCCTTTCCTACTCCATACTCTTCTCTTCCCATCACTCTGGTACAAGTTGATCTTGGTTTTATCTGTCCATAGGATGTTGTTCCAGAACTGTGAAGGCTTTTTTAGATGTTGTTTGGCAAACTCTAATGTGGCCTTCCTGTTTTTGAGGCTCACCAATGGTTTACATCTTGTGGTGAACCCTCTGTATTCACTCTGGTAAAGTCTTCTCTTGATTGTTGACTTTGACGCACATACACCTGCCTCCTGTAGAGTGTTCTTGATCTGGCCAACTGTTGTGAAGGGTGTTTTCTTCACCAGGGAAAGAATTCTTCGGTCATCCACCACACTGATAGTGACAGCTCTTTGGATCTCATATTGAGAGTTGACAGCAACAGATTTCAAATGCAAATAGCACACTTGAAATGAACTCTGGACCTTGTATCTGCTCCTTGTAAATGGGATAATAAGGGAATAACACACACCTCTCCATGGAACAGCTGAGCAGCCAATTGTCCCATTACTTTTGGTCCCTTAAAAAGTGGGAGGCACATTATACAAACTGTTGTAATTCCTACACCGTTCACCTGATTTGGATGTAAATACCCTCAAATTAAAGCTGAAAGTCTGCAGTTAAAGCACATCTTGTTTGTTTCATTTCAAATCCATTGTGGTGGTGTATAGAGCCAAAAAGATTAGAATTGTGTCAATGTGCCAATATTTATGGACCTGACTGTATATTAAACTGCAAGTAGGACTCATCACAAATTCATGGGAAGCCCATATTGAGAGTAACACAAATGTGGCCAATCCTAAACAGGTGTACCTAATACATAGCCACAATCCTAAGTGTCCATTGGAAACATATTAAGTTTGACAAATGAGAAGCATACTGAAATCTGGAATAGACATAGATCAGTAAGGGGCTCATTTAACATACACACGTATCTCCCTATACACTTTGTGTGCCTGAAACCACAGCCTGTAAACAACTCGGATGTGGATTCATTTATAACAATCCATACTTCTTCGTTGTACTATTAACTGTACAGGCGCCCTAATGATGTTCACGTATCCTCTGGAGCATAAATCCTAGTTTTACATTTTTCTTATATTAGTACTATTTCATTCATACAGGGAATCAGTGTGCGGGTTATATTAGACTCTGTAGGGTCATAAAGGAATCTACTTAATAATACATCTAATGTTCCTCAGGCCTACAAAGATGTTCACTCTGCTTGCACACTGAATACATAAGTGAATAATTCAGACAGTGCAGAAGAGTGTGTTGGCTGTGGGTCATATATGGCTGCTGTGAAATTCTAAAGAAACCCCGTACACTCAACAACACAATTCAATCAATTGTGGTGGTTTTATTTTATGGCGTGCATGGTGGTTCAAGTACAGTATATACACTTTAAGGTTTACTGAGCTGTGTGATTTCTGAATTGATCTACAAACTTAATTTTTTTTGGAAGTCTTGATAAACAATGTTGGTTTGGGTAAATAAGGTTGTATACCTCTTCAGTTATTGTCAGAAACCATGAAATCAGACCAAGACAGAAGTACAGTTAAATCACACTTGTTTAATAATAAAAGTAAATAGAACAAACATAGTGAAACATAGCCAAAGTTTGGTAACCGTAACGGATATTCAGACAAGCCAGAAAGTCAGGAAGCCAGGGAACAGCGTTATGGAACAGCAGGCAGGATCTGGAGCCAGAAGAAATGTCAGCCCAGCAAGTCTTTTACAGGAGCACAGGAGATATTCTCTGTGATGTTGACCAAGGCAAAGGCAGAGATCATCTGGGCTGGACGGCTTAAGTAGGCAGGACTGACCAGCGGGACATCATCAACAGGTGAGTCATTGTGGAGAGATAGGAGCTGGCAATTAGCCGACAGCTGAGTGGCCAGCACAGAGAAGGAAGGGCAGAGCCCAGCCCTGACAGTTATACAAAAGAAGGTTATCACTTACCTGGTGCTGGAGGCCAATGGAGAGAGGGCTTACCTTGTGGCTGAGTTTCAGACTCCTCCTGAAGATGGTGCCAAAGGCTGTTTGGCATCAAAGTAGGCTGAGGGCCTGCATAACTGTGTGCATGCGTCTTCAGGCATGCATCTGTGAGCGCACTTGTGTCATGCATAGTACTGGCAGGGATGACAGGTCTTCAAGCACCTCTGTTGCGGACAGTGCCCTGACAGTGGTGAAACATAAATGTCGCTCATTTGGAGTCTTGTCCTTCTGTCCCTCATTAGGAGTTCTGTCCTTCATTAGGAGTTCTGTCCTTCTGTCTTCTCTATTGAAATCCCAAACCTCTGTTGCTACTCTGCCCCTCTTTTAGAGTTAATTCCTCTGTCCTGCTCTTGAACTCTCAACCTTCCGCCCCTCGTTTGGAGTCTGTCCATCAGTCCCTCTTTTGAAATCTTCACCCTCTGTGCCTCTTTTGGAGTCCTGTTCCTCTTTTGAATCCTTGGCTCTCCGTTTCTTTTTTGGAGTCTAGCCCTCTGTCGTTTCTTGGGAGCCTTATCCCTCTGCCTCTTTTGAAGTCCCATCCTTCTGTTCCTTTTTCAGAGTGCAGTCCTCTGTCCCTGTTTGAAGCCTCATCTTTCTATTCCCCATTTGTTCACAATTACAGTCTTGTCCCTTTGTCTCCCTTTTGGAGTCTTGTGTCTCTGCCCCTCTTTTAGAGTCTCGCCCCTTTTCTGGTGACATCTTCCATCCATCATTTGAAATCTTGTCTCCCTGTCCTTCCTTGGCGTCCCTCTGTCCCACACTTTAGGAATCTCATCCCTCTGTTCCTCTTTTGGAATCCTTTAACTCACTCCCTCTTTTGATGTCTTATCCCTCTTTTGGAGCCTTGTCAGTGTCAATCTCTCTCTCTCTCCCTCTCCCTCTCTCTCTCTCTCTCTCTCTCTCTCTCTCTCTCTCTCTCTCTCTCTCTCTCTCTCTCTCTCTCTCTCTCTCGGAGTCTTATCCCTCTCTCCTCTCTATTCACTCTCCTTTCTTCTTCACATCACTTTTCTCACCTCTCCACTTCTCTCTCCTCTTCACATCCCTTTTTCTCACCCCAGATGAAGGCTTGTTAGCCGAAACATGTTGGGTGGACCCCTCACGATCACCGCGACTGACTTTTTTTGAACTGTTTTGAGAACTCCTATCATGAGAGTGCTTTCTTTATTATTTAAATAAATTGATGTTTTTAAACGATATCATGCCATGTGAGCTTTATTTCTCTCATGGTATTTAAAACATCCACTTGGCCCGTTGGACCGTTTGGGGAAGTCTGAAGCTGTGACGAGACCCCTCCCCATTTGAAGCTGAGGACATCTGACGACTTACCTTGCCAGACCTGGTGGTCATTCAAGCCTTCTTAGACTTGTAAGACGTATGTCTTTTCAAGTCACCTGATTCCAGTAAGCCTCTCTTGATGCTTCGGTGATGGTCCCACCACACACCTAGACCCTCCATCCTTCTGTGGTTATTTTTTCTATCCATCTGCCAGAAGTAATTCATTTTGTTTACGAGGAAGCTTGGGAGTTCCATTTCTCAATATTCAATCCTCATAGACTTTCGGTGGTGGCTTCCTATTTTTCACTTGGAATCCAATTGTCAACCTTCATGGACTATATTAGTTGACTGATTGATCACTTATATATGATTCTTCTCTAATTTACCACACTGCTTTTTTTTTTATTATTATTGGTTTATTATATTCACTGTATCTCCATTAATTTGAGGCACTTAGTATATTATTGTTTTTTATGCTCACTTCATTTTATATGCTATTTTGAAGTACTCAGTTGATTATCTAGACCTGTAAGGGTTGGCTAGAATTTAACTCACTATTTTGTAAAAGTTTGTACACACAGCGCTACATTATTTTTGTATCTGTTTGTCCCAACCTATGTCTAGAGGTGTGTTAGCTGCTAACTGTGTAACATTCTCTTCAACACTTTCTGGCGCAGCGCTGTACTCATCCCCCCATCGATTACATCCCTTTTTCTTCTCTGTCTTTTCTTCTCTCCTCTCCTCATCCTTCTTCTCTCCTCTTTCTTCCCCTCCTCTCCTCATCCCTCTTCTCTCCTCCCTTTTCTCTCTGCTCTCCTCTTCTCATGCCTTCTATCTTCTCTCACCTCTCCTCCTCTCTCTTCTGTTTTCTCTCTCCTCTCCTATCTTCTCTCCTCGCCTCATCCCCCATCTCTCCTCTCTCTTCTGTTTTCTCTCTCCTCTCCTATCTTCTCTCCTCTCCTCATCCCTCTTCTCTCCCCTCTCTTCTTTTCTCTCACACACAATTGGCCCATTCCTCCTTTCTTTTTATGTTTTATCTGCCCTCTTCCATTTTTCTTTCTTTCTTTCTTTCTTTCTTTCTTTCTTTCTTTCTTTCTTTCTTTCTTTCTTTCTTTCTTTCTTTCTTTCTTTCTTTCTTTCTTTCTTTCTTTCTTTCTTTCTCTCTTTCTTTCTCTCTCTCTTTCTTTCTCTCTTTCTTTCTCTCTTTCTTTCTCTCTTTCTTTCTTTCTCTCTTTCACTCTCTCTTTCTCTCTCTCTTTCTTTCCATCAATCTATCCATTAATATCTTTCTTTCTCTCTTTCTTTCTTTCCTTTTTTTTCTCCACCTCTGCTATTGTGATTTTTTTTCTTATACAATTTAATTTTCTCTTTGGCCTGCAGCCACCTACAGACAGAAGTAAAGTATTTTACCCGCAATTCAATTTTTCTTTCACATTTAAAATCCTAAAATTGACAACCTGCCCATAGAGAACCACCAAACCTAATGAAGCCCGGCTCCTACAATTAGCCTTCTGTTCACTATTTTGCTATGGGCCACATTGTGCGAAACGTTCCCCTGCTCCGATCAATACCAGGGTGACCTGCTAGTCATTATTTTCTTGTGCATTTCAGCTGGCTGTAAACCGGTTGGCGTCATTCCCGAGGTCCAGTCCTTAATGGGAAATCACTGCGTCTCCTGTATAAGTGGCTGTTAGAAAACGGACCAGGAAACATTGTTCGGCAGTTGGACTTGCTGTGTAAAGTCGTCATGAATTTATCTCGTGGTCGGATCCAGAGACCCATATACCCATTTATAGATTGTTATTAAATCTAAGGAGGTACAACTACTGTGCTGTACTTCTAGACTGGAGACCCAGCAGGTGTGCATGCTCCAATGTACAGTTCCTTGAAAAAGTATTCATACCCCTTGACATTTTCCACATTTTGTCATGTTACAACCAAAAAACGTAAATGTATTTTATTGTCATTTTATGTGATAGATCAACACAAAGTGGCACCAGGAAAATGATAAATGGTTTTCAAAATTTGTTACAAATAAATATTTGAAAAAGTGTGGGGTACATTTGTATGGCACCCCCTGGAGTCAATACTTTGTAGAACCTCCTTTCTCTGCAATTACAGCTGCAAGTATTTTTGGGGATGTCTCTACCAGCTTTGCACATCTAGAGGGGGACATTTTTGCCCATTCTTCTTTGCAAAATATCTTAAGCTCTGTCAGATTGGATGAAGAGCGTCTGTGAAGAGCAATTTTCAAGCCTTGCCACAGATTCTCAATTGGATTTAGGTCTGGACTGTGACTGGGCCATTCTATCACATGAATATGCTTTGAAAAACCATTCCATTGTAGCTCTGGCTGTATGTTTCGGGTCGTTGTCCTGCTGGAAGGTGAACCTCCGCCCCAGTCTCAAGTCTTTTGCAGACTGAAACAGGTTTTCTTCTAAAATTGTCCTGTATTTGTCTCCATCCATCTTCCCATCAACTCTGAGCAGCTTCCCTGTCCCTGCTGGTGAAAAGCACTATGTTTTACATTTTTCCCCCACACATAGCGTTTTACTTTAAGACCAAAAAGTAAAATTTTGGTCTCATCTGACCAGAGCACCTTCTTCCACATGTTTGCTGTGTCCTCCACATGGCTTCTCACAAACTGCAAACAGGACTTCTTATGACTTTCTTTCACCAATGTCTTTCTTCTTGTCACTCTTCCATAAAGGGCAGATTTGTGGAGAACACGACTAATAGTTGTCCTGTGGACAGATTCTCCCACCTAAGCTGTGGATCTCTGCAGCTCCTCCAGAGTTACCATGGACCTCTTGGCTGCTTCTCTGATGAATGCTCTCCTTGCCCGGCCGGTCAGTTTAGGTGGAAGGCCATGTCTTGGTAGGTTTGCAGTTGTGCCATACTCTTTCCATTTTCAGATGATGGATTGAACAGAGCTCTGTGAGATGTTCAAAGCTTGGGATATTTTTATAACCTAACCCTGCTTTACACTTCTCCACAACTTTATCCCTGACCTGTCTGGTGTGTTCCTTGGCCTTCATAGCTGTATTTATACTGAGATTAAATTACACACAAATGGAATTTTGAAAATCATTTATCATTTTCCTTTCACTTCACAATTATGTGCCACTTTGTGTTGGTCTATCACATAACTAACATCTAACTCTATGTCCACTTGGATGGTGGGGCTTTAACGTGGACTTAGGTTAGAATGTAGTGCGCAAGTGCCATATAGCGCTGACAATCAGCTGTTCTTCTTCGGCTCTTTTCGGCGGCTCCCTTTTTGTTCCTATTGCACAAGCGCTGCGCCTGCGCACTACAGGGGGGTCCTTATCCACCGGGGGAACCTTTTTGGCAAGACACCGGCTCTTTCCCTATGCACTGTTTTGACAGAGGGGGCGGGTCTGGGTAGCAGTCCCGCCAATACCTGACATCACACTCTCGATTTGACAGGTGAAGTCTTTCATCGGGGCTGCGCAGTGCACATCCAGCTGACTTGCTAGCCAATCCCTGGCTGTGCTGGGTGTGCATACTGCTGCAGGTCCTATTGAGACAGAAATTAGCTTGTAATCAATAGCATTATGGGGGACAAAGCCCCTGTATGGCGGGATGGTGGGACAAAGGTGTCAATGCGGGAATGTCCCGCCCAATCCGGGACTGTTGGGAAGTATGCAGGATGTGACCCAGAAGTTGATGGACAGCATGCCAGGTCGGATTGGAGAGGCCTTGAAAAAGAAGGGTCAACACTGCAAATATTGGCTCTTTGGATAAACTTGACGTAATTGTCAATAAAAGCCTTTGCTACTTATAAAATGCTTGTAATTATACTTCAGTATACCATAGTAACATCTGACAAAAAGATCTAAAAACACTGAAGCCGCAGACTTTGTGAAAATTCATATTTGTGTCATTCTCAAAACTTTTGGCCACGGCTGTATGTGCACTGGTCTTTCTGCCTTATCCCTGTTGTTTGGAAATATAAACCTATTTCCAATTGTAGCACCCTCTAGCTAGTGTGCTAGTGTACATAGTTGTAAGGACCTTTTCACACTGGGGCGGTGGGTGCGTTGGTGGTAAAGCGCCGCTATTTGGCTGCTAGCGGGGCGCTTTTACCCCCCGCTAGTGGCTGAGAAAGGGTTAAAACCACAGGAAAGCGCTGCTGCAGCAGCGTTATGCCGGCGGTATAGCCGCGCTGCCCCATTGATTTCAATGGGCAGGAGCGGTGTACACACTGCTCCTTCCCCGCTCCAAAGATGCTGCTAGCAGGACTTTTTTTAGCTTCCTGCCAGCGCACTGCTCCAGTGGGCTTTTACATTGGAGAGGCAGCAGCGGCTCTTTCAGGGCGCTTTGCAGGCGAAATTTTTAGCGCTGTGGCGCCTGCCTAGTGCCCCAGTGTGAAAGGGGTCTTAGTGTAGCTACATTTGGCTTGGCTAGCAGCCAAGCCTGGGTTGCCTCTGGGTCAGGGATGAGTGTCTCATCGAGCAGCAGCTCTGGTACCTCCCCCTGCTCTCTGAAACCTTGGAGAAGCTTCCAGAAGTAGAGGGTGGAGTCTAGGAGGAGCTGCTTGGAGTATTGATGAGGGCCCCAGCCAATCCCCAGCAAAGTGGGCTGGCAGGTGGTGGCCACCTCTTAAATACTCTTGGGTCATGCCAGCAGGGACAGTCGGGTGGGAGATGGAGTGCTGAGGAGGCTACCGGTGGCCCTTGAGATTGCCCCCTAGTCTGGGGGGGTGGGTGACTTGGGGTCTGGGGCTCGGGTGCTGGAGGGATCCTCTGACAACACATAGAGATTATCCTTCCTGGATGCATGGGGGGGGAAGTGTGAGGACAGCGGGGAGAGAGTCGGCACATCTGGCAGTTCTCCAGGAAAAGTCAGCCGGGTGGCTGGTGAGTGTGACAGTCTAGGAGGACTAAGGGGAAGTAGCCAGGAGGGCTAGTGAAAGGGGCAGCTGCAGCCGGGTGGCCTGGCAGTGCCTGAAGAGGTGGTGCTGGGATCAGTAGCCATGGAGATGGAAGCTGGACATTGACTTTTGTTACACAATCTAAGGGGCCCGTGGTCCCTGCCTGTAAAGGGCTTTCGCTACAAGATCTGATCATTGCTTCTTTTGTCAGATCTTCTAAAAGTGTCCAGCTGAGTCTGTGTTCTTTTATTCCAAGCAAGTGAGTGCTGGAGGAAGAGGGGGGAGCGTATATAGACTGTGTATAGAGAAGTTGTTCCTGAAGAAATTATGCCAAGTCAAGTGGACATCCCATAATTTCCCTATTCCCTATCCAAGTTTAATCCCCTTAATAAAACATAAAAAAACGGGCACTGGACTGTCTCTTGATACTGTGGAGATTCCATGTGCCAGGGTGGGGATCCCTATTTACCAGCGGGTCCTATGTGGGGTGCGCCTCACAATGTTTGCAATTGTATTTGATCAGAGCTGAATTGAGGCCACTTATTGCCAGCAATATACATGTACATACTGCCTACTCAACTGTTTAAAGATATAGATAAATAATCCTAAGGGTTTCAGACCCTTAGTGATCACTTTTCAGAGGGCATTTGACTGACTGCAAGCAGCTGTTTATAACGAAATTAACCCTATAAATGTACACTATCATACCGCAATTGTGTGCATTGCATGCAGTTACAGCATGGCCCCATTAAACACAAAGGACAAGTTTGACGGGTGGTATCACCTGTCAAACTCGGCACATCAAATTAAAAATGCTTCGGCCGCAGCATAGCTTTGCGACCAAGGCAACTGTACAAAGCCATCAAGCTGTTTTGGGACAGTTTTGGTGGGTGGCCTAGGGCCCGTAAAACTACAACTCAGCTGCCTGTAGGTGGGGTGCAGCGTGGTGCGACCGAATAACACACTCAGTCCCAGTGCAATTATTTTTTTTTTAAACACCTGTGGTGTGTGAAACACACCCAAAAACTCCACCCGGTGCCAAAAAAAGTGCACACACATTAAAAGTGACACAAATCGTGCAACTAGTCCTCCCTAGCAAGGACCCTAACCTGATCCCCCGGGCGTTAGGCTCCAGAAGGGGACTGAGGTACTTCACTTGGGTCTATCTTGCCAAAACCAGACAGACCCCCTTTCTCTGGAAGGTCTGCCGAAACAGACCCACCCAAGTACTCGGTGGGACTCCCCCGAAGAGAGACCCCATGAGAGAGGGTGAACCAAGCCAAAAGGCCTATGTCCACCCCCATCCCAAGACGTTCAGGGAAGGCCCGATGACCCACACGCTACTAATCACACAGTGACAAACGTGTAACACATCAACAAAAAGATACAAAAAAGTGACGAACACGGGGATAAAATAAATAGGAAAGTGGGGAGAAGGAAGTGGGAGAAGTGAAAGAGTGACCATTGTGCAATACAATGGCCAGGCCCTTCGGCCAGGAATAAAAATTTCCCCTGGTCCTAGCCAAAAGGCTCGGCCCTGGAGGCAGGTGTGAAAAACGTGTGTATGGTGAAGTGACCATGGTGCCCTAAATCAATGTGGCCCTCACTCACAGTGATCTTCTGGCACCCCTGAACTGACACTTCAGGGGCACATTCACCACAGGCTTTTCGTCACAACCTGAGTCCCAGTGCTATTAAAGAACTTGAGATTAAAATATTGCGGAAACAGTTCACAACTAACCCGATGGGAAGGTAGCCTAACCAGGAACACTCACTGTCCCAACAGCTTGTAGAGAGCAGAATGCAACCAAACTGTCAGCGTCTGTAGAGAGGGGAAGAATGCAGCCTGGCTGTCTTGTGCCCAGAGAAGTTGCGAGCCCTACGCTGTCCCTCCTCATCAGGAACCTTTGCCTAATGCTAATACTGTCCCTATAAGGTGGGGTACCTGTCCCTACTCTTCCAACTCACAAATGCATGCCAAACCTGGGTGCCAAGGCCTTAAACAGGCTCTTCCTGACCCAAGATGGCTGCCAGAGTCACATTGGGCGTCTGCTTTCCCAGTGACCAAGGAAACCACAGGGGAACTGTGTACCTCTTGACTTCCTCTCAAACTGCAGTGCCGCTGCAAAAGAGCGCCACCTGCAGTGGAAAAAGTAGACTGCAGCTGGCTACATGCCTGTTTTTACTGAAGAGTCCTGGGTAGGAGTTGAAGAGTGCATAGCCGTGTGGCATTGTGAGCATGTTAACCTTCTCCTCACTGAAGAGTGTCCAGTGGATACTGGGAAGTGTTTAGCTATCCTGTGACATTGTCCATACTGACCTGAGCTGAAAATCCTAGTGACTGCATACTGTTTCCTTTGAATGGTTAGATCCCGGGAGTACCCCATGCCACCTTGCATCCTCTCCTACCGTTTTCAGTTCCTATAAGCAATAAATAAAAAAAATAAAAAAACATCCCCTGGACTGGTTAATGAGCTGGAGTGAATGGACTATTACTGTGGGCCTGGCTAGTTTAGGAAAGAACCAATTAAATGACAGCGGTTCCTTCAGGGGTAGCACTACATGCACACTCAACAGCCACTTTATTAGGTACACCATGCTAGTACCGGGTTGGACCCCCTTTTGCCTTCATTCTTGGTGGCATAGATTCAACAAGGTGTTGGAAACATTCCTCAGAGATTTTGCTCCATAGTGACATGATGGCATCACGCAGTTGCTGCAGATTTGTCGGCTGCCCATCCATGATCCCAATCTCCCATTCCACCACAAGGTGCTCTATTGGATTGAGAACTGGTAAGTATGGAGGCCACAGGTTATACCCACCCGGAGACCTGAACATCTTATGAAACCACATATATGCTGTCTCCTGTGGTTCCTGTATAAATCATTGTATGGATGTTTCTGTATTATCACGGTTTAAATCAACCTGGAGACCCGAGGACACTCTCTACCACTTGCATGCGGTCTCATTGGTCCCTTCAGAGGTCTATGTGTGGATACTTTCTTCTTTCACAAATTACAGCAGGGTTTCTGAACCAAGTGCCCCCGTGACGACGTCCTTTGTGGTGACGAAACGCGTAGGTTGAGCGGCGTACTGACGTCACCGCGCCTTTGTCATGCCCCCGCTTTGCACGGGCGTGTGTTTTTTATCCTGTTCTTATTGCCGGCCAGCGTTTTTCTGTTTTTTGTTATGGAGATTGGGTCTTTCTGCTTGACCAATCCTTTTACCTAATAAATCTGGTTTTACCGATGGAGGAGCTTTTTCGTTTTTCTTTCCGGGCCACTTACCCTCACTGAGACCATTCCAATTCCGGGTACAGCAGCAAGCCTCTCAAGTGGCAAGTGTTGGTCAGGGGCAGACTGACCATTCGGGCACTCGGGCACTGCCCGAGGGCCCCATGCCACTAAGGGGCCCCATCAGGGTTGCCAGCCTTAATAAAACCAGGGACAGTATGTAAAAATCTGTGTTTTTTTAAAAAAATCCCAAGATTATAGCTGCCCCGCCTCTCCAGTACCTTTTCAGTGTGTGTATGTGTATTCTGTGTGTGTATACTGTGTGTGTGTGTATATTGTGTGTCTGTGTGTGTATACTGTATGTGTGTGTGTGTATACTGTGTGGCCTATAATCCATTGCTTGGGGGCCCCATAATCTCCTATTACCCGGGGGACCCATAATCTTCTCCTATTGCCTGGGGGCCCCATCATCTCCTATTGCCCGGGGGCCCCATGAGTTGTCAGTCTGCCCCTGGTGTTGGTTAAACACCGACATATGCGGACTGACATCTCATCTGAGCTGACCTTTGGCGAACGCCCTATTCATTGGCTCCCTTCAACAGCAGGAGATCGTTACGCAGGGTTGGGTGATAAGCTAATCTAGCTTATATAGCTGGTAAGCCTCCACTCTGTGTGGTGGTGGATTCACAGTTTGTGTCTCTTGAAGACTTGTCTCTAGGTGTCTTATATGTTCCACCAGCCTCAACATCTGACATAGACTGTTTATATATCCACTTATCCATATGTTCGGATTTATTCATTTACACGGTTTATGTTATAATTTAATTCGTTTGGACATTTGAAATCATACGTTTGGTATCGACTGTTATTACCATTTTATTTTTTTTAATTATAGGTGGACATTTTGTATTTTATTTTTACTGTATGGTGTCATACACTTCTAATTTTGTTTATTCCACAGTCATTTCTCAGTCTAGCGCAGCTTCATTTTTTCACATTCTCAACCAGGGTACCATGGAACTCTAGGGTTCCTCCAGAGGTTGCTAGAGGCTGCTTTCTTAGATAGGTTCCCACTGACACCATTGCTCTTTTTGGCTACAGTAAGGGGGGGGGGGGGGGTAACTCTTCCCAATGACCACAAGTGTAAGGAGCATTCTTCCCACTGACCATCACACTAATGGATCATGAGCTGTAGATATAGTCATTTTTAGCAGGAGTTCCCTGAGACTGGAAAGCTATTTGAAGGGTTCTTCTGTGTGGAAAAAGTTGCAAAAGCTTGGATTACAGGATAAATCCACCTTGAGACCTTCTTTTATATTTGTAATGTTTAAAGTTCTCGGATAACATGTATAGTGCCTAGAAATTTAAATTATGCTTGGGAAATTCCACCAGCTAGGAGCCCTCTTTGTGATCTTTGTCCTCCTTGAAGTTGGTTTGGAGGAGCTACAACCATATTGTCCTTATGGATGAACTGGATGACCTAGTTTACTTTTGATTGATTGTTCTACAGTTCACTTACTCCCTCGAGGATTTTCCTACTCCTTGTGTTTCTACTTTGGACATTTTTTTGATACCCCATGCTCATTCAATGTGAACGAGCATGGGGGTGGGGGGGGGTTAGGGGTAGGATCTGAGGGCTTCAGGGCTTGTTAAAGGGGGCTTCAATATTCCAATAAGCTACCCCCCACAACCACTGGGGCAGGGTTGTGGGAAAGAGGCCCTTGTAAAACAAGGGCACATGGTGCTTTGCAAGGGGGAAATCACACTTACCTAGGTGGTTGCAGCATCGGTCCCCTGCCGGGTCTAAGGCTGAGAACCAAGCGATTAAACTCTGCTGATCGCTTGGTTCTCAGTGCTCCCTGAGCAGAGAGCTGCTATGCCCCCCTCCCATGCTAACTGTAGCTGGGGTGGGGGCGCCTGAATTGGGCTGGCAGCAGCTTGCTGAGAGGCTGAGCCAGGTGCCTGTCCAGGTATCTGGGTAGATCCCGACCACATGGTCACAAACTTTCCCTAGCCTGGACCGGCTCTGTGACATACTAGTAAAATAAAAAATTATAATAAAAATGCCATAAATATATCCCCTATTTTGTAGACGCTATAACTTTCGTGCAAACCAACCAATATCTGCTTATTGCGATTTTTTTTTTTTTTTACCAAAAATATGTAGAAAAATGCATATTGGTTTAAACTGATGAAGAATTTAGTTTTTTTAATTTTTTGGGGGTATATTTATTATAGCAAAAATAAAAAATATTGTTTTTTTTTTTTTCAAAATTGTCGCTCGTTTTTTGTTCACCGCGCAAAGAAATAAAAACCGCAGAAGTGATCAAATACCAGCAAAAGAAAGCTCTATTTGTGGGGGGGAAAAAAAGACATCAATTTTTTTTTTTTTAGGGTACAACGTCGCTCAATTGTCAGTTAAAGCGACGCAGTACTGTATCGCAGAAAATGGCTTGGTCATCAAGGGGAAAATCTTCTGGTCTTTTAAGTGGTTAAGCTTTGACAATAAAACCAGGAAGCTGACTGGTTTCTATGAAGAGCTGCACCAGATCTAACATTTTTTTTCTAATAAGCTCTTTTTTTTTTTTTTTTTTGTACAGGTTCTTTGTGCAGCACTGACAACCATGTAAAATGCAGATCTTCGCTGAAACAGGTAAGACCACAAAATTCAATCCAAATGTTTTCATTTTTAACATAAACATAACTGGAGAAATAATCCTTTTTGATATTTGCTTGATGGTATCGGTTAAAGGTCACACACATACAATTATCTGTTGGATATAAACTGACTCGGGGACATACACAGCGTTTCTGCAGAGTGTCTACAATTTTCATCCTGGTTTTCCAGATGGTTGTCCCCGTAACTGCATCAATATAATTGCTGGTAAATTTGCCTTCCGAATGGTCCTGTGTCTGTGTGTTCCGCGAGTCTCTCCCCCCCTCTCTCTCAGAGCCACATACTGGATTTTATTTTATTGCACTCAGTCTGGACTGATTGATACATTTGCTCTGAGCATGAGGAACAGTAACACTAGGTTCACATCTATGCAGTTGATGTGGTTTTTACGTGCGTTTTGTGGTGCGTTTTGCGTTTTTAAACATGCGTTTTGCTTTTTTTATTAATCTTTTTTTTTCTCTCTTTTTTTTTTTTAAACATTTTTTTTTTATTGTCACATATGAAAAAGTATACGTTGGAAGGCGACATTATTATTATCATTATTATTATACAGGATTTATATAGCGCCGACAGTTTACGCAGCGCTTTACAACATTAGGGCAGACAATACAAGTACAATACAATTCAATACAGGGGGGAATCAGAGGGCCCTGCTCATTAGAGCTTACAATCTAGGAGGGAGGGTCAAGTTAAACAAAAGGGTAATAGCTGTGGGGGATGAGCTAATGGAGAAAATAGTGCAGTTGTTAGATGGAGGCAGGATAGGCTTCTCTGAAGAGGAAAGTTTTCAGGGATCGCCTAAAAGTGGATAAATTTGGAGACAGTCTGACAGATTGGGGTAGGGAATTCCAGAGGATGGGCGAGGCTCGGGAGAAGTCCCGGAGGCGGATATGGGAGGAGGTGATGAGGGAGCTAGAGAGCAGGAGGTCTTGGGAGGAACGGAGATGGCGATTAGGTTGGTATTTTGAGACTAGGTTAGTGATGTGGCTGGGGGCAGAGTTGTGGATGGCTTTGTAACTTATTGTTAGTATTTTGAATTTAATTCGTTGGGCGAGTGGCAGCCAATGGAAGGATTGGCAGAGAGGGGTAGCAGACACTAAGCGGTTTGTAAGGTGGATAAGTCTGGCAGCAGCATTCATGATGGACTGCAGGGGGGATAGTCTATTTAAAGGTAAGCCAATGAGGAGGGGGTTGCAGTAGTCAAGGCGAGAGATAACCAGGGAGTGAATCAGGAGCTTTGTGGTTTCATTGGTTAGAAAGGGACGTAGTTCAGAGATGTTGCGGAGGTTGAGGCGGCAAGCTTTGGAAAATGATTGGATGTGGGGCTGAAAGGAGAGTTCAGAATCCAGGATAACACCTAGCACCCTGACATGTGGGGACGGGTGGATGGTTGTGCCATTGCTCTTGACAGAGAAGTCAAGGGAAGAGGCACGTGGGGGAGGAAATATTATAAGCTCAGTTTTGGACAAGTTGAGTTTGAGGAAGTGGTGTGACATCCATACAGATATGTCGGTTAGTAAGTTAGTGATGCATGAAGAGACTGATGGAGTGAGTTGAGGGGTGGAGAGATAGATTTGCGTGTCATCAGCATAGAAATGATATTGAAAACCATGAGAGGCTATCAGCTGACCCAGGGAAGAGGTGTAGATTGAAAATAAAAGAGGTCCAAGAACAGAACCTTGGGGGACCCCGACAGAGAAGGGAAGAGGAGTGGAGGAAGTAGAATTGTAAGTGACACTGAAGGTGCGTTGGGATAGGTAGGATGAGAGCCACTGAAGAGCACAGTCACGGAGACCAAGGGAGTAAAGTTTTTTGAGGAGGAGGGGGTGGTCAACCGTGTCAAAGGCAGCTGAGAGATCCAGGAGTAGGAATACAGAATAGTGTCCATTGGTTTTTGCAGTTAGTAGGTCATTTGTGAGTTTTAAAAGAGCAGTTTCTGTGGAGTGTTGAGGGCGGAATCCAGATTGAAGGGGATAAAGAAGGTTGTTTTTAATGAGGTGGTCACTCAGTTGGTTGTAAACCAGGCGTTCAAGGAGTTTAGAGGAAAAGGGGAGCAAGGAGATAGGGCGTAGGTTGTTAAGATTGGTAGGGTCCAAGGACGGCTTTTTGAGTATGGGGGTGACCAGTGCATGTTTTAGAGCGTCGGGGAAGATGCCAGAGGTGAGGGAGAGATTGAAGATGTGGGTTAGAGAGTGTAGGATGGGGTCAGAGGGTGACCGTAGCATTTGAGAGGGAATAGGGTCCAGGGGACAGGTGGTTAGGTGGGCGATAGAAAGGAGTTTAGCGACTTCGTCTGCAGTAGCAGATTTGAATAGGGGGAGTGTCAGTTGTACCTGTTGACATGGGGTCTTAGCTGGGGGAGATACCTGTAGAATGGAGATTTCATCACGGATTGTATCAATCTTGTTTTTGAAGTGATTAGCAATCTCCTGAGCAGTGAGTGAGTCAGTGGGTGGAGGCGGTGGAGGACAAAGTAGAGAGTTGAAGGTAGAGAAGAGTTTACGGGGATTGGATGAGAAGGTGTTAATAAGAGTTGTAAAATAGGTTTGCTTGGCAGTGTGGAGGAAAGAATAGTATTTTTGGAGGGCAGATTTGTATTGATTGAAGTCTTTGAGAGACTTAGTCTTGTGCCACAGACGATCAAGAGCACGACTACGTTTTTTGAGACTTTTGGTGTCATCCGTTTGCTAGGGTTGTAGGGGTCGAGGCCTGATTCTGCGTGTAGTGAGGGGAGCGAGCTTGTCCAGGGTGGTGGACAGAGATTTATTGTAGATGGACGTGGCTTGGTTGGGGCAGGATAGGGGAGAGATTTTGTCATAGAGGTGGTCAGTAGCAGAATAGAGGAGAGAGGAGTTGAAGTTGCGAAAGTTTCTACGGGTGATGGTTAGGCGATTGGAGGGAAAGGTGGTGGAAGACAGGGGGAGAGAGAAACTAATAAGATGGTGGTCGGAGAGAGGAAAAGGATTGTTTGAGAAGTTGCATGGAGTGCATAGGTAGGAGAATACAAGGTCAAGGGTGTTGCCATCAGAGTGAGTAGAAGCCTGTACCCATTGCTTCAGGTCAAATGAAGAGGTTAGACTAAGAAGTTTAGAAGTAGCAGACGTGTTTGTATTAGCAGGGATGTTGAAATCACCGAGAAGGATTGTTGGAATATCCGAAGAGAGAAAGTAGGGTAGCCAGGCAGAAAACTCATCAAGGAAAGTTGATAATGGTCCAGGGGGCCGGTAAATCACAGCAATTCTTAGGGAAGTAGGAGAGAATAGACGTATACAGTGGGCTTCGAATGATGAGAGGGAAAAAGAGGGAGGAGGGTGAATAACCTGGAAGGTGCTCTGGGGGGATAGGAGGAATCCCACTCCACCTCCAACAACATGATTTAATATCATATTTCTGGAGTTTCTTTCTGGTTGATACAACCAAGCATTTGCTTTCCTGGGGGGGCGGTCTGGAATGTCTTTGTAGCATTTCTGAATGAAGAGATCAGGCCGTCTGTTGCTATAACGCAAACTTGAAAGGGACCATAGCTGACAAGATGATTGATGAATGTCCTGCTACAGAAGATCAAAAGATCAAAGGCATTGAAGATTGACCAGGATACATAGACATGGACAATGCTGCCCCTAGAGGCCAATACAGCAGGACAGACAGTAATATATAATATAGAGTGGAACCTCGGTTTGCGAGTAACGTTTGGCAAACCGAGCACTGTATTTCTAAAAATCCTAACTCGGTTTGCGAGTGTTGTCTCGCAAAACGAGCAAAATTCAGGCCAAAAGCGGTGTGCAGTACCGCTTGGGGGGGGGGCACCGGAGCCGAGCTGAGCCGAAAGTCGCCGTTCTGCGCCGTTGGGAAATGCATGGAAAGGCCCGAGAACAGTTCAGCTGGCCTCGGCAAACCTCGGAAAGGCTCGTGAATGGAATTTTTCAGAGGTTTGCCGAGGTCAGCCGAAGTGTACCTCTGGCCTTTTCGGCCGTTTCCGAGGCTCTCCGGCGCCCCCCGCCTCTGGCCGCATGCGGTATTGCATCCCATTGAAGTCAATGCGGAACAAATTATTTTCGTTTCCATTGAATTCAATGGGAAAACTCGCTTTGATATGCGAGTACATTGGATTACGAGCATACTCCTGGAACAGATTATGCTCATAATCCGAGGTTCCACTGTATTGAGGAGGGCTGCCCCATAAATATGTAATTCGTCAAAAGTCTAGATGGGATGGTAATGGAAAGCATTGTGATAAGTATCTTTGATGTTCTTGTATTATATGTTCTGTTGGTATATGCTTTGTAATATCTTTCTTTAGTATTTTCATGTTAGCGTTTCCTATTTTCTTGGGAAATAAATAAGACTTTGTTTTGTTAAGCAGTGTGCTTGGTTTCATAGCTAACCTTGTATTATTGTGATATCAACAGTAACGTGATCAGGGTTTTAATAGACTGGCTAACTATAGGAATAGACAAGTTAATACATAGGTGCAATAAATAGAGGGGATCCGTAACCACCCTTAAATAATATTTATTGTACCAATTACTTCAGTATACAATGAACATTTGAAAGTTGACATATTCACACATACACGAATATACAGTGGCGTAACTAGAACCTTCAGGGCCCCGGTGCAAGAAACCATGGAGGGCCCCCCTGACCTCCGGCCAGGGCCCTTCCCACTGATCCCAGGGGCAGCAGGACCTGGATAGGAGGGGGAACAAATCCCCTCCATTTTCCTCCTGCAGCCACTGAATGCAAATCAGAGGGAGAGGAGGAGAAGCAGATTTTTAGTGGCTGCAGAAGAAAAATGGAGGGGATTTGTTCCTCTAATTCCCCCCCCCCCCATCCAGGTGTTCAGGGGCAACATGTGTGCTATTGCAATTGTGACCCCTGTAGTTACGCCCCTCGGATGAGTGGCAGCGGTGTTGGTGGGGGATGGGATCAGTGATGGTTGGGGAAGGATAGGATCAGTGGCATCGGTGGTGGGGGATGGGATGAATGGCAATGGTGAGGGAGAGATGGGATGAGTGGCAGCGATGGGGTGGATGGGATCAGTGGCAGCAGTGGTGGCGGGGGGATGGGATGAGTGGCAGCGGTGAGGGGGGATGGGATCAGTGGCAAGGGTTGTGTTTGGGGGGGTGGGATCAGTGGTAGGGGGGATTGAATGGGATGAGTGGCAGAGTTGGTGGGGGGAATGGGATCAGTGGCAAGGGTGATTGTTGGAGGAGGGTGGGACGGGATGAGTGGTAGTGGAAGGGGGGATTGGATGGGATGAGTGGTAGTGGAAGGGGGGATTGGATGGGATGAGTGGCAGCGGTGGTGGGCATTGGATGAAATAAGTGGCAGTGGTGGTGGGGGGATGGGATCCATGGTGAGGGTGGTGGTTGGGGGGGTGGGATGGGATGAGTGGTGGGGAGGGGAATGGTATCAGCGGCAAGGATGGGATCAGTGGCAGTAGTGGTCATGGTGGGCTGGATCAGTGGCAGCAGTGGTTCTGGTGGGGTGGGGGGTATCAGTGCCAGTAGTGGTGGTGGTGTGGGAGATCAGTAGCAGTAGTGGTGGTGGTGGAGGTATCAGGGTATCAGTGGCAGTAGTGGTGGTGGTGAAGGTATTAGGGTATCAGTGGCAGTAGTGGTGGTGGTTTGGGGGGGTATCAGTGGCAGTAGTGGTGGTGGTATGGGGGGGTATCAGTGGCAGCAGTGGTGGGGGGAATCAGTGCAGTAGTGGTGGTGTGGGGGATCAGTGGCAGAGTTGATATAGAGGGATGGGTGCCACTCACTTGCAGATCAATTGGTTCCCCCTCCTTGCTGGGTCTTGCTTGGGCGAGCAGAGAGGATGGGCGGGGCCTGTGAGTGCAGGCGGAGCTGGAGAAGATGGGCGGAGCGGGCAGGGACTGTGCCCATGAGTGCAGGCAGAGAGTATGGGCGGAGAGGATGGGCGAAGCCTGTGCCCCTGAGTGCGGGATGAGAGGATGGGTGAAGAGGATGGGCAGAGCCTCTGCAGTGTACCCGTGAGTGCGCTCTGGAAGGATGGGCGGAGCGGCCGGAGAGGATGGGCGGAGTGGATTTCCCGTGAATGACGGTAGTGTACACCGTGAGTGTACACTACTGTACTATCTCCCAGGCGGCGGCGGGCCCCCCTACAGTGGCGGAACCCGAGGGCCCAGTCGCAAATGCGGCTGGTGCGAACCTGGTAATTCCGCCACTGCGAACATATTATTCCAAGAATAGAAATAGAATCACGACTTCTCAATCCTATACATTTCTTATATTATCCCTGTAGCCATGGTGACGAGCACTCCTGACAAACAATCCACCAATCACCCTGCTGCCAGACCCCCATATATCATTTGAGACAATAAGCAGTCGTTTGCGTAATTTTGTTGTGTTTATTGTGGGATACAACTTGGTTGGGTAAAGGAAGATATGGGATGCCTATAGCACTTAGTGTAACAGCTTTAGCCTTGAAATGATGCACCTCTAACATTCACAGTCTATTTCCTCTGCATATCTCCTCTGCAGACTATTGCTCCTCCTCCTCTGCACTGACTCCTGCAGAATATCCCTCCTCTGAGTTCCTCTCTCCTTGTACAAATCTTCCACTGCCAAACTGTTAGATTACTGTTGCTTCACTTCCATTGAAACAAGAAGGGATCACTCTGAATAATCCCAGTTTGCTGGTTGTACTTAAATGGTGTTGCTTCAGCAAATCAATAAGCCAGAGGCATGCAATTACCTCTCCCTGGTGGCTCAGTGAATTTGGTAGATATTACCAGAGTGCCTTACCAGGCCAGAGATGCTCGCTACCTCTGCCCGACGGCCTAGCGCGCGGTAATAGGCGGACTACTGTTCCCAGCCAGTCCATAACTGCAACCGCTGCGTTCCCCAGGTAGCATTCTGCACTACTCTCAACACTTCTCCTTTTGCTTCTTGTACACTGACCTTCTTCAAAGGGCAAGCTCTGTGTTCCCTGGTCACAGAACTCTGCTCTTCTCAGTCCTACTGTTACTTCTCCTTCACCGATCTTCTCCTGTGTACAAGTCCTGTGTTCCCCGGTCACAGCAGCTTGACACCAACTCCATGATGAAGATCTTTATCAAGGAATACATCCTAGTGACTCCTCCATCCCTCCTCCGTGCTCAGCGCGCCCCCCACGTGGGGACGCCTTGTGGCACCTACCTATAACTCCATTCTTTCTCTCTGCACCATCAGAAATCCTCCCTGGCAGCATGTGACCTCTTATATGGCAGCTTATATGGGAGGCGGGAGGCCTGCCCCCTGCCAATACCGCATGGTAATTGGTCAGAGCTCCTCACATGAGCTGCCTGCCACTCAAACCTCAGATCCAACCTCTGTTCCAGAACAATCTTCCTGAAAGCAGGGGAGGCGCCTCTGAGTTAGGTGGCCACACCCACCACTACACCAAACACTCCCATTCTCAAATCAAAACACACAGGCCTGACTTACAGCACAGGCCTGTCTAAATTTTCCTACACTGATCTCTCAACCCAGAAAAAACCTATTCTAGCACCTACCTTCTAGTAGAGGGTGCTACATCCTTCATATATATGACCTTAAACACATGTAAACATATGACACGGAACATAAAAAAACAAATAATAATAACTAAAAAAAAAAAAAACTCCCCTTAAACGAACCCAAACATGTTACCAGAGTGTACTCCCCTCCTCCCTAATTAAAGTCAATGTTTATTAATGTTCTTATATCAAGCCTAGGCTGAAGAAAAAAAGGTCCTGGGAACCCCACAGAGTAACCTAGTAACAGAACTACCCCCCAAGTGCCTCAGATGTTAGAGTCCACTCCTACCCTATCTATGGGTTTATAGCCAGAGTATCAGAAGAGTCTACCCATCTATACCATATTCTTCTAAATTTCTTTGGGCATCCTCTAGCTTCATATGTCATCTCATATAGTATAACTAGTTTTTTTTCCAAGCTATTAATTCAAGAGTAGTAGTATGTAGCCAAGTTATCACTGTTCATTTTCTGACATAGAAGTAGAGGAACCTCAAGAAAAGTTTTGTGTCCATATCCTCTGTTTCATCTTCCAGAACCCCCAAGAGGCATACCAGAGGACAACATATATTTGGTAAATCAAATGTATCAGATATAAATTCAGTAACTATTGACCATAAAGGTCTAATTTTGGGACACTCCCAAAACATATGTAAAAAAAGAGGCACTGCTGGTTTGACATTTATGACACCTATCTGTATCCCTTTTCCCCATTCTAAAGAGGCGTTATGGCGTGTAATATGTTTGATGTAAGTACCTAATTTTGTATCATTTTGTCCCTGGATGGAATACCAGTACTTATATAATTCTCCAGGACCTCAGCCCATATTTCCTCCGTCCGATCAGGCACTACCTTCATCCACCGTTCTCGTGCTTTATGACATCATCTATTCTCGTTAAATGCTGTTGCCGAATAATAGGTGGAAAACCAACTTAGTATGTTCATCCTGTAAGAAAAGCCCTTCTATTTTTGAATTAACAAGGGACACGGTACCTGAACCATATTGGGATAATGTCGCATATTTAAGCCGCGCATACTGGAAGTGCCAGGTGCCAGGTTTACACCATTCCACCTGCAATTGAGAGAAGGATTTCAGCTTGTTTTTTTCTCTTTAACAAACTGTGTATAGCTAGTTGTTAAGGAGTGGGCCGGGAAGCCAGCTGCCCCGTCCTTAAAGGGGTTGTAAACCCTCATGATTTTTCACCTTAATGCATCCTATGCATTAAGGTGAAAAACCTTCTATGGTGCTGCAGCCCCCCCCCCCGGCGCCCGTTTTACTTACCTGACCCCGATCTTCCTCTAGCTGGTGTCTCGTGTCCTGATTGGATAGATTGATAGCAGCGCAGCCATTGGCTCCCGCTGCTGTCAATCAAATCCAGTGACGCGGCGGGGCCGAGTCCTGCATTCTTTGTGAATGGACACAGATGCGGGACTTGGGAGTGCCCCCGCACGGGTGTCCACCAACGAGAGCGTTTCTACAACGTGGACACTTGATGCGGGGAGGAGCCACCAGCTCCGCTAAGGGACCCCAGAAGAGGAGGATCGGGGCCACGAACAGCAAAATGAACTGCACAGTGGAGGTAAGTATGACATGTTTTGTTAAGGGTTTTTTTTTACAACCCCTTTAACAACTGTGGAATCATCAGCTGTCAGCGGGGAAGCTGAATGTAAAAACAAGAATTGCCGGCAATATAAAAGTTAGCCAAAAAATGGCGTGGGGCGCCCCTCCCCCCAATCCATACCAAGCCCTTCAGGTCTGTAATGGATTTTGATGGGAACTCGATGCCAAAATTAAAAGAAAATTGGCGTGGAGGCCCCCCAAAATTCATACTAGACCATTATCCGAGCATGCAGCGCGGCAGGACAGGAAAGGGAGGGGACAAGCAAGATCCCCCCTCTCCTGAACCATACCAGGCTCTGCCCCCCCCCCCACGCAATGCACCTTGTCCCCATGTTGATGGGGACAAGGACCTCTTACCCACAGCCCTGGCCAGTATTTGGGGGGATCTGCGGAAGGGGGGGTTGTTTGGAATGTAAAAGCCTCCTTTAAAAAGGGGGGCCCCAGGATACTGCCCCCCATGTAAATGAGTATGGGGTGCATAGTACCACTTCCCATTCACCCAAAAAGTGTAAAAAGTGAGTAAAAACACAACTTGAGTTTTTGACAAGTCCTTTATTAAAAAATAAAAAAAACAATGTCCTCCGATTTAGATCCATCGCCAATCATGACACCCACCGCACCTCTGGACCCAAAATGTAAAAAAAAGGCTCCACTCACGCTGAAGGCTCCTACCATCTGACAGTTCCTAAATAGGTAAGGGGTGGGGCCACCTGGCAACACCACCCAGTGGCACCCCTCCCTGTGACATCAGCGGCCCAACATGCAGCGGTCAATGTCACATTGTGGGGCATTGCCACCAGGTGACGTTGCCAGGTGGCCCCGGCCCTTACCTATTTAACATTTGTCAGACAGCAGAGCAGGCAGATGGCGGGAGCCTTCCGCGTGAGCGGAGCTCTTTTTTTTCGGATTTGGCGGGCATTGTGATTGACGATGGATCTACACTTTTAGTAAAGGACTTGTCAAAAACTCACGTCGTGCTTTACTCACTTTTTTGGCGAATGGGTAGGGGCACCTACTCATTCACCTGGGGAGGGGGGGAGCGGGATCTAGGGGCCCCTTGTTAAAGAGGGCATTCAGATTTCGAATAAGCTCTCCGCCCGCAGACTCCCACAACCACCAGCCAGGGTTGTGAGGAAGAGGCCCTTGTCCCCAAAAAATTGGGGACAAGGTGCTTCTGGGGAAGCCCCCCTGACCAAAAGAACCCCCCCATGTTGAGGGCATGTAGCCATGTATGGTTCAGGAGGGGGGCGCTCGCTCTTCCCCCCTTTCCTGACCTGCTGGACTGCATGTTCGGATAAGGGGGGGGACCCTAAAACTTTAGAGACAACATTTTTTACACCATTAGCGGGCAGCAATAAGATTATTTACTTCTATCATCTGGCTATTCACATGTATATGAAATGCTCCCACGTGTTATTTTATGACTTTACATAAATATTGTTGATTCCCTTTAGGAAACTAGTGTTTGCAGCTGTGAGTTAATTTAGGATAGAGGGCAGTGAGCGGTGTGCAGCTGAATTGATGTCTCGCGTTTATCTAGCCATGAATTGTTGTGCGTCTGGCATGTGATGGGGTGAGCGAGCTGTTACGACCTTTGTGAATAAACACACCATGATGCGGAATCATGATGAGGAATATGAGGGATAATTATATCTAAATGAAGTGGAGGGAGAACACAACAATACATTTCCGTATTTCTAAGAATTAGATGGAACTAGAGGTGATCCTGATGGTTCCAATGCGGGAGAACTCTGAGCAATGCATGTGGAGGTGTAGATGTCCTCATGTACACCTCACACAGGACGCACCTGAAACCGCAAATCTGCCAGGAAAACATTTAATTCTCAACTTTATGCAGAACAATTTTTTTATGAATGCCAACCTCAGCAACATGAATGGTCTGGATCCTGTTCCCATGATAGAACCTTGAAAGCTCTACCACCCCACCAGAAGTTACTACAACTCTTCCTGGTCAATGGACTCTGGTGTTCTTCATGCAGTGACATCATTATTTGTGCTGAAAGACTGGACTGACTGGATCCATCATTGGTAATGGTCAGGTGATTGTGTGGGTGAGATGTCCCTCCGGTGGGGTGTGCCCAATGGTTGATGCTGGCAGTGAGCCCTCTTAGGGTTTGGGCTGCTGCCTTTTTGGTATGGCCTTGAAGAGGAGTTCTGCCCCCCCCCCCCCCCCCAAAAAAAATATATAAAATAAAAGTCAGCAGCTACAAATTCTGCTGCTGACTTTTACTATTAGTGCACTTACCTGTCCAGGCATCCAGTGGTGTCCTCACCCAAGCTTTTTCTTGAATCGGCTTTTGGGTACTGGCCCCGCCATCTTGGCTAAGGGAAACCGGCAGTGAAGCCTTGCGGCATCACATCTGATTTCCTTGTGCGGCAAACTGGGCCGGGAAGTGGGAGTGGGTACCTGTCAAAACCAGGTACCTGCCCCCCCCCCCCCGCCAAAAAGGTGCCAAATGTGGCAGTGGAGGGGGGGAGGAGGCAGACAAATGGAGCTTCCTCTTTTGGGTGGAGCTCCGCTTTAAGGTCGTTTCCACATGCAAATTTGGAACAGAAAAAAGAGGAAGCCCCCGGTGTGTCCAAAAAATACAAGTTTGATTGTAGACCAACATGTTTCGGGAGAGAGGCTCTCCCTTCTTCAGGGCTATCGAACAAGTATGAGAAATATACAGAAAACCGATATATAAAAATGAGAACATAATGTTGAATATATAAAAGCAAACTACTAAACTTATTTTTATTATTTCATTTATTACAGGTACTTATATAGCGCTTTACATATATATATATTGTACGTTCACGTCAGTCCCTGCCCTCAAGGAGCTTACAATCTAAGGTCCCTAACTCATATTCATACATACTAGGGACAATTTAGACAGGATCCAATTAACCTACCAGCATGTTTTTGGAGTGTGGGAGGAAACCCATGCAGGCACAGGGAGGACATGCAAACTCCAGGCAGGTAGTGTTGTGGTTGGGTTTCGAACCAATGACCCTGGTGCTGCTAGGTGGAAGTGCTAAACACTACACCACTGTGCTGCCCATGAACCTGTATTCTTAAGGACACCGGGCACTTTTTCACTATTCCAAGTCATTTGGACTGTTTACCCTTCCACTGCCCTTTAGTAGTCATCCTTCAACACTTTGGCCCAACAAGGGCTTCAGACCTTGTCTTGGTCTATGTTCTCCTCACCCGTGCTCCGACCATGCATGGTCAGTTGTCCTACCTAGAAGGTGTAGGAGCTACTCAATCCACCCCTTCTCTCTTTGCCATATACAGACAAGAAAGAAATTTATGAATAAAATTTAAAAGCAGTTATAATGGGAGTGCCCCACCAATGGCTGTAGAGATGAACTTTATTTGCTTCACAATGGATCAACAAAAGGTTTACCTGACTTGTGTTAATCAAATTTGGGGAAATAAAGAATCATTGTTGAACTCTTATATCTTTTTCTTCCAAATTCTATCCAGGGATCTCTTTGGAGTTTCCCAGCCAATGAAAGTAGGCTTACCAAAGCCATTGAACTGCAAGAAATGACCTTGGCATCACTGAACCCCAACAGCAAAAGATCCAGTACATTTCTATATATCATTTTTAACTGGATTTGCATGGGATACTCTTTAGTGCCATGAGGCAGATACTGGGGGCGGAACCATAAACCAATCAGCCACACAAATGAGTGCAGCTCTATATTCTTCGATACCACATTAAATATATGTATTAACCTGACTGTGACCCGAATATCGGCCTCTTGCAGTCTCTGTACAGTAGTGCTGGAGTGGGAGAGAAAGAAACAGGAAGAGGAGCCAATCCGTTCATGTGTTGGTAAGACAAATGCTGATAGGAGGAGAGAGCAGAATGACAGGGAGAGGAGCTTATCACTTTGCTGCATCTCCTTTCACTGTCCAGTCACAGGCTGGGGGCGGGTCCATGACAGTCTGATTTTAGAGGAAGTGGGATGAATAATGCTAGCCATCAGAGTGAGGCCATCTAGTGGCAGAAAAAAAGTACTACAGGGTGATTTGACTGTGAAAATTATAGCAAACGCTGGTTGTGTTTTAGCTTTTAATGGGTGATTTATTTTCGGTTGGCTTATACCCTTCACATATGTATCGGTCATGCAAAACCTAATGCTGTACAGAAGAATTATTTTATATTTCCATCAAAGAATATGTAAACCCAAGTCCTTCGTGCTCGCCTTTCAACGCGACCTAAATAACTTCATATGAGCCAACTCTCCCCCTAGATTTTCTAAAACAGTGTTATACTCCTCCACCACCAGTGGAAGCTTGGGTGCCCCAAACCTATGGCATTACTATCTGGCACAATGGAATATACACAACTCCAAAGTATCCTGGGTAAAATCTGAATCTGATTCAATCTGCCCCTACTTCCTCCCAGGCCTACTGTGGTCTAAGGGAGTCTCACTCTCTGATTTACACCCTCTAAATTCCTTGGTAGCTCAATCAATCCATCTCTGGAAAAGTTATAACACAAAATTTTCCTTGTCTACCGCGGCCCCACCTCAAGCCACCTTTCTAGGAGATCCAGCCTTCCCTCCAGGCCTCAGTAACCTGGTGGATAACCTCGGATGTTATCTTTTTACATAAACTGGTTGAGAACTCGGAGTTTATCTCGTTCCAAACCCTCCAAACTACATACCTTGCCCCAAACAAAGAAATATTTCACTACTTACAGTTCAAACCCTTTTATAAATCTCATTTTAAAATAAACACAATGGGGGTTATTTACGAAAGGCAAATACACTTTGCACTACAAGCAGTGGTGTATTTTAGTTTTTTGCTGCCCTAAGCCTGACTAAACTCGTACACCCCCTAATTTAAATATGACCCACCCCTTCCTGTCAAGGCCACACCCCTTCCTGTTTAATACCCACCCTGTCATCTGTAAACCACACCCCTCCCTCTTGATGCTCCACCTTTTGCTCTTAGAGCTCCACCTCAACTGCAGTGGACTCCTGCGGTTGGATTTTCAGGGGCTTGAAGACAGTTGAAGCTGCTCAGGCTGTTCAAAGCAATGAAAGGGCTGACAGCAGCCGCAGCCATCCTCGATGTTTACATGTAATCACTTTATGGAATGATTAGCTATGGTGAGGGACAGATGACTGACCTTGGACACAAAGCTGTTTGTGTCCTGGAGTGATCATCTGTCCCAAACCCCAGGTAATTACCCTATGTGAGATTACATTGGAATACCAGTGGACAACTGCTGCCAGCCTATCACTGGTTTGTATGGGCTGACTGGTATGATTTTTTGTGGGTGCCGGGAGAAGGGGCTTTTTTTTTTGTGCGGGTTGGGGGGAGTGAGCAGCTTTTTTGCACCCCCCCCCCCCCAATAAAGTGCTGCCCTAGGCCTGGGCCAAAATAAAGCACTGACTACAAGTGCACTGCAAGTGCAGTCGCTGTAGATCTGAGGGGGACATGCTAGGAAAATAAAAAAACAGCTTTTTAGCTTGCATATGATTGGATGATAAAATCAGCAGAGCTTCCCCTCATTTCAGATCTACCCCTCAGATTTACAGCGACTGCACTTCCAAATGCACTTGTAGTGCAAAGTGGATTTGCCTTACGTAAATAACCCCCTATGTCAAGACCATCTGTCTATGAGCATATCTGCTTAAACAATCCTAAAGGCAAAGGGTCTCATTTCAGATAGCTATACCCACCCGAACAATCAAATTTTCTCTGATCCCCTTCCTTACAGAACCAAGTGGGAAGCGGAGTGCTCTATGGAGCAATGGGGCCTTGAACTGGAATGACTGTATTGATAACTTGAAGAAATGCACAAGGTCTCTTAACATCAGGGAAACCACTCTAATGCCATGTACACATTTTTGACCGGACGAGTCCGACGGACAATTCACCAGGTGTGGGCTTCATCGGAACTGCAGCTGACTTTTTCGGTCGAAAATCTGACGGACTTGGAACATGTTTCAAATCTTTCCGATGGACTCGAGTCCGGTTGAAAAGTCCGCTCGTCTATATGCTAGTCCGACGGACAAAAAACGGCGCTAGGGCAGCTACTGGCTATCAACTTCCTTATTTTAGTCCGGTTGGACTTTGGTGTGATCGTGTGTAGGCAAGTCCGTTCGCTGGGAAAGTCCGTTGGAAGACCGCCAAACCGTCGGACCAGTCCGGTCGAAAATTCCGCCCGTGTGTACGCTGCATTAGGCCCCATTCACACCTGAGCGTAGATGTTTCAGGCAGAAAGTCACATGAATTTACCGCGATTTTTGGCGTGTTTTTTGCTGCGATTTTGTACAGGTCAAAAGGTCACCAATGTAAAAAGCAGAAAAACGCCCAAATCTGCCTGGAAAAAAAAAAAAAAGTTCCAGAACTTGTTTGAGCTTCAGGCGTTTTGGAGTAGAGATGTGAACCATCTCCATAGAGAATAATTGATTTTTTTTCCCCTCCAGCGTTTTGTAGCTTCAGGCTTCAAGCTACAAAACGCTGAGGTGTGAATGGGGCCTAAAACTTCAAACAAGAAGATTAAACCCCAGTTAAAATTCATTCTATTTTCCACACAGTGTCACCACTATGTTTTAGGGGTTGCCACTCTTCCGGTTCATTTCTCCATGTCTTTTGGGAGTGCTCACATATAGCTCCAATCTGGAGAAAGCTTGACACCTCTTGCCTCCAAAATAGCAGATGCTCCAATCTCCCTTACCCCCTCTCAGTGTCTCTTATTTGCTCCAGTCACAGAGATTACCACACTAAAAATGAGACTACCGTATTTTTCGCTCCATAGGACACCCCCGCCCCCCAAAAAAATGTGGGGAAATGTCTCTGCGTCTTATGACGCGTATATTGACCAGGCCCCCCCTCCCCCCTTTGCTGCCGCCGCCTTGTTACATACCGGGCTGCCTGTGGTCCGAGGGCACTGTTGCAAAAGGGAGGCAGCTGGCGCCGTCTGCTGGAACTCGCTGGGGCCAGACTGGCCCTCGGTGGCAGCGACCATCTTTTTTATGATGATCATATAGCAAGGGAAGGTGGCCCAGACAGGGTAGAAGAAGCCCAGGAAGCTTTGCAGCAGGTGATCAGGCCCAGTTCGTGGAGGCACGCCCAAGCGACGTCATTATGTGTTGCTCTGCGCACCGGGTCTGCCCACCTGCTGCTGCAAACCTATAGTGTACCCGCATTGGTCGCCGCCTCGCTCCAAGTCCAAGTCCCTTCCAGTCCCTCGGCAAGCAGTGCCCGCCCGCAATGGGCAAGAGAGAAGAGGAGAGTAGTCAGACCAGCAAGTCAACACAGGGCCAGGGACCAGGAGTCATTGGCACAGGTCAGGCTGCATTTCATGGGCACTGGTAAGGCTGCATTTCATGGGCACTGGTAAGGCTGCATTTCATGGGCACTGGTAAGGTTGCATTTAATCGGCACTGGTAAGGCTGCATTTCATGGGCACTGGTAAGGCTGCATTTCATGGGCACTGGTAAGGCTGCATTTCATGGGCACTGGTAAGGCTGCATTTCATGGGCACTGGTAAGGCTGAATTTCATGGGCACTGGTAAGGCTGCATTTAATTGGCACTGGTAAGGCTGCATTTCATGGGCAACTGGTAAGGTTGCATTTAATTGGCACTGGTAAGGCTGAATTTCATGAGCACTGGTAAGGTTGCATTTAATTGCCACTGATCAGGCTGCATTTCATAGGCACTGGTAAGGCTGCATTAAATGGGCACCAGTGAGGCTGAATTTCATGGGCACTGGCAAGGTTGCATTTAATTGACACAGGTAAGGCTGCATTTCATAAGCACTGGTCAGGCTGCATTTCATGGGCAGTGGTAAATACTTTAGTACACCATTTGGTTCAGAACATTTTTTTTCTTGTTTTCCTCCTCTAAAACCTAGGTGCGTCTTATGGTCAGGTGCGTCTTATGGTCAAGTGTGTCTTATGGAGCGAAAAATACGGTAATTCACACTGTCTGTGTTGCCATCCATTGGGTGATCGCTCTACATTGGAGAACTCAATACATACCTCTCTCCCAAGTTAACCCCCCGGATGGACTCCATAAGCAGAGTTGAAAAAAAATGTTCACACTCTTTACCATAATATGTCTTATGACAACAAATGGTCCCCCCCCCCCCCCCCCCCCGGCTCGATCATCACACAGTGTTTGAATGCTCCCTGTGGGCTATTCAGAATTCTATCACCAACATCATGTAAAAACTGATAGGTTTTTTGTTTTTTTTTTGCTCAAGTAATATAAACATTTTATCATTACTCTCTTTATGCACTGTTCTTTCTAAAAGTGTCAATTATTGTACAATCATACCTCTGTTCTACTACTCAAAATATTCCTGTACACTAGGATTTTATAAAGATATTGCAGTATGTGATCTTATGTACCACCTTTTGCATTTTTCTAATAAAAAAAGTTTGTAAACAACAACAAAAAAAGAATATGTACACCCACCATTTCATATTCCTGATATGTACCTGCTGTACAGCCATTCACTGGGAAGACCAGTGTATTGCTGTTTATCCTCCCCCAGCTCTCTGAACTTCTGGAGCCGAGAACAGAGGGAATGTGATCACTCTTAAAAAATGGGGGGAGAGGGTGAGGGGTATTTATAATGACTTTTATATGTGTGCACAAATGTTTCGCCTTTCACTCCTATATTAAACTGTATGGGCTGTTTTAGAGGGTGAGGGTTTACATAGACCTTAAAGTGGTTCTATAGGCAGAAGGTGTGCAGCTCTTCCCCCAGCACCTATTTATACTTGCATGAGCTCCAGCTCGATCCAGCGATGTGCTTGAGAGCAGCAGCTCTCCTGGGTCTCTCTCTCTCCTCATTGGCTCACACAGTAACAGGGGCCATTGGCTCCTGCTGTTGTCAATCATAGCAAGTGAACCAATGAGAAGAGAGCAAGGGGTAGGGCAAATCTGTGCTCTGTGTTTAAATGGACAATGGCCATTTACAGGAGCACGGCTCAGGAGTGAGCCTGCTCTAGTGCCCCCATGGCAAGCGGCTTGCTATTGGGGTTGCTTGGCGGGGGGGGGAGCCCAGAGCGCTGGCGGGGGAACCCAAAAAGGAGAGGATCGGGGCTTCTATATGAAAAACTATTGTATAACATGTTTGCTATTTAAAAAAAATAAAAATTTACCTTTCGAACAACTTTATCTCCCGGCATTACCAGAAAACGTAATATCACTTTTCAGAGGGGTGACGTTTATAGATGGGGGCTGTAGACACAAATTCATTATTTCAGCGGCAACCTGCAATCTTCTGACCCCCCCTCACCCCTGAACACCATACAGTGCCGTATGTTGGCTGCAATTAACTCAGAGAAGATCTAATTATTTAAGGGTTGATGAAATGTGACTAATAATTATATCTATCAGTGATGGGCTTGTACCAAGGACGGTGAAGTTAAAGTTCCCATGTAGCACTCCACTATAATCAATCACCAGGTAGGGAGATACTGTGTGCAACAATTAAAGGGTGACTCTGGAAAAAGAGGACGTTCTCTTTTTTATTAGTTTCTTTTAAGTCTAAATATGAATGGTCCTTGACAGCCAGTCCTTCTGTTTGTTTTGGTAATATATTATCTGCTTTACCCCCGAAGACTTTTACATTGTTTTCTGCTTCTACAATAATCCGGGTCCTGCGTTGCCAGACTAATCATTTCCCCTGCCTATCCCCAGTGTCTGCCATGACACCTGCTGTGCCCATTATGAGGGGTTCCCACCATCCCTGTGTTGAGTTCTCAGGTCTGTACACCTGCTGTGCCCATTATGAGGGGTTCCCACCATCCCTGTGCTGGGTTCCCAGGTCTGTACACCTGCTGTGCCCATTATGAGGGGTTCCCACCATCCCTGTGCTGAGTTCCCAGGTCTGTACACCTGCTGTGCCCATTATGAGGGGTTCCCACCATCCCTGTGCTGAGTTCTCAGGTCTGTACACCTGCTGTGCCCATTATGAGGGGTTCTCACCATCCCTGTGCTGAGTTCCTGGGTCTGTACACCTGCTGTGCCCATTTTGAGGGGTTCTCACCATCCCTGTGCCAAGTTCCCGGATCGCTTTGCCTGCTGTGCCCATTATGAGGGGTTCTCACCATCCTTGTGCCGAGTTCCTGGATCTGTACATCTGCTGTGCCCATTATGAGGGGTTCTCACCATTACTGTGCTGAGTTCCCAGGTCTGTATATCTGCTGTGCCCATTATGAGAGATTGCCACCATCCCTGTGCTGAGTTCCCGGGGCTGTACACCTGGGCTGTACACCTGCTGTGCCTATTATGAGGGGTTCTCACCATCTTTGCTGATTTTTTGGGGGGTTTTTTATATAATGAAGAATGTAACAGGAGGACACACAAAGGTGGGTTAGGGCACCCAAAACTTCCAGGTGTCCAGGAGCAGAATCAGGAAAAACATCCAAGACTGTGGGAACATCCAAGACCTATAGAAAGCCAGGTAATTTTTTATTCCTCCAGGCTCTAGCCCAAATCATCACTTTTGGGTGGACTGACCCTTTAAGTGAATGAAGTGACATAGAAGATGAATAGTTGGCAGAGAATGCAGACATGGTCAAACCTCTGGAAGTAATTGTATAGAATACTCACCCACAGAAATTGTTTCATTATTCTTGACCATGATACACTCAGAGGAAACATGGGACCAATGAGACGCTGCATGCCCGAGTCCTTCCTCGCAGATGGATTCCCTTTGAAAGAAGTTCTAAATAATCGGAGCGAAGGGCTCAGCTGGCGTACAGACGATATTGATTGCCGCCCGGCTTTCACCGTGCGCCCAGCGGTATTTCCTCTGAATGGATTTCTGTGTTCAGGAAATTGTTACAGCGTGGCATAATGAAATACACTTCTGCTCAAGGACAGCGACGTCCAGCGAATCTTCATCCCGAGAAAGTAATTAAAGTTAGTTTTGATCGCAGTTCCCAATGGCCAACTTGTAACTGATGACCGTCCGATTGGACAGATTGGCATCCTTCAGGGGGAGGGGGGGCTTGTGTGCTGTGGGCGACAAACATCGTCTGCTAGAAAAGAATCGCACATATCGTAACATTTAGGAGGCCCTTGGATTCAGGATCAGTTTCCGTTAGCGTCTGCAGGGGGCATAGTGGGGCTTACAGTTCCATCCAAGATGGTGATTCGCTCTCGTCCCCCTAATCCAGTATTTAAAAATCTCCATAGGCGACGCTTTAAAAGTCTTTACAGGTTACGAGTTTAGAGTTACACATGAGGTCTGGTTCTAGAACTATTGTTCTTGCTATAATGTTTGCGGCAATATCTCACATGCGTTTTGCAATCACCATTTCCATATGCGTGTATGGCCAAGGTATGCGTTCATCATTGCGCAAGAACAGGGGCGCTTTTAATTTTTTTTATAACACTTTCTCTTTAAAAAGCTGTTATCAATTTTATTGCTCTAACTAGGGATGAACAACATCCATTGTAAAAGCATGGGCCATGACAGGTCCTCTTTATGGACAGATGTGGGGTCTGTTAGACCCCAGATCGCTCCTGTGCCCTCAAAAGCATCTGATCAAACTGAGATGGGCTTGATCAGATGCTGTTACAAGCTGGCCGGTAGCGGCTGGGTCAGGGTTTACTAAAGTTCAGAGCTGGATGACTCATCCAGGCAGATTTCTTGTACACCCCTGTTCTAGAATATTGGAGAATGTTCTAGAAACTAGAGGGCAGAGGCTAGGAGGGTTGTCCTGCTTAGCCAATCCACAGGCGTTGGCCCTGGCAGGGGACTAAGTGAGTCCTTAAATACAATACAGGCAAGTCTCTGGTGTCTCCCCCTGGTTCTGGGAGTTTTGAGAAATTTCTACTTGATTTGATTGTAGCTGTATTAGTGCAATTGTGACAGAGAACATTGAGTACTGTCCGTGATACTTTTTTATTTGCACTAACATACAATTTTTCAGGACAAGCTTTCGGGGGAAGGCCCCTTCTTCAAGGTCCAAGCAGTACTGAAATTTCTAGAAACTGGAGGGTCGGAGGCCAGGAGAGTTGGTCTGCATAATTAGGGGAGCTTAGCCAATCCCCAGGCAGTTGGCCTGGCAGGGTGGCTGAGCCAGCCTTAAATTATGGATGAGTCATGCCAGCAAGGGAGTTGGGTGGAAGATTGAGATGAAGTGCTGTGGGGGACTGTAGGTGGCCCTCGAGGGACCCCTGCCTGGGAGAGGCTCCACTTCAAATTTAAAAGTATAAAAAATTGTAGATTTGCACAGGTGTATTCTGTAAGCTTTGAGTCATTTCACAAATTAAGGCTGAACCTTCCCGAAATGGTGTTCCTATCAGGTATCCCCACAGGGAGCGCACTTTTGTGGCAGTGTCCTGGGGAAGGGGCAGCGAGCGCCCTTCTACAGCTTCACTTAAAGCCTTCCCTCCATTCACTACATTTTTCTACACATTTCCCAGATTAATGTTTGCAGTTAGCATTTAATAGAAAGCATTTTGGTTTGAAGGTTAGGTAAACTATGTGATTTCAAAGCTCAAAGCAGCATAAAAGGCTCAATTCTGTGTTAGAGATGGGTTTGTATTTTTTTATTGTGTAGTTTACAAAGTTGGTATGAGTGTGAGAATAGCTGGTTAAGAGTATCTAGGGCACTGATGGTGAACCTTGGCACCCCAGATGTTTTGAAACTACATTTCCCATGATGCTCAACTACACTGCAGAGTGCATGAGCATCATGGGAAATGTAGTTCCAAAACATCTGGGGTGCCAAGGTTCACCATCACTGATCTAGGGTATGGTTTGAGATCTTGTTGCCCCATAATATTCCTGAGATAGAATATGGCTTAATTGAAACCCTCTTAAATTTATCTCTAATGCACCCCCATACGCTTCTTTCATAGGTGATCCAAAATTCTTTCCAAACCCTCACGAAACGGGAGAATTCTCATGGTGGATTAACAACGTGACATCTCTCTCTAATTTCATTGAAAACATCACCTTCACCTCATTCTCTTCACTAAAAACCAGATATCAGATGCCCAATTTTGAATTTAGTAAATTCCTCCAAATTAGACACTTTTATAACACATATTTCCAAACAAACGAGACAAAACCACCCACATTCTATGAGAACATATGTCTGAAGTCACCAAGAAGAACATGACTGATATCAGAAATGTATTCTAATCTAGTTAATGATATTCAAGATAAACTCCCCTATATGCACAAATGGGAGCAAGGAGTGTGATATTTCATTTTCAACAGAAAACTGAAACAACTGTATTAATAACTTACGTAAGAGAAAGTACATTCGATCATGTGCGCTCGATCAGTTGAATAAAGAGAGCGTGGGTAATTAGAACTCTCTTTCACATCGAGTTTATGTGGAAGGGTGGTACCTTTGTGGCACAAGGACAGTTGAAGTGTTCTTAGATAAGCTGACTGTGGATGGCTTGCCAGCTCATGACCGGCTAGAAGTAATTCTGTGGAAGGCAAAGACAGAAGGAGAGCAGAGCCATCTAAGTGCAGCATTATAAAGACATTTTATTCCATAAAAGACATTTGGAAACTCACAAGATGTATGAGATCTCAGCACATGTGGGTTTAATAGACACTCACTCAGGTTGAACTGGATGGACTGGTGTCTTTATTCAACCTTACTAACTATGTAACTATGTAATAATGTGGTTCATCTACTTGTTTTTTTGTTGTTTTTTTTTTAAGCCCATGGCGTGTGAAACACACTCAAAAACTTCACCCGGTGCCAAAAAAATGTGCACACACATAAAGAGTGAAACAAGAACGTGCAACAGGTGTACACAAGCCCTCTAAAATCAGAGGACCTTGCCCTGATCCCGCAGGGTACGAGGCTCCTGACGGGGACTGGGGTATTTTACACTTGGTCCATCTGGTCAAAACCAGACGGACCCAGGCCCGGATTTACTCCCTTTGCCGCCCCAAGGCCGGGTCCTTCAATGCCGCCCTCCCCCCCACACACACACACACACACACCACCATTCTCGTCCTTTATCGATGACTGCTACAATAGATCAATTAAAAACATATCCCCACACACGAGAACACTGAAAACAACTGGCTTTAATTGTACTTCAGGGTAAGCGCGCGGGGTAACAATTTTTCGCGGGCAATTTTTCAGGGCAATTGCTGGTGTTAGTGCCTCAATCATCCCCGGCACCATGGTTGGTATGGTGTCAGGATGATTGAAACACATTATTTCTATCATTACATTGTAATGTAAAATGAAATAGTTCAACTCACCATAATGCAGAATCACTGGGAGCCCTGAGTATGTCACTTGCCACTATGCCTGCCACCAGATGGAGATGTCACTTTCCATGCTGCCACCACATGGGGATGTCACTTGCCACACTGCCTGCCACCAGATGGAGATGTCACTTGCCACGCTGCCACCAGATGGAGATGTCACTTGCCACACTGCCACCAGATGGAGATGTCACTTGCCACTCTGCCTGCCACCAAATGGGGATGTCACTTGCCACGCTGCCACCAGATGGAGATGTCACTTGCCACACTGCCTGGCTGCCACCAGATGGGGATGTCACTTGCCACACTGCCTGGCTGCCACCAGATGGGGATGTCACTTGACACGCTGCCTGGCTGCCACCAGATGGAGATGTCACTTGCCACGCTGCCACCAGATGGGGATGTCACTTGCCACACTGCCTGGCTGCCACCAGATGGAGATGTCACTTGCCACTCTGCCTGGCTGCCACCAGATGGAGATGTCACTTGCCACGCTGCCACCAGATGGGGATGTCACTTGCCACAGTGCCTGGCTGCCACCAGATGGAGATGTCACTTGCCACTCTGCCTGCCACCAGATGGGGATGTCACTTGCCACGCTGCCACCAGATGGAGATGTCACTTGCCACACTGCCACCAGATGGGGATGTCACTTGCCACGCTGCCTGGCTGCCACCAGATGGGGATGTCACTTGCCACACTGCCTGGCTGCCACCAGATGGGGATGTCACTTGCCATGCTGCCACCAGATGGAGATGTTACTTGACACGCTGCCTGGCTGCCACCAGATGGAGATGTCACTTGCCGCGCTGCCACCAGATGGGGATGTCACTTGCCACACTGCCTGGCTGCCACCAGATGGGGATGTCACTTGCCACGCTGCCACCAGATGGGGATGTCACTTGCCATGCTGCTACCAGATGGAGATGTCACTTGCCACGCTGCCACCAGATGTTGATGTCACTTGCCACGCTGCCACCAGATGTTGATGTCACTTGCCACGCTGCCACCAGATGGGGATGTCACTTGCCACGCTGCCACCAGATGGGGATGTCACTTGCCACGCTGCCACCAGATGGGGATGTCACTTGCCACGCTGCCACCAGATGGGGATGTCACTTGCCATGCTGCCACCAGATGGGGATGTCACTTGCCACGCTGCCACCAGATGAGGATGTCACTTGCCACGCTGCCACCAGATGGGGATGTCACTTGCCACGCTGCTACCAGATGGAGATGTCACTTGCCACGCTGCCACCAGATGTTGATGTCACTTGCCACGCTGCCACCAGATGTTGATGTCACTTGCCACGCTGCCACCAGATGGGGATGTCACTTGCCACGCTGCCACCAGATGGGGATGTCACTTGCCACGCTGCCACCAGATGGGGATGTCACTTGCCACGCTGCCACCAGATGGGGATGTCACTTGCCACGCTGCCACCAGATGGGGATGTCACTTGCCACACTGCCACCAGATGGGAATGTCACTTGCCATGCTGCCACCAGATGGAGACGTCACTTGCCACACTGCCACCAGATGTTAATGTCACTTGCCACGCTGCCTGTCTGCCACCAGATGAAGGAGGGCGGAACAGCGGTGCTGGCAATGAGAGATGTCATCTCTCTCCCCCCGCCGCCGCACCGCTGACATTACTTCTTAGTCTTTTCAAAAATGGCGCCGGGCGGCGAAATCACGCTACTGCGCATGCGCCGCCCGGCCGAGCGCATATGAGCTTTCCTGAGCCCGGCCGCTTCAGAACTGCGCATGCGCAGTAGTGGGCGGCTCGCGGCCATCTTTTCTAAGGGCACCGGTGCCCTTAATCAACTTTAACGAGCAGCCCGTAAGGGGGGGGCGGCCGCGAAGTCGCCGCAGGAGCGGCGCCGCCCCTGCACCACTGCCGCCCCGAGGCCTGGCCTCGGTGGCCTTGTGGCAAATCCGGCCCTGGACGGACCCCTTTCTCTGGAGGGTCTGCCGAAACAGACCCACCCATAGTACTCAGTGGGACTCCCCCCGAAGGGAGACCCCATGAGAGAGGGCGAACTAAGCCAGAAGGCCATGTCAACCCCCTCCCAAGACTTTCAGGGCAGGCCCGAGGACCTACACCCTACCAGTCACACGTGTAAAAACGTGTACAAACCTAAAAATACAAAAAGTGACAAAACAAAGGGCTTAAATAAAAGAAAGTGGGGGAGAAGGAAGTGGAGAGGAGAGTGAAAAGTGGTCATTGTGTGAGACAATGACCAGGCCCTCTGGCCAGGAATAAGAAATTCCTCCTGACCCAGCCAAAAGGCCCAGCCCTGGAGGCAGGTGAGAAAAAAAGCATGTGGTGAAGTGGTGCCATAAATCAAAGTGACCCTCACTCACAGTGATTGTACAGCACCCCTAGATTGCCACTCCAGGGGCACACACACCGTAGGCATTCTTTCCAACTCTGGCCCACAGCCAGACCAGCACAGCCTCCACCCCTACCAGGAAGGCCTGGAGTTCTGAGAGCTTAGGGAGAGCCCCTACTCATAGACTCAACCACCACTCCCGTCACTCCAGCCTAATTATATCTGGGAAATACTAACTGCTCCCCCCCGGTGCTAAAGGGGAGCCAGCGTTCTTTCCTGAAAAACTGCCAGAAACAGAGACCACACAGCTCCATACCAGAAGGCCAGTGACCCAACCCTTCAGCCAGCACCCATCCTCACCAGGAGCACCCTTCTAGACAGCTCAGACTCGACCATTGATCGGCCCCCAGTATCTCTCGGGCAGCACGATATAGTCCCTGCTGAGACTGCCCTTCCAGGCACAAATACACCATTGGATTTGCATAGCTCTCCCCTATGGGAGTAGCACAGCGCTTCCTCTGGCAACTGATAAGAACAGATACTACACTCTTAGCCAAAAGGGTTTAGCCACTCGTGGGGAAGGCGATCTTCTCACTGGTGAAGAGGCAGCTGATGGGTCCAGGGACGCCGGTGGTTCCCAGCGCTTCCAGACACTCAGGGCGGCTCACAGACAACGGTGTATGTCGCTTCTGGTTGGAGAGAGAGAGCGGGGAGGAGCGTGCACTCGGAGCATGCGCACTCCTTCATCAGGCTTCGACTGCGGCCATTTTGGAGGAGGTATATATAGTCTTTTGTGGCCAGGACTAATCAGGCATTCGTTACCTTGGCAACCTTTCAAGGTGGTAATTAATGGATCACGGGGCACTGGAGTGTCAGATTAACTCGTTAGATACCATCATGGTAATCTAATAGCAATTCTAATAAAAACTATCGTGTTCTGGATGGTTGCGAATGAAACAAGGTTTTACAATCATGATTAGAAACAATGAACCAATCAGTGAGTATTGAGACAATGATTATGGGCAATTTATATGTATATAAAAGTGGAGGGGGATCGAGAGGATGGGAAAAAATGGATGGGGGGAAAAAAAAAATCCTCTAATAGTAAGTACCCAACGTACCTTACCCCCATGGTCAAATTGGTCATCCTCTATTCTTTCACTTCCTTTCCCTAGTGACCCCTAGGGCAGATAAGATAGAACACAAAGAACCTATAGCGGAGGAGAGCAAAAAAAGTCCCAAAAAATTCTTTAAGTATATAAACAGTAAAAAAGGGAGGACAGACTATATTGGCCCCATAAAGAATGAGGAAGGACATCTGGTTACAAAGGATGGGGAGATGGCGAAGGTATTGAATTTATTCTTCTCCTCAGTCTTCACAAGGGAATCGGGGGGCTTCAGTAACCAAAACTGCAGTGTTTATCCCTAAGGACACATCACAGGAAGCACCTCCATGGTTAACAGAGAACATAATTAAAATTAGACTTGGGAAACTTAACATTAATAATTCACCGGGACCAGATGGCTTGCACCAGAGGGTACTTAGGGAACTCCGTCAAGTAATTGCCAGACCATTGTTCCTAATTTTTATGGACAGTCTACTGACTGGAATGGTGCCAGCTGATTGGAGAAAAGCCAATGTAGCACCAATATTTAAAAAGGGACCAAAATACATCCCTGGGAATTACAGACCAGTTAGCCTAACCTCAATAGTATGCAAGCTCTTGAAGGGGATGATAAGGAACTATATACAAGATTTTAGTAATGAGAATGGTATCATTAGCAGTAATCAGCATGGATTCATGAAGAATCGTTCTTGCCAAACCAATCTACTAACATTCTATGAGGAGGTGAGTTGCCATCTAGATAAAGGAAGGCCCGTAGACATGGTGTATCTGGATTTTGCAAAAGCATTTGACACAGTTCCCCATAAACGTTTACTGTACAAAATAAGGTCCATTGGCATGGACCATAGGGTGAGTACATGGATTGAAAACTAGCTACAAGGGCGAGTTCAGAGGGTGGTGATAAATGGGGAGTACTCGTAATGGTCAGGGGTGGGTAGTGGGGTTCCCCAGGGTTCTGTGCTGGGACCAATCCTATTTAATTTGTTCATAAACGACCTGGAGGATGGGGTAAAGAGTTCAATCTCTGTATTTGCGGACAATACTAAGCTAAGCAGGGCAATAACTTCTCTGCAGGATGTGGAAACCTTGCAAGAAGATCTGAACAAATTAATGGGGTGGGCAACTACATGGCAAATGAGGTTCAATGTAGAAAAATGTAAAATAATGCATTTGGGTGGCAAAAATATGAATGCAATCTACTCACTGGGGGGAGAACCCCTGGGGGAATCTAGGATGGAAAAGGACCTGGGGGTCCTAGTAGATGATGCAATGCCAACTTGCTGCTAACAAAGCAAACAGAATATTGTCATTAAAAAGGGGATCAACTCCAGAGATAAAACAATAATTCTCCCACTCTACAAGACTCTGGTCCGGTCGCACCTGGAGTATGCTGTCCAGTTCTGGGCCCAGTCCTCAGGAAGGATGTACTGGAAATGGAGCGAGTACAAAGAAGGGCAACAAAGCTAATAAAGGGTCTGGAGGATCTTAGTTATGAGGAAAGGTTGTGAGCACTGAACTTATTCTCTCTGGAGAAGAGACACTTGAGAGGGGATATGATTTCAATATACAAATACCGTACTGGTGACCCCACAATAGGGAGAAAACTTTTTTGCAAAAAGGGAGTTTAACAAGACTCGTGGCCACTCATTAAAATTAGAAGAAAAGAGGTTTAACCTTAAACTACGTAGAGGGTTCTTTACTGTAAGAGCGGCAAGGATGTGGAATTCCCCTCCACAGGCGGTGGTCTCAGCGGGGAGCATCGATTAGTTTCAAAAAACTATTGGATAAGCACCTGAACGACCGCAACATACAGGGATATACAATGTAATACTGACATATCATCACACACATAGGTTGGACTTGATGCACTTGAGTCTTTTTTTCAACCTCACCTACTATGCAACTATGTATGTAACAATGTAACTCTGCATTGAGGTGAAAAACCTCTTTCAGTGCAGCAGCCCCCCAGTGCCCCCCGTTTTACTTACTTGAACCCTCTCTTTCTCACGCCAGGGACAAGCACACCAGATCTAGCCGGTGTCTCGTGTCCTGATTGACTAGATTGAAATCAGCGCAGTGATTGGCTCCTGCTGCTGTCAATCAAAGCCAATGACACGGGCGCGGGGGGGGGCGGGGCCGAGTCCGGCATTTGTGTCTATGGACGCAAATGCTGGACTCGGGAGCGCGCCCACAAGCTAACCCCCTCGGGAGAGCGCTTCTCCTGGGGGGTTATCTGATGCGGGGAGGAGCCGCGAGAGCCGCCTGGGGGACCCCAGAAGAGGATGTTCGGGGGCCACTCTGTGCAAAACGAGCTGCACAGTGGAGGTATGACATGTTTGTTATTTAAAAAAAATAAATAAAAACGATCCTTTACAATCGCTTTGAATAATTTTTATGCTTTAAAACCAACCCCAGCCAAAATGACGAAGATTTGATGATGTTTTCTACATCATAAAACTGACCAAAAATGAATAACAAGCATACGTAATTAACGATTAGGCTCTGAGTGAAACGCATTGGAGGGCGTGGCCTGGCGGGAGCTCAGGCTGAGACTGCCATTCATTCAAATACCAATGGGCCTGCATCGATGTGCGGCTTCATGGGATCCATCCTTTGCTCAAGCATACATAATTCCTAATTTTAGCCATTCTACTTGTTGGTAGTAATCCCTAAAAGTATTATAACTTCTTAATTCAAAAAGAGTGATGAGAACTTACAGCAAGGATATAGCCATTGTATAAACCTTATTCAGTTTATTATGCAGAGTATAAGAGAAAACTCTCTTAGATGAGGGGCTAAATTAATCTTGTTTGAAGTTCACAAGGTGTATAAAAGCAACTCTGATAAATAGGAAAGAAACTCTTGAGTGAGTAATAAATCTGGAACAAAACACTGCGAAGCAAAGAAAAAGTACTTGGTAGATTGAAGGATAATGAAAAGAAAAAGGTTCTCGAATGCTGGAGTATTTTTGTTGTATGTGAAGTACTCTAAGTAAAGGAGAAGAGAGTGTTCAATGAAACTTGTAAGGGTAGAGTGGTGGTTGTTTGTCATGTTCCTCCATGTTGACAATTAACTCAATGGGCGCCAAGTGTGGGTCACACAGGTGGCCTACCCCGGGGTGTGTTCTTCTGGGCTACACTAGGCACCTTGTACGGGGTCTCTTTACCACACACATGGGGTACCCTTGTTTTGTGTCGTCTTTGTCAGTGCTCCGGGACAAGGCTGAGGCTGCCCTGGGAGAACATTAAACCTTAAGACAGACCTTCACTCTTAGAGATGAATGTACATCATGGCAATGCAAATGTTGTCCAGTTAACTCTCGGTTCCCTGTGCCAATGTTCACCTTCTTTTTCATTTGGAAGGGACACACTGAGCCAATATCCACATTCACCTGTGCAGCGTTTTCCACTACTACTCCCCAGTAGCGGAGTGGGCCCCGTCATGTGCTTATCTTGATCCTCCCTACCTCTATACAGGATGTGAACCTCTGCAGTACTATCCGCTCTCGTTGCAATGAGAGCAGTGGTTAGCAGTGGTTATTTTCTTTGGGGGGGCAGCAAACAGTAACACCCTCCCCACCCCCCGGTCGGTGGGTCTGGTGCACTGAATCACCCCATGTAATCAGCGCTTCCACCGGGCTCTCTTTTAGCGGCGGCGGTGGCTCTCCTTCAGTTTGCTCCCTCCTGGATCTGGCTTCCGTATCCTCCCTCCTTCCCCCTACTCTCTACGGCAGTCGGGAGTCTTCTCTTTTCGCCCAATCACAAAACGGGTCTCAGACCTGCTTCTGACTGGCCCGATTGCTGGGTGGGCTTGTAGCGCAATTCTCTGCACTCTGAGTCCACCTTTTTTGAAGCCTATTTGAGCCTATGGCTCTAATCATGTGCTTCAAAAATACACCTCCACCGCTGTAATTCAGGCACCCAGCGTCCAAAAGGGGTACGACGCCTGAATAGGGGGTGGCAGCGGCGGCCATGGATAAATTCATGCAATGCATGAATCTATCCATTACTCATACAAGGGGTGGCTGGAGAGGTGGGGAGGCACCCGGGCGCCCCTAATGGACGGGCCGCCCATTAGACAGGCCGCCCATGAGACAGACTGCTGACCGAAGGAGTGCCGACAACATCTCCAAGGCTGCTAGAGGCCATTCCACCTATAACAGGTACGTGCTATCTACAGGCTGCTTGTTAAGCTTCCGTTACCCCTGGCATCCACGTATGTACTCCTCTCCACATGAATATCTTCATACCCCGATGTGTTAAGACCCACTTGTTAAGCTATGTGTGCTGTTTAGTTGCAAAACACCTCTTTAGTAACTTCAGACCAGGCAGGGCCAACCTTTCAATACTTTACTCAATAAAAGTGCAAAATAGTAATTTCACAGTCCCAACAGACAAGGCATTATTCATTTCTAATTCCCTAGTTCTAACTACAGGCTTTAATGCTGCCCCAGCATACCTGCTAAGGCGTATTCCAAGCATTGAAAAGACTTTTACAGGCATCCCTGCCCCCCTCCCTCTCTCGCTCTCTCCCTGCCCTCTCCCTCTCACCCTGCCCCCTCTTTTTCACTCCCTCCCCCCTCTCTCACCATCCCTGCCCCCCCAATCGCCCCCTGCCCTCGCTCTCCCTCACTGCCCCTCTCTCTCCCTGCCCCCTTTCTCTCTCTCCCCACCTTCTCTCTCCCTGCCCCATCTCTCTCTTCCCATCTCTGCCCCTCTCTCCCTCTCTCTCTCTCTCTCTCTCTCTCTCCCTCTCCCTGCCCCCTTCTCTTTCTCTCTTCCTGCCCCCCTCTCTCTCCATGCCCCCCCTCTCTCCCTGCCCCCTCTTTCTCTCTCTCTCCCCCCATTCCTGCCCCCTCTCTCTCTCTCTCTCTCTCTCTCTCTCTCTCTCTCCCTGCCCCCTTCTCTTTCTCATTGCCTCTCCCCCTGCCACCCCTCTCTCTCTCCCTGTCCTCTCTCTCCCTGGGCTCATTCCCTGCTCCCCTCTCTCTCTCTCCCTGGCGCCTCTCTTTCCCGCCCCCCTCTCTCTCTCTGCCCCCCTCTCCCTGCCCCCCTCTCTGCCCCCCCTCTCTCCCTGCCCCCTCTCTCTCTCTCTGCCCCCTCTCTCTCTCTGCCCCCCTCTCTCTCCCTACCCCCCTCTCTCTCTCTGCCTCCCCTCTCTCTCTCTGCCCCCCTCTCTCTCTCTGCCCCTCTCTCTCCCTGCCCCCCTCTCTGCCCCCTCTCTCTCTCTGCACCCTCTCTCTCTGCCCCCCTCTCTCTCCCTACCCCCCTCTCTCTCTGACGACAGGTTTTACCACACCGAGTGACACCAACCCTAGTGACCCCACTGGATGTCGGCAGATTGAAGTGACACTGTATATAATAATATGTCTTCCCTCCATCTTTCCTTCCTCCCCTGGCAGCTACATAAAAGGTTAAGAATTGTATTTATTTATTTTTTTAGTTGGTGAAAAGGTCTCTTTGAGGTGGTGTTCGTAAATGACCGAGGGAAAAAAAAGGATTAGCTGAGCCGCAGAACTGGTTAACTCTGATTACAGCCTGCATGTCATTAATGCGGTTTGCTTAACCTTATGAAGAGTCTTTGTGTGATGAAGACATCAGCGGCCTCTCGGCTCTGCCTTAATTAAATGCTGTATACCATGATTGCCCTAATTGCTGTTCCCTTTCATTTTCTTAGCATTATAAATTAACCCTTCTGTTGCTGCATCTGCTTTGACACGTGAGCAGGGCCGCCATCAGCGGGGGGGAGACAGCCCATACACATGTAAGGGGCCCGGGTGACCCGAGCATGGACCGGACTGGGCAGGGAGGCAATTGCCCCCCCCCCCCCGGCCACTCTAATGCCCCCCCAAAAAAAAAAGACAGCACGGTATTGTTTATCATTGCTTTTAAGACATTTTTTTATACATTTCTTAGATTTTTTGTTGCAAAAAAAAACAAAAAACAGATGAGTTATCCACCAAGGTTGGAGCAGGCTCCCGACTAGCATTTCATCTTTTAAGTGAGCCTCAAGTGGGCAAAAAGACATTAGCATGCTGCAGCCGCCAGCTGTGAGCTCCAACAAAATTATAAACTAAGGGGGAAAAAAGAGAGAGAACGCCACTGGTATTGAAAGAGATCCGGCTCGATAAATCCGGTCGGCTCCAGATAAATAAAAGGAATGTAAGGATCACATTAAAATTACGCAAGGCTTATAAATGACACGGTGCCGGAGTAATTGGCGGGAGTGCAAAAGCACTTATTTTTTTTTCAGTAGGTAGCCTGTGATATCTTCCCACCGAGTCGCCGGATTTCTTCCCACTGTGCCGCTTGAGTTTGGTTGGAATTAGGGAAATCCCAGGTTTGCGGAGTTATCGGATTTATATCCACTTTATTCACTTGCCGTCCGCCCCATCACAGTTTTACTGCTACAGGGAGGCTGCTGTGCGCCGGATCATATACATGATCCGATATATACGTGGTTACATAGTAGATGAGGTTGAAAAATGGCCATCAATGGTCATCAATCCAACCTATGTGTGTGATTATATGTCAGTATTACATTGTATATCCCTGTATGTTGTGGTCGTTCAGGTGCTGATCTAATAGTTTCTTGAAAATATCGATGCTCCCCGCTGAGACCACGGCCTGTGGAAGGGAATTCCACATCCTTGTCGCTCTTACAGTAAAGAACCCTCTATGTAGTTTAAGGTTAAACCTCTTTTCTTCTAATTTTAATGAGTGGCCACGAGTCTTGCTAAACTCCCTAAAAAGTTTTATCCCTATTGTGGGGTCACCAGTATGGTATTTGTACATTGAAATCATATCCCCTCTCAAGCGTCTCTTCTCCAGAGAGAATAAGTTCAGTGCTCACAACCTCCAGACCCTTTATTAGCTTTGTTGCTCTTCTTTGTACTCGCTCCATTTCCAGTACATCCTTCCTGAGGACTGGTGCCCAGAACTGGACAACATACTCCAGGTGCGGCCGGACCAGAGTCTTGTAGAGCGGGAGAATTATCGTTTTATCTCTGGAGTTGATCCCCTTTTTAATGCATGCCAATATACTGAATATGAATCCATGCGGATTACTGCTAATGATATGGTTCTCATTACTAAAATCTTGTATATAGTCCCTTATCATCCCCTCCAAGAGTTTACATACTATTGATGTTAGGCTAACTGGTCTGTAATTCCCAGGGATATATTTTGGGCCCTTTTTAAATATTGGTGCTACATTGGCTTTTCTCCAATCATCTGGTACCATTCCAGTCAGTAGACTGTCAGTAAAAATTAAGAACACGGGTCTGGCAATTACCTGACTGATATATACAAGATCCGCTATATATGTGATCTGATATATACGTGATCTGCTATATATGTGGTCTGTATATATGTGATCTGATTTATACATGATCTGATATATATGTGATCTGATATATACGTTATCCGCTATATATGTGATCAGATATATACGTGATCTGATATATACAGTTGTGTGAAAATGTATTTGCCCCCTTCCTGATTTTTATTTTTTTTTTGCATATTTCTCAACTTAAATGATTCAGATCATCAAACTAATTTTAATATTACACAAAGATAACCTGAGTAAATCCAAGATGCAGGTTTTAGGTTATTATTTCATGTATTAAGGGAAAAAAAGCTGTTCAAACCTGCCTGGCCCTATGTAAAAAGGTAATTGCCCCCTCCCATGCTGAATCATGAATGAACTGTGATTAACCACAATTTTTTGGAAAGCAGAGTTAAATTTCGCTTGCCACACCCAGGACTGATTAATGCCAGGCCTGTTAAATCAAGAAATCACATAAATAGAAGCTGTCTGACAAAGTGAAGCACGCTAACAGATCACAAAAAGTCACACATCATGCCACAATCTAAAAAAAAATTCAAGAACAGATTGGAAACAAAGTAGTGTTCATGTATCGGTCTAGGAAGGGTTTCAAAGCCATTTCTAAAGCTTTGGAACTCCAGTGAACCCCGGGAGAGCCATTATCCACAAATGGAGATAACTTGGGACAGTGGTGAACCTTCCCAGGTGTGGCCGGCCTACAAAAATTACTCCAAGAGCATGACCAGTGTAGGAACTAATATCCCCAACTTCCACTACCCACTCTTTATTTATTATTCCCCTTCTCTCTTTCTTATCTATAATAATTAGATAACACACACAGGAGTTGTTTTGGAGTAAAAAACCGGCCATAGCAGCCTCCTTTATTATAAAAGTATAAAACCAACTTTTTAAATAACTTTAAATAACTCTTTTAATGAACATTCTGTACAACTATGTATAACTTTTAACTGACAGTTCTTACACCTCCCAATCTTTGGTCTTCTGATGGCACTCTTAACTTCACCTCCTCCATTTCAAAACTTCACCAAACACCATACACTGCGGTACATAATTTTACCATACCAGGCCACCAGCCGTATTTAAAACAGCACGGTGACAACACCCTTCCCGCAGTGTAGGATCTGTCTTCCAGCCTAGCCTTCCGCTGTAAGAACAGAACACACCAGAGGGGAACAGAATACTGAAAGCCCCCCACCATTTACCATCACCTCTTTGCATTTTGTACCACCATCAGAGACCAAAGATGCCACCGATAAAGCGCTGCTATGACGACCGTGATCCATTCACCTGTAATAGAGAAAAACAGAAACAGCAAACCAGAAAATACCCATAACAAAAACAAAAAAGGGAGGGTGGGTGGGCAACTTCCCCTTTGTCTGTCTCCTCACACTGTTCCTGCTTAAACCCCGCCTATTCCTTTTATATCTCCCCACCCCTAAAGTTAACTTCAATCCCCTCCCTCTTACTTCCTTTTACTTTTTAAACCTCCGTTGTCTCCTGTTCCACCTTGTCATGCCCAGCCCTTCATTACCATTCCATACTTCCATTATCATTCCGGGCCTCCCTTGATGACAACTCATCCAGGAGGTCATAAAAGAACCCAGAACATCTAAGGAACTTCAGGCCTCACTTGTCTCAGGTAAGATCAGTGTCCATGATTCAACAATAAGAAAGACACTGGGCAAAAATGGCATCCATGGGAGAGTTCCAAGGACAAAGCCACTGCTGACCAAGAAGAACTCAAAGGCTCATCTCACATTTACCAAAAAACACCTTGGTTATCCCCAAGACTTTTAGGCAAATATTCTGTGGACTGATGAGACAAAAATTAAACGTTTTGGAAGGTGTGCGTCCTGTTACATCTGGCATAAAACTAATACAGAATTTCATAACAAGAACATCATACCAACAGTCAGACATGGTGGTGGTATCATGATGGCCTGGGGCTGCTTTGCAGCTTCAGGACCTGGACAACTCACCATAATTGATGGAACCATGAATTCTGAGCTCTACCAGAAAATCCTAAAGGAGAATGTCCGGCCATCAGTTCGTGACCTCAAGCTCAAGTGCACTTGGGTTATGCAGCAGGACATTGATCCGAAAACACAACAGCAAGTCCACCTCCAAATGGTTCAAACAAAGCAAAAATTAAGTTTTGGAGTGGCCTAGTCAAAGCATGGACTTAAATCCAATTGAGATGCTGTATCATGACCTTACACAGGCCATTCATGCTGGAAAACCCCCCAAAGATGCTGAATTAAAACAATTCTGCAAAGAAGAGCGGGCCAAAATTGCTCCACAGTGATGTGAAAGACTCATTGCCAGTTATGGCAAACGCTTGATTGCAGTTGTTGCCCCACAAGGGTGGCACAACCAGTTATTAAGTTTAGGGGGCAATTACTTTTTCACATAAAGCCAGGCAGGTTTGGACAGCTTTTTTCCTTAATAAATGAAACCATCAATTTAAAAAATATCAAATAGCACCAAAAGAAAGCTCTATGTGTGGGGAAAAAAAAAATTTGTATTTGGGTACAGCGTCGCACGACCGCACAATCGTCAGTTAAAGTAACGCAGTGCCGTATCGCAGAAAATGGCCTGGTCAGGAGGGGGGTAAATCTTCTGGAGGTCAAGTGGTAAAATTGGATCGTTTGCTCACTTAACATGTCTGTAGGAATACATTCCTTGCATGTTACACTGTACAGCATCAGTATAATTTGTCAGAAAAGCTCCAGTCAGTGACTTTGCCTAGGCCGGGATGATACCGTCTGCCTGCTGCAGGCAGTTTTAACACTGGTTATACACCGATAATTACCTGGCTGCCTGGAGGGGGGAGTGGCGAGCGCCGCCGGATTACACATAGCCGGGATCTCCTGTTTGCTCAGTCACACACAGTCCCGCTTCCTGGACGGCTCATAGGATAGGCGTCACATGTCCCGGCATTGGACCGATGTTCTGTCTATCATAGTAGCTGGGCCAGGAGGCGGGACTGTGTGTGACTGCGAGCGCCGAGTAAACAGGAGATCCCTCTGTGTAATCCGGCAATGGCGAGGCTGAATTGATGCGCGGTGGTAGTGACGGGGACCTTATGGAAGAAGACACCACCTTGCCAACATCCCTATAAGACTACACAATGGGAAATTTCCTCTAGTGGGACTTTATCAAGCAAGAGTCTTTGAACAATAATATATCTTGCGTGTCTCGTTAGTGACGAGCGTTGGCTCACGGATCTGATCCCTGTCGGCAAACCATTCTTTCCTATTTTTTATTGAAGCTGGATGCTATCTGATGTTGTCGTAGGAGTAACACGGTCAGAACATTTCTTTAATGCATTCATTAAATTTTGTTTTTCATGCTATACGATTATATTTGAATATCATATCATGTTCGGTCCTTGTGGTGTTGCTTATTCTGTTTTTCTTTGTAAAATGTTTCTAGATAATCATATACCTCGCCATCAGCCCCTGAAGAAGAGGTTTCATCATTTATAACCTTGAAACGCGTCGGACATCTATTTTCAGCCCCCCCTGCTGAAATAGTCTGTGTGGGGTTTTTTGTATTATTGTAAACAGATATGTATACTCCCTTTTTGTTACCACCATCTGAATTTGCTGGCATCCACCTTTTTTTAATATCTTTGTCATGTTTTAACTATTGATAATAAAATTGTAAATTTTTTTGATATATTATTGTTCAAAGACTATTGCCTGATAAAGTCCCACTAGAGGAAATTTCCCATTGTGTAGGCTGCATTGATGGGCAATGGCGAGGCTGCAGATGGGCACTGATCAGGCTGCAATGGTAGGCAATGGCAAAGCTGCAGATGGGCGTTGATCAGGCTGCAATGGTGGGCAATGGCGAGGCTGCAGATGGGCACTGATCAGGCTGCATTAATGGGCAATGGTGAGGCTGCAGATGGCACTGATCAGGCTGCAATGGTGGGAAATGGTGAGGCTGCAGGTGGGCACTGATCAGGCTGCAATGTTAGGCAATGGCGAGGCTACAGATGGGCACTGATCAGGCTGCATTAATGGGCAATGGTGAGGCTGCAGATGGGCAATGGCGAGGTTGCAGATGGGCACTGATTAGGCTGCAATTATAGGCAATAGTGAGGGTGCAGATGGGCACTGATTAGGCTGCATTAATGGGAAAGGGTGAGGCTGCAGATGGGCACTGACCAGACTGCAATGGTAGGCAATGGCGAGGCTGCAGATGGGCACTGATCAGGCTGCAATGGTAGGCAATGGCAAAGCTGCAGATGTGCATTGATCAGGCTGCATTAATGGGCAATGGCGAGGCTGCAGATGGGTACTGGTCAGGCTGCAATGATAGGCAATGGCGAGGCTGCAGATGGGCACTGATCAGGCTGCAATGGCGAGGATGCAGATGGGCACTGATCTGGCTGCAATGGCGAGGCTGCAGATGGGCACTGATCAGGCTGCATTAATAGGCAATGGCGAGGCTGCAGATGGGCACTGATCAGGCTGCAATGATAGGCAATGGCGAGGCTGCAGATGGGCACTGATCAGGCTGCAATGGCGAGGATGCAGATGGGCACTGATCTGGCTGCAATGGCGAGGCTGCAGATGGGCACTGATCAGGCTGCATTAATAGGCAATGGCGAGGCTGCAGATGGGCACTGATCAGGCTGCAATGGCGAGGCTGCAGATGGGCACTGATCTAGCTGCAATGGCGAGGCTGCAGATGGGCACTGATCAGGCTGCATTAATAGGCAATGGCGAGGCTGCAGATGGGCACTGATCAGGCTGCAATGGCGAGGATGCAGATGGGCACTGATCTGGCTGCATTAATAGGCAATGGCGAGGCTGCAGATGTTCACTGATCAGGCTGCATTAATGGGCAAGGGTGAGGCTGCAGATAGGCACTGATCAGGCTGCAATGGTGGGCAATGGCGAGGCTGCAGATGGGCACTGATCAGCCACACAAAAACAACTGTGCAATGGTTTTCCTCTAAAGCCGTGTACACAGGACCGGAATTTTCGACCGGACTGGTCTGACGGAATGAATCCGTCGGACAATCCGACCGTGTGTGGGCTTCATCGGACCTTCAGCTGACTTTTTCTGTCGAAAATCAGACGGACTTTATATTTGAAACATGTTTCAAATCTTTCCGATGAAATCGAGTCCGGTCAAAAAATCTGGTCGTCTGTATGCTAGTCCGACGGACAAAAAAGGACTCAAGGGCAGCTATTGGCTACTGGCTATCAACTTCCTTATTCTAGTCCCTTCGTACGTCATCACGTTCAAACCAACGGACTTTCGAATGGACTTTAGTCCCTACGTGTGTGGGCAAGTCAGGTCGTCTGCTGTGTCTGTCATTTTCCTGATTATTAGGTGTTACTGTTAAAGTGGACCTGTCAATAACTTTGCGAGTTTGCCTAAATAAATTCTCGGGTCATCCCGGACGGGCCCCCAACCTGTGACTGGACAGTGAAAGGAGAAGCAGCACAGTGATGAGCTCATTTCTCTGTCACTCTCCTCTCTCCTCCTATCAACATGCTCCTTGTCAGCACATGAACTGACTGGCTTCTGGTGCTGCTTCTTCCTTTCACACTAACTGAAAAGATTGCCATTCATTGGTGTGATCATATAGTAGTCCAGACTATGTCCCGCTGACCACGTTCTAATTGGATTATTTAATGTTTGTGACTTACTTAAAGCACTTAATACATTAAATATTTCTCTAAATGGATTTATTTTGAAGAGTGTATAAAGAGCGCGGTGTAAGAGTTTCCAGAAACATTAGTGATGACATTACGGAGGCGTTTGCAAACATGTTGTGCTTGTTGAAAGATTCTTAATTAGAAAATAGTGGAAATCTGCAGAGGATCCTGAACTTCCTGCCTCCCCCTCCCCCCCCTGACTTTCACATACCCATCACCAATCACCGCCAGCCCAAAGCGCAGTGAGGACAACCGCATATGGTGGTTTTTGTAAAAAAAATTAAATAAAAATTGTATATCTAAAAGTATAGAGAGAGAGAGAGAGAGAGAGAGAGAGAGAGAGAGAGAATGAAGGGGTTAGGAAGAAAGGGGAGAGAGAAAGGGAGAAAAAAGGGAAGGAGAGAGGGAGAAAGAAAGGGAAGGGAGAGGAGAAAAAAGGGGAGGAGAGAGAGAGAGAGAGAGAGAGAGAGAGGGGGGGGGGAGAGAGAGAGGGGAGAAAAAAGGGAAGGGGGGAGAAAGGGAAGGGAGAGAAAAAAGAAATGGAAAGAGAGGAGAAATAAAGGGAAGGAGAGAGAGTGGAAGAAAGAAAAGGAAGAATATAGAGGGGGAGAAAGAAAGGGAAGGGAGAGGAAAAAGAAATGGAAGGAGAGGAGAAAGAAAGGAAGGGGGAGGAGAAAAAAGGGAAGGAGAGAGAGGGAGAAGAAAGAAAGGGAAGGGAGAGGAGAAAGAAATGGAGGGAAGAGAGCGAGGGAGAAAGAAAGGAAAGGAGAGAGAAGGAGAAAGGGAAGGATAGACAAAGAAGGGGAAGGAGAGGGAGAGAGAGAGGGGAGAAAGAAAGGGAAGGGAGAGGAAAAAGAAATAAAGGAGAGAGAGGGATAAAGAAAGGGAAGGAGAGAGAGGGGGAGACAGAAAGAAAGGAGAGGAGAAAGAAAGGGGGGAGAAGGGAAGGGGAGAGAGAGAACAAAGGAGAGAGAGAGAGGGAGAAACGAAGGGAGAGGAAAAATAAAGGAGAGAGAGGGAGAAAGAAAGCAAAGGAGAGAGAGAAAAGAACGGGAAGGAGAGAGAGAGGGAGAAAGAAAGGAAGGGGAGAGGAAATGGAAGGAGAGGAGAAACAAAGGGAGGGGGGAGAAGGGAAGGAGAGAGAGAGAGAGAGAGGAGGAAAGGAAAAAGGGAAGGAGAGATAGAGGGAGAAAGAGAGGGAGAAAATGGGAGAGAGAGAGAGAAAGAGTGAGAGAAAGAAAGGGAATGAGAGAGGAAAAAGAAATGAAAGAAGGGAGGGGGAGAGAGAGAGAAAAAGGGAAGGAGAGAGAAAGAAAGGGAAGGAGAGAAAGTGAGAAAGGAGAGAGAGATAGGGAAGTAGAGAAAGGGTAGAAAAAGAAGAGAGAGAAAAAAAGGGAAGGAGAGAGGGGGAAAAAGAGGGAGAAAAAAGGAAAGGAAATTTTGTTTATCCAATCTTGAAATTCACACAGTTCTGCCACACAGCTCTGTCAGATTTTTCTCTGGACAGTGAAAGGAGAAGCAGCAAACTGATGAACTCAACTTTCTATCACTCTGCTTTCTCCTCCTATCAGCATGCCCCTTTTTTCACATAATCTCTGCAGCATAACTGATTGGTTCTTTGTGAACGCCAGGCTTCCCCAGTCTGAGCTCTGCTGTACAGAAGGCTGATACCTAGTAAAATTCAGCTACTTACACTGCTTAAACAAAAATAAAAATATAGGTAATGATGTAATAATGAACACACAGCTACATTCATGTATGTCTTTTATATGTGCCCTGAGTTCAGCTTTAACCCTGTACTGCTTCTCTTATAAATTACCTTTTACTAAGGACATTATAATATGAGGCTTTGGTATAGGCAGCTCTGCTCAGCACGATAAGCATGCAATAAATCTATAATGATTAAAATAACAATTGGGTTCAATGGCCTTTCTTGAAATGTCCATTAATACCCGATTCTATGGTAAAACCACTTATCTATGACCCAGCACAGTTATTCCTTCTTCCTATATAATTTTCCCTGTGGGAACTCACTCTCCGGGCCGATCTGTGTAGAACTAATGTTCCAGACTAACTGATGATATATTGGAAACAGCCGCTAATGGATTACTTAACAGCCAAGAAAATAATTTCCTGGCGGGAGGGAGCAGAGATAAAAATACAGATGATTGAGTTTGGAGGTGGAGGAACTTGAATGGCCTGCACAGAGTCCTGACCTCAATCCAACAGAACACCTTTGGGATGAATTAGCGGGGAGACTGCGAGCCAGGCCTTCTCGTCCACAGTAGCGCTTGACCTCACAAATGCGTTTCTGGAAGAATGGTCAAACATTCCCATAGACACACTCCTAAACCTTGTTAACAGCCTTGCCAGAAGAGTTGAAGCTGTTATAGCTGCAAAGGGTGGGCCAACTCAATATTGAACCCTACGAACTAAGACCGGGATGCCATTATTGTTCATGTAAAGGCAGGTGTCCCAATACTTTTGGTAATTTAGTTTACCTCTAAATGAGAGGTTACACCTCAAGTGACCAAAAGGATTATAGATTAAGAATTGTGACAAGTTAATTCTCTTGAGGGTTCTCAAACAAAGGGGCTAAGCTTAGGCCTTGGAATTTGAACTCAGCAAGAGCAACCTAGTTCTGCCCTCAGTAAATGCAATGGTCAGCTTCTGCCAGCAATGTTGGGGCCCTTTAAAATGTTGGCGCACAGAAAGGTGAAAACGTCTCAATGGGGTGGAATTTAGCAGCAGTCTAGTGTAAATTTAAGCTCGGCCAGTGTGTAGACTCCTCAGTGCAGCAATGCAGAAGGTGGGGCAAGGTCAAAGGATTGTTGGGGTATGAGGACTAGGACATTATGTAGCAAGGTAGAGCGAATAGAAAGCAAAGAAAAGTCATCATTCTGGGATACTAATGGCTTTCGTTCCTATATTTGGCTTTGATGGCTGCTGCATACTGATGAATGCAGTGGTAGGTGAGCTAGACCTCTTGTATCAAGTGTCAATGTGAAGAAGTGTCTCTTTATCTAGTCTGCCTGCGTTCAGATCAGCCTCCTGACCCCAGGGAAAGACATCCCTGGTCAATCAGCAGCAAGGAGTGGAGACATGAATAAAGAAGTCTATCTAAATGCTTTTCTCGCCTGCTTCCATGACAGGTCCACTTTAAGCCTTCTACACTGTGCAGGGCCATTACTTGTCTCTGGCTCAATCTCTGTAAGGATAATATTTAGTGTTGCTAAATATACAGTTTATATTTACAGTGTTCTGTGCAATACGAATGATACTTTCATGACATGGGTACATGTTGGGAAATGTACAGAACTTGGCTTATAATGCCTTTAATGTTGATAAGGGTTTGTGACGCATTTTATGGTCAGTTCATTATTGCAGCAAACCAAATGCGCACATGGCAACGACTCAATGCACATTGCATCAGAGGGCAGCTCATCATCAGAACTGTGCAGATGAAGACACGAGGACCATGGACCTACACTATGTAGAGACTGTACATTCTTCACATCGCCCTTGTGTGTGGGTGTAAATATATGAATAGTTGATGTGAAAGGCAACCTATGCTTTTCCCATACTGAACAAAGTTACAGGTTAACCTCATTACCTGCCCCTCTTGCAGCTTCTAGTTATCTTCTTTATGTGCTATAGAAAGCCATGTTTTCCTGTCGGAGTGAAGAAAATTCCTGGTACCTCCAAGTATAGGTATGAGGGAAGAGTCTAAACTGGATACAGGAGAGGACAATAGTCAGGCCTGAATGATGTCATATGGTGCCAGGGCAGGACTGCCTTTTAGACATCCAGCAGTGGGATTCTCTCAAGCTCTAGAAGACTGCACAGAAGAGGCAACCATTTAGCATGGGCATGGACTGCAGTGCTGGATCCACAGTCATCACTCATGGGAGCTGCAAAGGCCAAGGGACTTTATAGACACCTTACTTCTGCTCCCCCATCACCATGTTTGCTTTTTAGAGCAAAGGGAAATTCCTGGTACCTGTTGTCCCCTAGGAGCATTGTCTCCTTTCAATACCTCAAAGGCACATATGATATTCCAGGTTCTGAGAAAATTCCATTACCTCCAAACTCTCCATCTGTTGGAATCCCTGACAAAAAAACATAATTGGTCAACGATGACCACAGCATGTGAATCCAGATGTCGGATGTCCTCCACATTCCAAGGACTAATTTCTCTATTATACTCCTCCATTCTATATAATCTGAATGTCAGGTCACCAAGAGGCTGGGTGACAGATGCACACCGTTGGGATCAGGAGTGCACCGCAAGGTAGTGGACCCTATGGCTGACTGCTGCGGATTAAACCCTGGGAGGTTCAGGAAGCAGGTCTACTGGATAACTGACACAGATCCCACTGGGAGCTAGAGCATAGATTCCCCAGGGCGCGGAGTCTAAGAGCCAGCAGGTGTTCACCAGAGCCTTTAACGGTAAGGATGGACTGCGCTGCAGTCTGGCTCCAGGTCGCGGCCCCCAGGGTCTCACAGCTCACGCTCACAGTAGACTACAGGAGAAGAGGAAGGAGGCAGCAGGCTGGAACAACAAGGAAAGTAAGGGACAAGCCAAGGTCGGGGCCACAAGCAGACAGGAATAGTTAAGAACAGGCCAAAGTCGGTAACAGGAATCAGATGTAGGAAACACAGCAAGTACACACAAAGGCTAACACACAATGATTGATCAGCACTGCTGGCTTGCAGTGCACAGGTTAATATAGGGTTCCCTGATAGGGCCTGGGGTGGTGCCATGCTTAGAGGAGAGGTTACAAAAGCAGTCAGGTGAGGGTCAGCTGATCTCTAGAGATGAACACATGGAGACAGGTATGCTGATCGACAAACTCTATTGCATAACCATGACACTGAACTTGCGTACCCCATCTTACTGCTCCAACTGGGAAAGGGACTTTAGCGCCACGCAAACCCTCAGACCTGGAATAAAATTTGGGAGGCATTATTTCATTTTTCCCATAAACTACCTTAGAAAACTCTTGTCCTGGTGGTACTTTACTCTGGCTAGAATTGCTACATGTCTCCCTGCCTACCCTTCTACATGCTTTAGAGGATGCTCAGACCTAGGCAATAGGAAGCATATATATGGTAGATATGTCCTAAGGTCAAACACCCGTGGGTCTACAACATGGTCAGTTCGGTGCTACGCATCAATTTCCAAAAAGACCCTTGGGAGACGCTTCTTCACAAACCGATAGAAGGCGCTACCAAACCAGAGCGTGCTTAGGTGGCCCACATATTCTTGGCCACAAAACAAAATTGCAAAAGTGTGGAAGACACTGATTCTCAACTTCGATGAAGTGAAAAGTCGGGTGCATGGTACTCTAGCAAATGAGAAATTGACACACTGACACACACAATCAATTTCTACGTACCTGGAACTGCAATCTTTTATGGCATGTTAATATTTTTGTAGCGAGCCTCCAGGACAGGGATGGCCACCTCCTCCGTACCCCCCCCCCCCCTTTTCTTTTTTTTGTTCTTCTCTCCCCCTTTCCTTTTTCTCTTTTCATCTCTTTCTTCTGATCCTCTCAGCTTCGGAAATGGCTTTTTTGCCCACAAACAAGAGCGGTGCCCACTTTTTGGTCCCATAGATGACTGCATTGTCTTCAGTTCTATGGTCCCCAGCTGAAGGGCCCACCTAACAATTTTTTGTTTACAAACTATTTTTATTGGGTACAAAGAAATGGTACAAAAAGCTTTTGTCATATGCCATAAAAAGTACAATAAAGGTAATTTTTACATATAGATTAACAAAATATACTGTGTGATTATTGATAGAAATGTATTTTAAAAAAATATACATATATTATATTGTTTATCGATCACCAGTATTTGGTAAAGTTAGTCAGGGTTGAAAAAGAGATTGGCATGGTTAGACCATGGGTCCCATTTTTTTTATGTAATTATGTCATTATTGTATTCTGTAGTGTGTGAAAGATTTTTTCCTAAAGATTAATATTATTGATTCTGGTTTTCAAATGTGTTAGAGGGACTGAAGAGGATTTCCATTGGTATGCTATCAACCAGTGTATTGCAACACATATTGTGTGTATCAGTCTCATATTATGTAAGGAGAGTCCAATGATAGGGAAAAGTAGTTATGGAGAGTGATATTTTGGAAGCAAATTTTTCTAGTTGCTTCCATATATGAATAACCTTTTCACAATTCCAAAAAATGTGTGAGGAGGAACCTGTGGAATTGCAACCTCCTGAAGCATGTCTGAGGGCAGGGGCGTCGCTAGGGGGTGGCTTTTGGGGCTAAACCCCCTAATATGGGGCCAATAGCCCCGAGTATCCGCAGGGGTCCCCAAAGGGGAGGGGAGGCTCTCTGGGGACCCTTATGTAAGTGGGGGACTCTCTGGGGACCCTGATGCAAGGGAGAGGCTCTCTGGGGACCCTGATTTTAGGGCAGAGGCTCTCTAAGGACCCAGATTTAAGGGGGAGGATCTCTGGGGACCCTAATGTAAGGGGGGCTCTCTGGGAACCCTGATGTAAATGGGGGGGCCTCTGGGTACCCTGATGAAAGGGGGAGGCTCCCTGAGGACTCTGATGTAAGGAGGAGGCTCTCTGGAGACTCTGATGTAAGGGGGGACTCTCTGAGGACCCTGATGTAAGGGGGCTCTCTGGGGACCCTGATGTAAGTGGGGGGCTCTCTGGGGATATATATACACACACACGTATATTACTGTATATACATGTGTATGCCCGCCCAAGCGTATGACTTTCTTTACTACGCTGCTATGGGCTCTAGCCCCAGATCTTTTGTAGGCCTATCAACGCCCCTGTCTGAGGGGCATCAGGGAAGAAGGCATGAATTTTAACCAGAGTATAATACCACCTTTTAAATATTTTAATTGCAGTCTCTTTAATCGTGATTGATCTTGTGCATTTGTGTAAATTGTTGATGCAATTGTCCCAGTTTTTAGTTGTGAAGGAGAAGTCACACTCTTGCTCCCATTTGTTCATGTCGGGGAGTTTGATTGTTCTGTGTTATTAACTAGATTAGAGTAAATTTCTGATATCAGACCTGATCTCCTAGGTGACTTTAGACATATGTATTTCGAGGAACGATGGTGGGAGTGAGTTTACTGTTTAGAAATATGTGCTAAAAAAAATGTCTAATCTGGAGGAATTTATTAAACTCTGAATTGGGGATCTGATGTCTAGATTTTAGTGAAGAGAATGAGGTGAAGTAAGTTGTTTTCTAAAAAAAAATTAAAGAGGGATATTAGGTTGTTGTTTGTCCACCATGAAAAGTCTCCAGCTTCATGCGTATTTAGGGGGAATTTTGGATCTCCAATAAAAGAAGCAAGTGGGGGGGTGTTAGAAATCAGATTGTATTTTTTTGTTGTGAAGTTTCCATAATTGGTATGATTGTGAGACTAGTTGATTAAGATTGTCTAAGATATGGTTTGAAATCTTGTTACTCATTAATATCCCTGAGATAGGAAATGGTAGAATGGAATCTTTTTCAAATCTAACCCATGGGATTTTGGGGTTGAGAATGTGCCATTGTTCTATTTGTGCCCATCTGGCAGCTAAGTAATATAAAAGGGCCCACCTAACAATTTAATGTTGCCTGGCTTGTTTATTCTTTATTTTTGCATCATTGCTTAATGTTCAATATTTGCGGAGAGAAACTTCTTTTGAATCTGTACATGGTATTGCATAATTCTCCCTCACTATGTAAGAGTCCATTTTTCTTATCGTTTCTAATAAAATTCAAGTGAAAGGAAAAAAAAAATGATTGGTTAAACCCACACGTGCTCTCTTACCACTACTATTCCTTTATATTGGATTCTGGAATTTACAAATACACCAACTTAAAAATTGTATGAAAGGTTTAACACTGGGAAATCCTTTTTGATAACGTGCATTTTATATACAGTGCATCTGGAAAGTATTCACAACACGTCACTTTTTCCACATTTTGTTATGTTACAGCCTTATTCCAAAATGGATTCAATTCATTATTTTCCTCAAATTTCTACAAACATTACCCCATAATGACAACGTGAAAGAAGTTTTTTAGAAATCTTTGCAAATTTATAAAAAAAAATCCCATGTACATAAGTATAATAGCCTTTGCCATGACACACAAAATTGAGCTCAGGTGCCTCCTGTTTCTACTGATCATCCTTGAGATGTTTCTACAACTTGATTGGAGTCCACCTGTGGTAAATTCATTTGATTGGACATGATCTGGAAAGGCACACACCTGTCTATAGAAGATCCCACAGTTACCAGTGCATGTCAAAGCACAAACCAAGCCATGAAGTCCAAGGAATTGTCTGTAGACCTCCGAGACAGGATTGTATGGACAAAAGATTGCCGCTCCAATCTCTCAAATCCGTATCAAGACACCCGCCCTAATGGAACTCACAGGTGCTGGCTCTGCACAAGCTTGTGGAAAGAGAAACATATCCTGGACGGCCGCACACCATAGAAGACATCTTTATTGATATGAAGAAATAAAATCCAAATGCAGTCACCTCATGTACAGGGAGGAACAGGAAAGATAGCTAACATGTTTCACGCCCCATCATGGCGCTTATTCAATAAAGATGTCTTCTATGGTGTGCGGCCGTCCAGGATATTTTTCTCTTTCCACAGGATTGTATGGAGGCACAGATCTGATGAAGGGTACAGAAAATTTTCTGAAGCATTGAAGGTCCCAATGAGCACAGTGGCCTCCATCATCCGTAAATGGAATAAGTTTGGAACCACCAGGACTCTTCCTGTAGGGGGCCGCCTGGCCAAACTGAGTGATCGGGGGAGGAAACCAGGCACCACTCATCACCTGGCCAATACTATCCCTACAGTGAAGCATGGTGGTGGCAGCATCATGCTGTGGGGTTGTTTTTCAGCCGCAGGAACTGGGGGACTAGTCAGGATTGAGGGAAAGATGAATGCAGCAATGTACAGAGACATCCTTGATGAAAACCTGCTCCAGAGCGCTCTGGACTTCAGACCGGGGCAAAGGATCATCTCCTAGCAGGACAATGACCCTAAGCACACAGCCAAGATAACAAAGGATTGACTATGACACAACTCTGTGAATGTCCTTGAGTGGACCGCCAGAGCCCAGACTTGAACCCAATTGTACATCTCTGGAGAGATCTGAAAATGGCTGTGCACCGACACTCCCCATCCAACCTGATGGAGCTTGAGAGGTCCTGCAAAGAAGAATGGGAGACACTGCCCAAAAATAGGTGTGCCAAGCTTGTATCATCATACTCAAAAAGACTTGAGGCTGTAATTGGTGCCAAAGGGGCTTCACCAAAGTATTGAGCAAAGGCTGTGATTACTTACAGTGGGGCAAAAAAGTATTTAGTCAGCCACCAATTGTGGAAGTTCTCCCACTTAAAAAGATGAGAGAGGCCTGTAATTGTCATCATAGGTATACCTCAACTATGAGAGACAAAATGTGCAAACAAATACAGACAATCGAATTGTCTGATTTTTTAAAGAATTTATTTGCAAATTATGGTGGAAAATAAGTATTTGGCCAATATCAAAAGTTCATCTCAATACTTTGTTATATATCCTTTGATGGCAATGACAGAGGTCAAACGTTTTCTGTAAGTCTTCACAAGGTTGTCACACACGGTTGCTGGTATGTTGGCCCATTCCTCCATGCAGATCTCCTCTAGAGCAGTGATGTTTTGGGGCTGTCGTTGGGCAACACGGACTTTCAACTCCCTCCAAAGGTCTTCTATGGGGTGGAGATCTGGAGACTGGCTAGGCCACTCCAGGACCTTGAAATGCTTCTTAGGAAGCCACTCCTTCGTTGCCCGGGCGGTATGTTTGGGATCATTGTCATGCTGAATGACCCAGCCACATTTCATCTTCAATGCCCTTGCTGATGGGAGGAGGTTTGCACTCAAAATCTCACGATACATGGCCCCATTCATTCTTTCATGTACACGGATCAGTCGTCCTGTTCCCTTTGCAGAGTAACAGCCCCAAAGCATAATGTTGCCACCCCCATGCTTCACAGTAGGTATGGTGTTCTTTGGTTGCAACTCAGCATTCTCTCTCCTCCAAACACGATGAGTTGTGTTTCTACCAAACAGTTCTACTTTGGTTTCATCTGACCAGATGACATTCTCCCAATCCTCTTCTGGATCATCCAAATGCTCTCTAGCAAACCTCAGACGGGCCCCCGGACATGTACTGGCTTAAGCAGGGGGACACGTCTGGCACTGCAGGATCTGAGTCCCTGGCGGCGTAGTGTGTTACTGATGGTAGCCATTGTTACGTTGGTCCCAGCTCTCTGCAGGTCATTCACTAGGTCCCCCCGCGTGGTTCTGGGATTTTTGCTCACCGTTCTTGTGATCATTTTGACCCCACAGGGTGAGATCTTGCGTGGAGCCCCAGATCGAGGGAGATTATCAGTGGTCTTGTATGTCTTCCATTTTCTAATTATTGCTCCCACAGTTGATTTCTTCACACCAAGCTGCTTGCCTATTGCAGATTCAGTCTTCCCAGCCTGGTGCAGGTCTACAATTTTGTTTCTGGTGTCCTTCGACAGCTCTTTGGTCTTCACCATAGTGGAGTTTGGAGTGTGACTGTTTGAGGTTGTGGACAGGTGTCTTTTATACTGATAACAAGTTCAAACAGGTGCCATTAATACAATTAATGAGTGGAGGACAGAGGAGCCTCTTAAAGAAGAAGATACAGGTCTGTGAGAGCCAGAAATGTTGCTTGTTTGTAGGTGACCAAATACTTATTTTCCACCATAATTTGCAAATGAATTCTTTCAAAAATCAGACAATGTGATTGGATTTGTTTCCACATTTTGTCTCTCATAGTTGAGGTATACCTATGATGACAATTACAGGCCTCTCTCATCTTTTTAAGTGGGAGAACTTGCACGATTGGTGGCTGACTAAATACTTTTTTACCCCAGTATATGTACATGGGATTTTTTTTTATTTTTAATAAATTTGCAAAGATTTCAAACAAACTTCTTTCCTGTTGTCATTAAGGGGGATTGTTTGTAGAATTTTGGAATAAGGCTGTAACATAACAAAATGTGGAAAAGGTGAAGCGCTGTGAATACTTTCCGGATGCACTGTATGTCTGTTTGCTTCTTTTAGAGGTAAATCGTCAGTTGACCTTTAATAAACCCATTGCTTTATACTGTAATTATTGCTACACTTAGTCTGGCGCCCCCTTGTGTTCCCATTTTAGAATCACAATTTAAATACTTCCCATTTGCAATCATATCTCCTAGTAAAGGTACCCCAACAGTCATACAGAAAATTAAAAGGAAAAAAAAAAACACGGCAGACCAAAATGATGCCACCTGTAAAAAAATAAATGTATTTCACAAAAAAACTAAATTGTAATAAACGGAGGGATGGGGTCGCTAATTTGTGCTAAAATCACCCGTAACACAGCCAGCAAACACCCGACGCATTTGAGAAGCGTTAATGCTTTTACGGTCTGTGAAAGGTAGGTTTTATTGTCGATAATGACGCGGTTGTTTCGCAGATAATTACGAGACGAGCTTTAATAGCTTTTAATGAAATTCATTTTAATTACTTCATAATGTTGTTACAGGTAGGCAGGTAATTAGGAGGCTGCAATGTGCGGTATTGTCGATCTGTCATAATGTGCCGTGTAGTTCTTAAAATGAGATGGGTAATGGGACTTGGATGGAGGATTGTGATAAATGAATACACATCCCTGAGCAATATCCAGGCTGAGCTTTAATTACCAGCAGGCGGAAGTCTTCAACTGCGTTGGTTAATTAAGGTGCGTGTTGGCTTAGCATCTCTTTGTTGCTCATTTAAAACGCATCTGAAACCGTATTTGAAAGGGTTTACCGCTTTACCTGCAACCATTTGATGTCTTAATCCAATAACAAAAATGGCATATGTTGCAGCTTACTGATGCTTAGATGTGGTGGCTGCTTTAGTTTTATTTTTTCAGGCTTTTTTTTTTCTTTTTTTCACCTGTCCTAGGGTGAAAACATTCACTGTACTGTATCTGTGGAGAAGCAGAGCTGTCACCCCAGGACAGGAATACCCCCACCTCTCCTCATCCCAATAATAAGGTAGGGAGGTGTTCTTTAGTCTGCAGAACATTGTAGCACAGGCAGAGAGCACAGGATGTTATCGGCTCACAGGTTTTCTGTCAGGATCACCAAGTACTTTCCAATATATGGCAGTATTGCACCTCTGTCCAGCAACCCCTTGGTTTGGCGGCCTCGTCCCAAGTTCTCAACAAAGAATACCAGGAACCTTTAGAGCAGGGGTGTCAAACTCAATTTAATTGTGGGCCACATCAGAGCAGTATGGTTGCCTTCAAAGGGCCGGTTGCATCTGGGGTGTGCTATGTACAGAGTGCAGTGTTCAGGAGTGAGCTACGTACAGAGTGCAGAGTTCAGAATTACGCTACGTGCAGAATGCAGAGTTCAGGAGTGTGTTATGTGCAGAGTGCAGGGTTCAGGAGTGTGCTACGTACAGAGTGCAGGGTTCAGGAGTGTGCTACGTACAGAGTGCAGGGTTCAAGAGTGCGCTATGTACAGAGTGCAGGGTTCAAGAGTGCACTACGTACAGAGTGCAGGGTTCAGGAGTGCGCTACGTACAGAGTGCAGGGTCCAGCAGTGCACTATGTACAAAGTGCAGGGTCTAGGAGTGCGCTATGTACAGAGTGCAGGGTTCAGGAGTGCATTATCTACAGCGTGCAGGATTTAGAAGGCCTCTCATACAGCTCCGGCTCGAGGGCTACTGATGGTGAGACAGCAGCTGCTGGAGCATGGCAGGGTAAGAACGCCTAGGATCAGTCCAGTAGTCTGTGCGGGTAGTAGCTTGGAACCCACAGGAAGGAAGCCAGGATTGGCTGATGGCAGGCAGATGAGACAGCAGACAGGCTGGCAGGGCTTGGCTGATGAGAGCCTGTGGATGGACAACAGGAAGCAGGAGCCTGAAGATACTGAGCTGGACTGAAGGAGTGTAGCAGGCTGGAGGAACTGGAAGTAGGGTCAGACGAGCCAGGTTGGTAGCGGGCGGGCAGATCAGGCATAAACGGCAGGCAGTAACGTTGTCGGGTCACAGGCAGAGTTGGCAACAGATGCAGGATCAAACAGGAGCAGCAGGCAGAGACAGAATCCGGGGTGAAGCCAGGGGTCAGAGCAGGTAGTAGCAAGGAATGGTCGAGAGCAAGCCGGGTCAGGATCAGGAGTGAAGATGGCTGAAAAGTTAGAGGGGCTTTTAAACTAGACAACAGGGGGGGAGGGTCCAGACATAGAGATAGTGAGAAATGTATTTCAGTGGGTAGTATTGGGGGCATTAGTGGTAGATTGACTAAAACACCTAACCCCGAGGTAAGTATAGTAACAAGTCCTATTTACAACCTCAGAACACCCAATAAGGAGATAGTAAGCATCTGCACAAAACTACGAGGCATGTTCACTAATGCCAGGAGTCTGGCGGACAAGATGGGAGAACTAGAGCTACTGTATGAGGGGGAATTCGATTTTGTGGAAATTTCCGAGACCTGGTTCAATAGCTCTCATGATTGGCTGGCAATTCCTTCTCACTGGAAATGGCCCCACAAATTTAGGAGCTAGCTTCTTTGAAGGACATACCAGTTTGAGATTGGTCGTGGCTAGCCATACCTGGTCTCCTTGTTGCAAGAACAGCTCGGCCCTCCTTCTTTTATCAAACGCACTCTGGTTATCCTCCTGTGCTTTGGTCACAGCCGACTGTAACAGCTTGTTGTTACGACAGAAAAAGTCCAAGGCGCTTTGGACGTCTGGAACCGATGATTCAGGGAAAAGATCAGGCAGAGAGGTGGGATGAAAGCCATAATTTGTGAAGAATGGAGACTGCTTGGTGACTGCATGACAGGAGTTATTATAGGCCCAATCACTCTGGACAAATGACGTGAAGCACCGGATGTATTGCTCCAAGGTCTGATTGGTTTGTTCAGTTTGCCTGTTAGACTGCGGGAGGTATGCAGAAGACATAGAAAGTTTGATCATCAGGGTTTCACATACTACTCTTAAGAATCTTGATGTGAATTGAACCCCTCCATCTGAGACAATGTCTATGGGCACCCAATGGAGCCTAACAACCTCCTTTACAAATACTTGAGCAGTCTCCACAGCAGATGGTGTACCTCTCAGAGGTAGGTAGTGGGCCATTTTAGACAGCCGATCAACTATGACAAAAATGGCTGTACAGCCCTCAGAGAGCCACTGGATGAATCAAATTCCTGAGATCTTGACGCTGGGACAGAACCGCAACGACTGCACTCTCAGAAGTGTCTACTTCCAGGATATAAGGTAGTGTTGGATCTGGATGACTTAGTACAGGGGTGTATGTAAACAGTCTCTTAAGCGTCTCAAAGGCAACCTGAGCCTCAGGAGACCAATGGAAACAAACACCCTGCTTTTTTTTTTTTTTTTTAACAACAAGGTTGGTCTTTATTTGAGAAAATATGAAATACAGTACATAATAATTTCGAAGTTAGTATATCAGATATACAGATCAATAAATGACATGTATACAGCAAGCTTCAGACAGTATAGACTTACATTGAGTTATCCCATTTTTATGTCTACCGGGGCAGGGGGCGCCAATATAGTAGCAGGAGGGAAACAAAAATAACAAATAAAGGATGGGGGGGTGGCAAGTCCAGCCCAAACAGCATGCAATATAAGTCATCTAAGCAGGTGTAGAACGTTTATAGGGTGGAAGGTCAGATGGGGTCAGTCCACGGCTGCCAAACCTTCACAAATTTCTGGGGGCAACCTCTACTTATATAGGTTAGTTTATACATAGGTAGGACCGCATTAATCGAGTTCTCCCACGCTCTTATTGTAGGAAGGCGATGAGATGTCCATTTTAGTAGAAGCTCTTTTTTGGCATAAAAAAGTAGTAGCGATAGAAGCAATTTGGTGTATCGAGGTCTCTGTTCATCGTCCTGTATACCCAACAAGGCCAACTCGGCCGATAGAGATATCTCCAATTGGAGGCGGACATTTATGAATTCCTCTATAGCGGACCAATATCCGGAGAGTCTAGGACAATTCCAGAACATATGGATATAGTCACTCTCCGGTGATTGGCATCGCGGGCAATTCAGTGACTTCTGTGGAAATATTCTGTGCAGTCTCCGAGGCGTAAAGTATATTCTGTGTAGGAACTTGGCTTGAATTAATTTATCCCTAGAGGAGATCATTAGTTGGAAGCTATTTTCAAAGCACTCCTCCCATGATTCCCTGTCTAAAGGCGGGATGTACAACTTCCACTTAATCCATAGTACCTCCATTTTGGGCGAGTCTTTCTTAAGTAATGTCAAGTACAGCGTAGACAGGGGTTTATGCAGTTTCTTGAGATAGCAGTTCCTCGACCACATCAGCCTGAAGAACAGGCGGAGCTGGGAACTGTGCGCGGAAGGCATGTCGCAACTGGTAGTAGCGAAAAAACATCCACCCAAGGGACCCTGACGAAATGACATCTTTCAACACTCTGATACCACATCGGGCCCACACCTGCGGGTCCAGAACTTGGCACACCTACACGAGCTAATTCATCCTTCAGACCTTCTGATAGCCCCAGGCAGAATTGATGTCACAGAGCTGCGTTGTTCCAGCTGGTATCTGCACTCCAGCGCCTGAAATCAGGGACATAGTCCTCGACCACCCTGCGGCCTTGCTGGAGTGCATGAAGAGTGGACTCGGCAGTAGTAGTTCGTTGTGAATCCTCATACAATTGGGAAATTGCCTGCACGATGGAAGACATGGTGTTTAGCTTTGCGCCTTTTTCTTCCAACAGACGATGAGCCCAGGTTTGGGGTTCACCCTGGAGCAAGGATATGATGAACCCCACCTTTGTAGTTTCTAATGAAAAAGTCTGTGGTTGAAGTGTAAAGTAGAGCTGAAACGCATTGTGGAATGCTCTAAACTTAGTCCAGTCTCCAGACAATCTTTCAGTGGCTGGTACTCGTGGCTCAGGGGATGACATTACCACTGCAGGGCTAGTACTGGTCACTGTTTGAGCAGTCACAGAAGTGGAAGCAGAAGCAGCAGGGATTGCAGATGAAGGCAGGACTTGCATATGTTCCTCCAGTTGAGCGTATTTCTCCTGCAGGGTCGGGACTGCTTGTGTAAGATCTGCGAGATTTGGGCAGACATCGTGCAAGGGAGAAGGTCCTCCTGCAGGCTCAGTCATGGCTGTTTCCGTACTGTCACATACCTGGTTGGTGATTCTGACATGCAGAGGAAGGCCTCTCGCACAGCTCCGGCTTGAGGGCCACTGATGGTGAGACAGCAGCCAGGGGAGCACGGCAGGGTAAGAGCGCCTAGGATAAGTCGCTGTAGCAGGCTGGAGGAGCTGGAAGCAGGGTCAGACGAGCTGGGTCAGTAACGGGCTGGCAGATCAGGCATAAACGGCAGGCAGTAGCGTAGCCGGGTCACAGGCAGAGTTGGCAACAGATGCAGGATCAAAGAGGAGCAGCAGGCAGAGACAGAATCTGGGATGAAGCCAGGGATTGGAGCAAGCCAGGTCATGAACAGAAGTCAAATACAGAAATTGGGGACATACACAGAACGCTGTAGACCAAACAGCAATTAGCCAGTACTGAAGCTCCATTTAAATAGACCGTTTGGCGCCAGTATTGGTGACAGGTGCGCGTACGCCCGTTCGCACATGTGCGTTTGCATATGTGCCAGTAACTGTTCTGCTCGTTCTTTGTTGGCGCATGCGCATATGTGTGTGTCTGGAAACAACAGCTGTACTATGCTGACGCCTTTCCTGACAGATCCCCTGCCAACCAACAATAATTCTGGCTCCCACAGGCTGGCTACAGTAGGTGCTCATGTGGTACACAGATTAGTCCTTTTCATGTAAGTAGGGGCTCCTAACGACAACTCGTTATGTGTATAAAAGACACCTGTCCACAGAATCTCTTTCTTCCAATCAAACCTCATGATCATGGACAAGACCAAAGAGCTGTCAAAGGACATCAGGGACAAGATTGTAGACCTGCACAAGGCTGGAATGGGCTATAAGACCATCCGCAAGAAGCTTGGTGAGAAGGAGACAACCAATGGAGCGATTATTTGCAAATGGAAGAAATACAAAATAACCATCAATCGCCCTCGGCCTGGAGCTCCATGCAAGATTTCGCCTCATGAGGTAAGGATGATCATGAGAAAAGTGAGGGATCAGCCAGGGGCGGGCTGACAGCTCATGGGGCCCACGGGCAATAGGAGATTATGGGGCCCCCAGGCAATAGGAGATTATGGGGCCCCCAGGCAATAAAATATGGGGCCACACAGTATACACACACATACAGTACACAGACACACAATATACACACACATTATACACATACACACACTGAAAAGTTACTGGAGAGGCAGGGCAGCTATAATCTTGGGATTTAAAAAAAAAACACAGATTTTGACCCTAAGAACACCATCCCTACAGTCAAGTACGGAGGTGGAAACATGATGCTTTGGGGCTCTTTCTCTGCTAAAGGTACAGGCCGACTTTGCCACATTGAGGGGCCAAAAAAGATGTTTTTTTTTTACAAATTATGTGAGCAGACTGCAGTTCCTCTTTAAGGTAGGGTGACCAGACATCCCCGGTTTCTGGGGACAGTCCCCGGATTGAGGACACTGTCCCCGGACTAAGTCTGTCCCCAGTTTTGTCCCCAGATTGGATTTGAACATGGGCTGGGGCAATTTCAAAGACAGCCTGTGCAGAATAAAAAGAAAAAATCTGAATTGCATCTCCCACTCCTCTGCCGCTCCTACTAGCTTATGGGAGTTTATTTTTTTCCATTATCTGTGCCCCTTTCTGATGATCATGTGCTGGTCGGAGCAGAGGGACTTTTTCTTCAGTTTCGGGCGCATGCCCATTCAGCTCCACTCGCATGTTCTTCTGCCTTGGCTCAAGTCCCGGCCAGCCGCCTGCCTGCTTATCTCCTTGCCTTCCCTGGTGGAGTGATCTTCCTCTGCTCCCCACCCAGTAGTTGCCGGGACCCAAAGAGTAAAGCCCCATACACACTATCAGATTTTCTGCTGATTTTTGTCTTCAGATTTACCAAAACCATATAGTGCAAGGGCCTGCCTGATTGCATACAAATTGAAACTCCTAACGTTTGACCTCATATTATATGGTTTTGGTAAATCTGAAGGAAAAATCAGCAGAAAATCTGATAGTGTGTATGGGGCTTTAGACTTGACAGGCTGTGAGGCGGGCGGCGGCGGTGGAGACGGGCAAAGAGTCGTCGATTGCTGCCATTACAAGTAAAAAAAAATATGTCCCCGGATTTCATTTTAAAAATTTGGTCACCTTACTTTAAGGATTTAGAGAAGATCTGTAGAGAAAAGTAGATCAAAATCCCTCCTGAGATGTGTGCAAACCTGGTCACCACCTACAAGAAATGTCTCACCTCTGTGCTTACCAACAAGGGTTTCTCCACCAAGTATTAGGTCATGTTTTGCTTGGGGATCAAATACTTATTTTACTCACTGAACTGCAACTTCATTTATAGCATTTATTTAATGCGTTTTTTTTTCTGGATTTTTGGTTGATATTCTGTCTCTATCATTAAAATTCACCTATGATAAAAATTATAGACCCTTCATTTCTTTGTAAGTGGGCAACCTTTAAAATCTGCAGGGGATCACATCATTATTTTCCCCGCTGTAAGTGGAGTTGAACCCTGAATTCTAATCCCAGGTCTAGGACGCTGCAGTCTGGTTAGCTATTAAAAAGGTGTTTTTTTCTCCTATTAATGGAAAATAGACGGCAGAGGGTCAGTGACCTCTGTCAGCAGAAGTAATCGCTCAGGATTGTACACTGACATGTAACAGTCGGCACAAAGATGAAGGGGTAATCAATAAGCGGGGTTATCGGTTCAATCATTTCTATTGATCGTGTATTCAGGTCACAGGAATGGCCACACACAGAGCGATACTCACTGATTGCACATGCCAGGCTAGTACTGGGTCCTGCACTCTATTCCCACCTGGAGCCCGATCAGTGCCACTTACCCGGAGAAAACCTAACTGATGTGACTGCTAGAGCGATCGTTTCATGACGAGGGTAGAATATTACTATGGAGCTTACAGAAGGAATAAGAATGCAACCAACACAAGGACTGTATACAATATACAGAACCAGCACTGCTTGCACCATATTTGCTATTGGAGACTAATGGCTACTGAAATTTAATTTCCACAAGTTGCTGCACGGAGAGAAGGAGAACATTACAGTTATCCCAGCAAAAGAGATCCAGATCACTGTAGTCCAGGGAAGAGAGCGATTGGTACAGACCGGCGGTCAAGGTCTGTGTCTCCCATCAAAGGGACCAGAGCCATAAGAGAGGAGCTAAAAGGACCTATTGCTGTCCCTGTTCACCCACATCGGGTTGAGGGGACATACCTGCAACTGAGCCTGTTAGAGCTGCCCTCAGAGACAGACTCACCGCCTCTTCAGGATTAGAGCTGAGAGAATGTTGCCTTTGTGAGGGCCCGAGAGCTGATCATTTGGGACTGCTGATCGCCAAGCCATTGGGACCAGATTAGCCGCCTGCCAGGAAGTGGTGAGCTGATCTCCACAAAACGTGTTCCTCCTGTCTTCTCCTTCTTCCTCCGACTTTTCCTTTTGGGCCGCAGCACTGGAGGAGGGTCGTTTTTGTATCTTCATCAGGTCGGTGGCAGCAGCGGTGGCGGAGGAAGAAGAAGACCAGAGGAAGAAGTGGGGGGATGGAGAAAACCGGAGGAAGAAGCCGGGGAAGAAGAAGCCGGAGGAAGACTGGAGGAGACCAGAGGAAGAAGACATTTTTAATAAAGGACTTATCAAAGATTGGCTATTGTCTTTTGTCACACTACACTACTTTTTTTTGGTGAATGGGTAGGGGTACGATGTACCCCATACTCATTCACATGGGGGGGCGGGATCTGGGGGCACCCTTGTTAAAGGCGGCTTCCAGATTCCGATAAGCCCCCCGCCCGCAGATCCCCACAATTACCGGGCAAGGGTTGTGGGGAAGAGGCCCTTGTCCCCATCAACATGGGGTCAAGGTGTTTTAGGGGGGACCCCAATGCACCCTCCCCATGTTGAGGGCATGTGGCCTGGTATGGTTCAGGAGGGGGGTGTGCCGCTCTATACAATGAGTAGCGGGTAGATGATACCCCTACTCATTCACCAAAAAAAGTGTCAAAAAAGTAAAAATGGGGGGCTTCCAGATTCTGATAAACCCCCAGCCCACAGACCCCCACAACCACCAGGCAAGGGTTGTGGGGAAGAGACCCTTGGAAGAGGCCCCAAAGCACCCTCCCTATGTTGAGGGCATGTGGCCTGGTACGGTTCAGGAGGGGGGGTGGGCCGCTCTCTCATCCCCCCTTTTCCTGTGGCCTGCCAGGTTGCGTGCTCGGATAAGGATCTGGTATGGATTTTGGGGGGACCCACATGCCTTTTTTTTTTTCTTTACATTTTGGCGTGGGGTTCCCCTTAAAATCCATACCATACCTAAAGGACCCCCACGCCATTTAAAAAAAAAATTTGGACTGGGGAGAAACCCACGCCTTTTTTTTCAATGATTTTTAGCTGTAGTATCGGGATCCGACAATACATTACTGCCGCAAGCAGATTTAAATGACATTTCTTCCTTTAGAAATGTTATTTTGCTGTTGTACTGTTATGAACTTGGGAAAGATGTGCTACTTTACAGGCAGACTATGGAGACCCCCCAGGCACAATATTTAATTTTTATTGTTTCACTTTAAGCATTATTAAAATCACTGCTCCTGAAAAAACGTCCGTTTTTAAAACTTTTTTTGCATTGATCCATGTCCCCTGGGGCAGGACCCAGGTCCCCATACACTTTTTATGGCAATAACTTGCATATAAGCCTTTAAAATGAGCACTTTTGATTTTTCACGTACGTGTCCCATAGACTTTAACGGTGTTTGCACAAATTTTTTGCCTGTTCGCATGTTCTGCTGCGAACCGAACCGCTGCTGGAATTACACATTTTAGCACTCTTAAAAACAAAATAGATAATGAAGAAGCAACATTGTTGCAAGGGCAATTTATTTGAGAGAAAGATACATTCATCTCAACATTAACCGCTTCAGCCCCGGAAGATTTGGGGCAGATTAAATGACAGGCCATTTTTTGCGATTTGGCACTGCGTTGCTTTAACTGACAATTGCGCGGTCGTGCGACACTGTACACAAACAAAATTGATGTCTTTTTTTCCCACAAATAGCTTTCTTTTGGTGGTATTTGATCGCCTCTGCAGTTTTTATTTTTTTGCGCTATAAACAAAAGAAAATGAAAAAAAAACCACAATATCTTTTACTTTTTGCTATAATAAATATCCCACATTTTTTATAAAAAAAAACGAATTTTTTCCTCAGTTTAGGCCGATATGTATTCTTCTACATATTTTTGGTAAAAAAAATATCGCAGTAAGCGTATATTGATCGGTTTCTTCAAAAGTTATTGCGTCTAAATAGGGGATTTATGGCATTTTTATTAGTGTTCCATTTTTTTTCCTAGTAATGGCGGCGATCTGTAATTTTTATCGGGACTGTGACATTATGGCGGACACATCGGACACTTTTGACACATTTTTGAAATCATTGACAATTATACAGCGCTCAGTGCCATACAAATGCCCTGATTACTGCGTAAATGTCACTGGTAGGGAAGGGGTTACCACTGGGGGGCGATCAAGGGGTTAACTGTGTTCCCTATGTGTGTTTCTAACTGTAGGGGGGATGGGACTGTCTAGGAGGAGAGAGAGATTGTGTGTTCATACATAGTGTGAACACACAATCTGTCTCCTCTCCCCTGAAAGAACCGGGATCTGTGTGTTTACACACACAGATCCCGGTTCTCGCTCTCTCATGAGCTATCGCGGGAGCCCGTTGGTCATTGCGCCCGCCGGGCACTTGAATCGGCTCCAGGCACACGCTGCCCGCACGCGCACGCCCCTAGTGGCCGAAAGGTGAAGCGACGTAAGGTAGCGTCGTTTCGCCCAGCCGTGCCATTCTGCCGCAGTAAAACTGCAGCGGCTGGTCGGCAAGCGGTTAAAGTATTTATTTGGGGAAGTTACCATTGTACCATTAGAATCAATGGCTGAAACTTGCATTGGGCTATATATAGCGCACATTTTCACTCTCAAAAACGCATTTTAGTCCAGCGCTAATTTCGGTATTTACTATAGCGCCCTGTAAAAAAAAAGGCATGGGAGTTAAAATGAGAGTAGTTTGCATGTCTGAGCATGCTCAGTTGTGCAGGCACCTAGTTGTAGAGAGACGGGGAATTGATCTCTTCTCAGACTTTTAAGGATATTTCAGTGTCTATAACACTTTTTTAAGCAGTTTAAAAGCAGATTATCTTTAAAACAATATTCCACATATTTCAGTACTATTTAGGCGATCACATCATGCTCTAAACATTATTTCCATGTGCAATACTCCAGGTTCTAGCAGAGTAAGGTTTTGGGGGCTATCTGTTTTCTGGAAGCTATAGTAAATTCGATTTTGGGAGTATTTTTTCACCGGCGCTATAGTGAATTCCATTCTTAGTGCTAATTAGCGCGATCGCAAAAATTTGAGCACTAATTGGCGATAATTAGTGCAGCGCCGTAGTAATTCCCGCCATCCATAGCCTCTGCCCAGCAAGTTCTCCCTGAGGGTTCTTCTCTTCTTCCCTCTGACTGGATCCACTCTGCACTGCCAGAAGGAAGGAAGGGGGGAAGAGCAGAGACCCTTGCATCTTCATCCCTTTTTATTGCTCACCGAGATTTTTCCAGCTTGATATGTGTTGAGGGACCAGTCCTTCTCAATGAAACGAGGGGAGGAACGCATTGACCACCTGTGTGCTATTTCTGTCCAATGGATCGGTCTTATTAGAACCAACAGCTGGTCCTTGTGCAACAGAGAACAGGCAGATGTGTCTCCATCCTTCTGGCCACACACACATATTTTTGCTTGCAATATTCTTTGAATTGCATTTTTCATTAACTTTTGCATATCAGCTGAATGTAAAAAAATAAAAAGTCCGAGAGTAGGAGTGACTACTGAATGTTCTGTTTCAAATTTGGCTTCATGCATTGACATACCTCCATAGACCCAGTCTGTCCAGGCAGTTTGGTCACCTGATGATTTGGCACCATTCACAGTCAGCTTCACTCTCCAATAGGACACAGAAGTTGAGGTTGAGGCAGGAACGAGTGACTGCCAAGGCTTCTCATGAAATAACTCATCTTCCTGGACCACAAAGGTGAAGCTTTCAAGCATCTGATTCTGTTGGGTTAATGGAAGGGTTTAGCTTGGGTGCCAAAGGATGGTGTCGCAGGTAAGGCTACCATATAACAAGGACTGTGAGAAACTTGCTGAATCTCTCGCTAGTCAATTATATAGAACTGTTTGCAGATCACAAAAAAAAAAAGGCTCTCAGGCTATAAACAACAAATCTGACATAACAAGCAGACAAATTAACCTGTCCTCACACCTAATTGGTCTCAGGTCATTGTGACCACTCTGCAATAACACCTTTTATAGCTTCAATTTGCAGGATCGGGTATCTGTCCACGGCCAGGCACTGCACTTAGCAGAAAATTACCTATAATAAGTCCAGACGTGTCTGGTAAACGGGCAAGCCAGCAAGACAATGGCGGGATCATCATCAACTCTGCAAGAGGAGCCGAGAGACGGCACCTGATCTCCACCCAAAACTATGATAAATCTGAAAAAAAATGTCAATGGAATTGGCAAAGGACATGTGTGACTTTAAAACTCATTAGCTCCTTTCAAAAGATCCAATCACTTATAATTCGTGTTGGGCAAACGGTTCGGGCCGAGCAAAAGTTCGGTCTGAACATTGCCTGTTTGCCCTTTCGGAGAACACCTGGATTTGTGGGGCGTTCAGCGGGATGTTCGCCCACCGAGCGCCCCACAATGCACTGCGCGCTTCACAGAGAAAGCTGGTTGTTAAGGAGCGGGGCCGGGAAGCCGGTCGCTGTGTCCCTAACAACCGATGAGTCTTCAGCTGTCAATGGGCTTCAGCCTCCCCTTAAATCTCCTTTCCATTTAGATGGGAAGAAGGTACAATTCTTTATTGCATTATCTATGCTGGCACTCTTTAAAAAATGAATTAAAAAAAAAACAAACATTGCCGCAATATAAAAAGGGCCTTCAGGTCTGGTATGGATTTTAAGGGGAACCCCGCGCCAAAAAAAAAGAAACAGTGTGGGATCTCCCCCAAATTCCATACCAGACCCCTATCCAAGCATGCAGCCTGGCAGGCCAGGAAAGGGAGGGGGTAAGCGAGCATCCCCCATTCTGGACCATACCAGGCCACATGCCCTCAACATGAGGGGGGTGCTTTGGGGCACCCCAAATCACCTTGTCCCCATATTGATGGGGACAAGGACCTCTTCCCAACCTCTTCCCATACCAGGCCCTTCAGGTCTGGTATGGATTTTAAGGGAACCCCACGCCGAAAAAAAAAAAGAAACGGTGTGGGATCTCTCCCAGTATCCATACCAGACCCTTATCCGAGCATGCAGCCTGGCAGGCAAGGAAAGTGGGGGGACGAGCAAGCACCCCCCTTTCTGAACCATACCAGGCCACATGCCCTCAACATAGGGGGTAGTGCTTTGGGGCACCCCAAAGCACCTTGTCCCCATGTTGATGGGGACAAGGACCTCTTCCAGACAACCCTGGGCGGTGGTTGTGGGGGTCTGTGGGCAGAGGGCTTATCGGAAACTGAAAGCCCCCTTTAACAAAAGGGGCCCCCAGATCCCTGCCCCCCCCCATGTGAATGAGTATGGGGTACATATTACACCTATCCATTCACCAAAAAAGTGTAAAAGTGAACAAAGACAGTACAAGAGTTTTTGACAATTCTTTAAAAAAAAACAAAAAAACGATGTCCCCGGATGTAGGTCCACCGGGTCCAAAAAAAAAAAGCGATCTGCCTGCGATGAAGGCTAACGGTTCTATATAGGTAGGGGAGCGGCCACCTGGTGGCACCGCCATGTTGTGATGTCACTGACTGGTGCATGCTGGGTCGACCAAATTTAGTATCTGCACCCTGCCATGTTTTCATCTTCACTGTATCTCTTTCTCTGTGCACAGAGATGTGCCCATGTGCAAGTTGGAGGGGTTTGTTTGCAAACAAATCTCTAGTGATCACTATGACAGGTTGCCATGGTGGCAAGAGGGATCAGGAACCTGAAATTAATTATGTGAAGCAAAGTCCCTGGGGCCCCTGAAGCCCAATGGTGACCGCCGCTCGAATACCACGTGACATAAAAAATTGCAAAAATCCACCAATTTATTCTCTAGGGCCTCTGCTTTAAAAATATATACCGTTTGGGGGTTCTAAGTAATTTTTCTAGCAAAAAAACAAAAACAAAAAAAAAATAGTTACATGTGAACAAAAAGTGCCAGAAAAGGCCTGGTGTTCAATAGTTATAAATAGAAAGTGGTGTTGAGCTATTGTTGGGCTTTTGTATATAAATAAGAGTAGTGGGCTAGTAGAGTAAGAGTAGTAGTATAAATAAGAGTAGTGGTTCGGTCCGAGCATTGGCTGTTCGGCCTGTTTGTCCAACACCCGAATTTGCAGGGTGTTCAGCGGGTGTTCGCCCCCTCCCAATCAGGGCGCATTATATGCTGGTTGTTAAGGAGCGGGGCTAGGAAGCCGGCTGTGGCGTCCTTAACAAACGATGAGTCATCAGCTGTCGATGGGTTTCCCCCGCTGACAGCTGAATAAAAAAAGAAAGAAAAAGTTAAAAAAAAAAAAGAAAGAAAAAAACGGCGTGGGGTCCCTCCCAAAATCCATACAAGAACCTTATCTGGGCATGCAGCCTGACAAATCAGGAAAGGGGGGGCGAGCAAGCCCCCCCGAGACATACCAGGCCACATGGGGCCGCCAGATCCCACCCCCGCCCCACCCACCCATGTGAATGAGTATCGGGTACATAGTAACCCTACCCATTCACCAGAAAAGTGTCAAAAAGTAGTATAAACACAGAGAGAGTTTTTGACAATTCCTTTATTAAAAAAATAAAAATAGATAGTGTCTTCTGATGTTAATCCATCATCAATCACGTCGCCCACCACACCCAAAAAATAAAAAACGCTCCCGCCAACATAAAAGCTGGCCGACTACTGCAGGCTCCACCGATAGACAGTTCTTATATAGGTAAGGGGCGGGGTCACCAGGCTACGTCACCTGGTGGCACCACCCCCTTGTGACATTGCGGACCCAGCATGCACCAGTCCTTGTTAAAGGGGGTTTCCAGATTCCGATAAGCCCCTTGCCCACAGACCCCCACAACCACTGGCCACGTTTGTGGGGATGAGGCCCTTGTCTCCATCATCATGGGGACAAGGTGCACTTTGGGGTCGGAACACCCCCCCCCCTTTCCTGACCTGCCAGGCTGAATGCCTGGATAAGGGTCTGGTCTGGATTTGGGGGGGGATGAGTTGGTAACCGCATGCCGTTTTTCTATTTTTTTACATTTTGGTGTGAGGTTACCCTTAAAATCCATACCAGACCTGAAGGGCCCGGTATAGACTGCGGGGGGAACCCCCACGCCGTTTTTTGTTTTTTTTCCTTGCAACTGCAAATTTTAAATGTGATTTGATTTTCTTTAGAAGTGTCCGTTTTGCTGCAGCATGTTTTATGCATGCTACAGATGCGTCACTATACAGGCATACTAAGGGGACCCCCCCAGGCACGATATTTAAAGGAATATTTTATTTTTATTGTTGCACTTTAAGCATCAATACAATCACTGCTCCTAAAAAAAAAAACTACGTTCCCCAGGGCAGTGCCTCGACCCCCATACCCCTTTTATGGCCAATTACTTGCATATAAGCCTTCAAAATAGGCAATTTTGATTTTTCCTGTTCGGCTTCCGTAGACTTCATTGTGATTCGCTGTTTAGGCTAGAACTTTTCCCCTGTTCCAGGAGTTCTGCTGCGAACTGAACAGGGGGATGTTCGGCCCATGTATAAATAGAAGCAGAGATTGTTGATCCAAGGAACATTCAGGGATAAGGAAGAATTTTTCCCTGTTTGAGCCATTGGGCCCCCATGCTTTATCCATGTTTTTGCCTTACTCTGGATCGACGATGGGTATAGGCTACTTTATATGCCGGTTTTCAATTGTTGGTTTTTTTGGGGTTTTTTTGGCGTTTTTTGTTTGGAGGTTTTTTTTTCTGGTTGACCTCGAGGGACTTGTGTCTTCTCTTCAACTAACTTTGTAATTACTTCCCAGTAAAGTTTGACTGTATTATACACATGTCTTTTCTGAAAATTGCTCTATTTACTCTCCCTGTAAAGAACAAAGTGCTACATTGTATGTAAGTGCATAGGAAGTTGTTAAATAATTAGCAAGCTAATGCAGCAATTACCTCCTCAGTGGTCATACACATCAATCACATCACGGGTCATGTTGGGCCGCACTCCTTTGTATGTTATGGCGGCATTACGTTATTATTCTTTTGGATGCAGAAGGCGTCATGTGTTTGAGGATTAATAACAGCCAAACTTAATGGGGCAGCATGCACTGAAGGGAAATGATGTATTTTGAAACTCAATTTTAACATGAAATATTACCTACGAAACAACATGGGGCTTCCATCAGAGCCAGAACACCTGTCATTTACAGGCTCAGCCTGCAGAAATGATAGTTTGATGCTGATTTGGGCAACAAGACATTTCTTCCAGACCACTTTGGTAACTCCAGAACCCCTAACACCCCATATCCATAGACTAATCGAAGAGTAGTGGAAATAGAATGCTGCTCCTGTCCCTTCAATTTCTGTTTGTATTGGTCAAAAAATCTCAGTATATTACAAAGCGGAACATCTTCTATTTTTAGTTTATTATTATTATTAGTAGTAGTAGTATTGTTATTATTATTATATTTATTTTTATTTATTTATAATTAGATGTTTAATATATTATTATATATGTATTATAATTATTGATTATATATTTATTATTTTATTTATTTGGTATTATTATTATTATTATTATTATTATTATTATTGTATTATTATCTATATATTTATTAATTTATTTATTTAGTATTATTATTGTTGTTGTTGTTATTATTTATGATATTATTTATTACTATTAATAGTATTATGATTATTATATCTATTTTTATATTTTTTTATTATATATTTAATATATTATGTATAGATTATTTATTACTACTATTATTATTATTATTTTATTTATGTATTATTATTATTATTATTATTATTATTGATGATATTATTATTTATTATTATTATTATATTTACACTATAGACATTACATTTATCTGCATTGTAAACAAGGCTGGGGCAAGACAGATGGGAAGATCCAGTTACTCAGTACAGGCATGGTGGGAGCCCCTCATAATGGGCACAACAGGTGTACAGACCTGTGAACTCAGCACAGGGATGGTGGGAACCCCTCATAATGGGCACAACAGGTGTACAGACCCAGGAACTTGGCACAGGGATGGTGGGAGCCCCTCATAATGGGCACAACAGGTGTACAGACCCAGGAACTTGGCACAGAGATGGTGGGAGCCCCTCATAATGGGCACAGCAGGTGTACAGACCCAGGAACTTGGCACAGAGATGGTGGGAACCCCTCATGATGGGCACAGCAGGTGTACAGACCCAGGTGAAAAATGTATTTCAAACATGACAGGTCCCCATAATAATTGTCCTAACATGCCATACACTCACATTGTCCCCCCCCCCCCCCCATGTGAAAAGTAACAGCGTCATTCATTATAATTTATATTACTGCAGAACTTTTCTCTTCTCTCCTTTTTCTCAAAGCAATTTCTGCAATGTATTTCTTGTGAAGATTTATTATCGCTCTCCCCTTCCTTCTTGGCTTAGTACAGTTTACTACCAGCGGGGGAGATATATCAGAAAAGTGTTCAGTAATGTAGAAGGCAATTCTGTTATTATTATTATTATGAAAACAAACCAAGTTCCCGTATCCGGAGAGCCGGTCCTCTGACCGCGTCTGAAATCCGTCTCTAGACTTTGCGGAATTCTGTGAATGGAATCTTTGGTGTTGTGGTGGGACCCTGTGAGGATAACAGTCTTTCCATACTTGAATGCTATTTATTATAGTTTTATTCTACAATTTCCAGGATACCTACAAATGTGCCTGTCTTCCTGTACAGCCAAATGTTCCGCAATAATCATCCTTCCCACATACCGAGTATCCCAGGGTCTACTTATCTCTTTTCACTGCAGATAATCCTGATGTGTTTTATGGAACTCCAGACTAAATCTTTTTTTATTTCCATTCTATTTTATTATTTTTATATATCATTTTTTTTGTTAAATTTTATTTTATTATTATATTTTATTTAATTTTTTTAATTAAATTTTTGAAACATTTTATGTACTTCATAATATGACATTTACAGGAACAGTTCACATCTTCATGTAACTTCAGCTGCTTGTATGTCTGGGACTACTGTTACATTTTTATTGTAGGTATTCCTGACTCCAGCTTAAATCTTTTTTATTTATTTATTTCAATTTTATTTTATTATATTTGTATTATTATTATTAATATTATTTTTATTATGTATTCCATTTCATTGTGTTTGTTTATATATTGTTTTTCAAATCTATTTTATTATTATTATTATTGGTATTATTATTATTATTTGTATTATTATTATTATTGTTTTTATTAAATTTTCAAAAATGTTATATACGTCATAATGTGAAATTTACAGGAACAGTTAAGAAAATGCATGAAATTTTAGCTGTTTTTTTTTTTTTAATACATTTTATTTTATTATTGCATTTTATTTTTTGTTATTATTTGTTTATTTTATTTTTTTTTTTTATTTCAATTCTATTTTATTAGTATTATTATTTGTATTCATTTTTCAAAATTTGTATATACTTCATAATGTGAAATTTACAGGAGCAGTTGAGATCTGCATGTAACTTTAGCTGCTTTTATATTTTTTTTAATTCAGTTTTATTTTATTATGCATTTTATTTTAATTTTTTTATTATTATTTGTTTATTACATTTTTTTTATTGTTTTCCATCTTTTTTCAATTCTATTGTATTGTTGTTATTATTATTTGTATTCAATTCTTGAACATTTTTATACACTCTATATTGTGAAACTTACAGCAAACAGTTGAGATCTGCACGAAACTTCAGCTGCTTCTATATATTTTTTAATTCAATTTTGTTTTATTATTTCATGTTATTTTATTTTTATTTGTTTTATTATTATTTTTTTTTCAATTCTATTTTATTATTATTATTTATTTATTTTTGTATTCAATTTTTGAAAATGCTATTGTTCTGACTCAACCACAAGGCCATAAACTTTATCTCCAGCTTCATCTAATCTATTTACTCGGCATAACATCATCTTTTATATTTTACCGAAAAATTGGGTTATGTATTGTGTTTTTTGGGGGGTTTTTTTGCATTAAAATTTTTTTTAAACGTAAAACTGCTGTGCAAATACCGTGCGACATAAAAAAATTGCAATGACCGCCATTTTATTCTCTGATCTTCAAGTGGTTATCGGTATTTCGAGTAACAATGTAACACGTGGCTGACACATCACTGAATAATAAACAGCTGTGACGAGGCAGGATTTCTTCTCCTGCTACCGTACGGTACAAGGTCATCTCCAGGACAGAGATAATCATAAATAGAAAAATAACAGAAGTCTGATTGCCCTGGCAGGGCTGATGAAGGCAGTGACCTTCATCGATGTGAATAACATTATTATAACATGAAAATCGCGTTTCAATGGCTAAAGAGAACCTGTCATGATAGCAGCACGGGGTGTGTCATGGCTGACTTAAAGGGGCAAGTCCAAAGGCTGCCCCCCCCCTCATCATCGCTTTGTCATTTAAGGTGGAACTCCATGAAGAGAATGGGCTGGTATTGCACCCTCTGTTGCAGTTTTATTGCGGTTTATAGGGTTACAGAGGAGGTCTAGTGCTAGAATTATTGCTCTCGCTCTAATGATCGCAGCGATACCTCGCATGTGTGGTGCGAACAAATTTTCCCTCATTTGGATGTGGGCGTGTGTAGGAAGAGGAGGAGTCACTGGTCCCCGTCTTTCACCTGCAAACTTTAACTTGAGCTATTGAGCTCTGCAAATAACTGCAAAGAAAGTATAAAAAAGAAAAGGAGCCATTAGCTCCACCTTCTGGCTAAAACAGAGAACGCCACGTATTTCAAATGTAGTATTTTCCATTTTCCTGTTAAAACTACAGAAAATAAATATATAAAAAAATAATAATAAATGTTCCACTGAAATGAGTCAGTATGTGTTCAGTCTGGAGAGCGTCCCATACTGTTTGTAACAATTTACTAATTTATTGCTCCTTAATCATCCGCCGTGTGTGTAACCCCCTGTGGTTTTATCTCAGCGTATTATAATTTCAAGCAATGTAATTAACTGAGCTCCATCTGTTCCGGATATCACCAGACATGCATTTCAGCATTTCTCTAACCGCACGGCAGTTCCAGGCAGCCAGTGAAAGCCATCGTTGAGCGGGGATGGATAATCTGTGAAGCCAACATAGGCTGTGGCCTAGGGCGTCTAGGTCGTGAGGGGCAGAACACAGCCAGCTGACAGTCAGTAATGCATTTCTGTTCATTAAAAATCCCCCCCCCCAAAAAAAAATATGAGCACTAATCTGTCGAAGTTTTCAACAACAAATATTTGGGAGCTGGTTCTCAAATTTTCTGACATCAAAACTTGTTGTCGGAAATTCTGAGTGTGTGTACACAATTCCGACGCACAAAATTCCATGCATGTTCAGAATCAAGTAGTAGAGCCGCTGTGGCTATTGAATTTCATTTTTCTCGGCTCGTCCTACGTGTTGCACGTCACCGCATTCTTGAGATTCGGAATTTCCGACAAGATTTGTGTGACCGTGTGTATGCAAGACAAGTTTGAGCCAACATCCGTCTGAAAAATATCCACGGTTTTGTTGTCGGGATGTCCGATCGTGTGTATACAGCATGAGAATGAATCCCCTCTCTTACCAGGACAAATCCGCCCTCCTACTAAAATCCCCCCTCCCTGCACAAATCTGTGCCCCCCATCTCCCCGCCCAGCTCAAATCCTCTCTCTCCCCAAATCCTCCCAGAACACCCCCCCCCCCCAAAAAAAAAATCCCCCTTAGCACAAATCCTCTACTACTCAAATCCCTTCCACCCAGTACACATCCTACTCCCCACTCCAGCCCCCCCCCCCCAGATCCTTCCCCTCCCCCACTTCAAATCCCCCCACCTAGCACAACCCCCCCCAAATTTCCCCATCCTAGCACACATACCCCTCAGTCATCCCTACTGACACAACCCCCCCCCCCCCCCCCGCCCCAAAAAAATAAATAAATCACTCTTCCTAGCACAAATCCTCTACTCCTCAAATCCCCACCCCCAGCACAAATTCCCCCTCCTAGCACAAATCCCCCCCATATTTCCCCTAATAGCACAAATATCCCTCAATCATCCCTACTGACACAACCCCCCCCCCCCCCCGCACAAAGAAAAGAAATAAAAAATCACTCTTCCTAGCACAGATCCTCTACTCAACCCCCCCCAGCACAAATCCCCCCCCTAGCACTAATCCCCCCCCCCCATATTTACCCTAATAGCACAAATATCCCTCAATCATCCCTACTGACACAACCCCCCCCCCCCCTCCGCCCAAAAAAAAAGAGAAATAAAAAATCACTCTTCCTAGCACAAATCCTCTACTCCTCAGATCCCCCCCCCCCCCTCAATTTCCCCTCCTAGAACAAATGCTCCCCAATCAACCTTACTGGCACAAATTCTGCCCCCCCCCCACCAAAAAATGTCCCCCTTCTGGGAACCAATCCCCTCTACCATATCACCTCTTCTAGCACAAACACACCAAATCCCCCATTCCATCCTAGCACAGATCTTTTTCCCACATTCTCCCTCCAAATACAAATCCCCCAAATCACCACTTCTAGCCCCCCCCCCCCCCAGATTTCCCCTCCTAGAACAATTTGTAAACCCTGCTGCCCCACAAATTGATGTAAGGAGGGACTCTGATGGGGACCCTGATATATTGGGGGTTTTGGTAGGGACCCTTATGTAAAGGGTGACTCTAAAGTAGGGAGGACTTTGATGGGGACCCTGATGTAAAGGGTGACTCTGACATAGGGAGGACATTGATGAGGACCTTGATGTAAGGAGGGGCTCTAATAGGGACCCTCATGTAAAGGGTGACTGTGATGTGATGTAAGGGGGAACGCTGATGGAGACTCTTATTTGAGGAGACTCTGATGCGGACCCTCATGTAAGAAGGGGTACCCTGATGTAAGGAGGGACCCTGGTGTAAGGGGGACTCTGATAGGGACCTTGATGTAAGGGGGGACTTTGATGTAGGTAGGACTTTGATGGGGACCCTGATATAAGTGGAGACTCTGATGAAAGGGGGGCTCTGATAGGCACCCTGATGTAAGAGGGACTCTGATGGGGACCCTGATGTAAGTGGAGACTCTGATGAAAGGGGGTTCTAATAGGGACCCTGATGTAAGAGTGACTCTGATGTAGGGAGGACTTTGATGGGGACACTGATGTAAGGAGGGACTCTAATGAGGACCCTGATGTAAGGGTGTACTCTGATGGGGATCCTGATGTAAGGATGTACTCTGATGGGGACCCTGATGTAAGGGTGGACTCTGATAGGGACCAGTGGTGGCTAGTGCTCTATTTGGGGGGAGGGGGCAAACAAGCCATGCCCCCCCCCCCCCCGGCAAGTCGGTCGGTGCACCCACCCCCCATCCTGTAGCTCGCACTTACCCCATCTAATTTGCAGGCAGCTTCGGATACTTCCTGCATCTCCTCCTCCTTGGCAGCTTCACGGTGGCTTCCTGGGGGCTTCCCCTGCGTCTCCTCCTCCTCCTCGGCGGCTTCTCCCGCATCTCCTCCTCCTCAGTGGCTTTCCGGCAGGTTCTCCCGCATCTCCTCTTAGGCCAATCGGGTCTCAGGACCCACTTCCTGATTTTCCGGGAAGAGAACCAGGAAGACCATAGCGAATATGAATTCGCTATTGTCACACAAGTGGGTGGGCTCGGGGCGCAGTGCGCCCTGTCATATTTTTTTTTTTTACATCGTTTATTTATTTTTTTGATCAGAAAAAAAAAAGTTTTATTGTATAAAAGGTCAAAGAGAAGATACAAAAGGTACAAACAACCGGATTTAGAATGAAGCTTCCGGTATGGTAAACAATACATCAATGACCTGATATTCCAGAAATCAAACCAACATACAGAATATGTGTCTCTTAGCAAGGTATAAATTCTACAACTTTAGAATAGGGTTCCTTATGTGCATATTTCAGAAAACATAACACAAAACAAATAACAAACCAAAACAAACTTATAAATCTATAGATTGTGTGCCGTCGCTCAAACAGGTCATATAAGTGTATGCTACTGTAGCTCTACCTCCCCATCAACATGTCCACCCACCATTATCGCTCCACTATCCAGGAAGTCTAAAACAATTCTCTCACATCTGTAACAGTCTATCCTTGACCAGTTGAGGAGGGGCTACTGCTGGGGCTTCCAGCCACTCCTGCCATATTCTGGTGGATTTCGCGCTGGCATTCCAATGTTGATATACATGCTTTTCCCTAATCAGAATATCATTAGCTTGTTGTATCCATTGGCGTGACGTAGGCGCCTGAGGAGAGAGCCAGAATCAGTTTGCAAGCTAAATAAAGTAGTCTAGTAAGGGCAATATACATATCTGAAGAGTATAGCTCCTCTTCTAGACTACCGAGCAAACAAGTGACTGGGTTCAGTTGTATTTGTATCTGATAGACGCTATTGATGACTCCGACCACATTCTGCCAGTATCTCACCAATTTTGGACATTTCCACAACAAATGTATTAGGGTGCCTGGGTGTGTTTAGCATTTCGGACAAAAGGAGGAGTCCCTCCTACCCCACCTATGCAGAATGGGAGTTCTGTAGGTCCGATGGAGAATAAACAGATGTGATAGTTTCTGTGTTGCAGATGTGGATATCAACGGATCAGCAGCCAGGATTTGTGTCCAGCTATCCTCATCAATAGGGCCAACATCTGATTCCCATTTATCCCTGCAGGGTAGTAAGTCCGGGGCCTGGATGTGGGAGAGTAAATAGGCATAGATTCAGGATATACTGCCTTTTTTGTCAGTGGTGGCAAAGATTGTGTCAAGAAATTCTGACTCCGCCAAGCTCAGATTTAGACTTCTGCCCTGCACCCTCAATGCATGACTAACTTGGAAATACAGGCAATAGTTATTGTCTATCTGATTAAATTCCTGTCACAAGCGATCAAACGTTTTCATAGTGGACCCATCGAACAGTTGCGAGAGGTACTTAAGTCTGGCCACTTTCCATCTAGAGTAGCTAGTGAAATTTTTAGCCAGTTCAGGGTATGACCTATTTCGCCAAATGGGGGTGCATTTCAAAAAACCTGTGATACCCATTCTTTTTTTTAATTTCCTTCCATAGTTTAACAATCAATTGCACCATTGGCCATTCCGTCCGGGAGTCCCATTTCCAGTTGGGACATTGCCAAATATTCTGCCATATATTTAAACAGCAAGGTCCTGGAAGGGTCCAATGTTCCTGGTAGGTCCCACCCAGAAAGGTTTGCAACTGCGCAGCTAAAAAATAAGTAAAGGAGTGAGGGACAGCCATCCCACCCAAGTCCTTAGGCTACTGTAGGGTAGTTAATTTAATACGGGCAACTCCATTTTTCCATATTAATGCTCTATATTGGGAGTCTATGCAGTTAAACCAGTAGTGTGGTATCCATACTGGAGCATTATGCAGGACGTATATTAATCAGGGAGCCCATACCATTTAAATAAGATTGGCCCTACCTGTAACTGATAAAGGTAGTTTACACCAACTAGTGCACTTATGCCTAAATTTCTGAAGGAGAGGTTTCAGATTCAGCTTAATGTAGTCTCCTGTATCACTAGTCACCACAATTCCAAGATATTTAAAGGAACGGACTATATCCACTTGAGATGCCGAGTCCGGAAGAGGAGAGTCCACAGGGTCCAGTAATAGAAGGGAAGACTTTTGCCAATTAATGGTACTCTTAAATACCCTGCGTATTGCCCAAACTGATTAATAAGGTTCATTACATATTCCAATGAGCCGGCAGTGTCCCCTAGATTTACCACTATAACTGTTTCAAGTATTCCCAGTGGAACACAGGGGGTATAAATACATCGAATGTCCACGCAGGACAACAGTTGAGGGGGGCCCCAATGTTTCTGGTTCACCCTTCAGGCCGAAGAGACTTGCAAGTTCCGCTGAAAGAAAAAAGAAAAAACAACAGGTAAATAGAACAATGGGCAACTTCACCGCCTTAAAGAGGTAAAACCCCCAGGGTAGAAGATTAGTGCCACAGATATTTCAACGGATCAACCAGATAAAATGATATGAGTATGGGTCACCCGCTAAGTCTTTACCATGTTTCCGCAAGGTACGTTCCACCCGATCCAGCCAGTTGGATGTCACCGCAGGATTACCAAAGAAATGGGTTGCAGAAAAGCCAGGGTAAAAAAATATCCGGACATTGTTTATTTTCATAGCTCCTCCCTTGGTTCTAGCCAGATAAAGGGCTGCGTCACGATCCTTGAAGTTTAGAAAATTAAACGCGAAATGCCTGGGTGGTTCCCCCGGGCGAGGGGGTCTTGCAGGCACCTGGGGGGCTCGTTTAACAGCAAACATAGTAGAAAATGCCTTCCTGCCAAAGGACTCAGTAAGCCAGCACTCTATGAAGGCGACGGGATTCTTCCCCTCAGCCCTCTCTGGAATGCCCATAGCCCACACATTGTTTCTCCTCAGCCTGTTCTCCATATCTTCCAAACGGGCATTATGGTTGGATGTCAGGGTATGCATTTGTCGTACCACGTGTTGTAATGGTGCCACATCATCCTCAAGGGTACTTGTGTGGCCTTCCAGGGCCTTCGTACGGTCCCTTAGCTTTTGCATGTCTTGGCGTATCAGTGCAACCTCTTATTTCACTCCTTTAAGTTCAGTGGTTAGATTAGTGAGATTAGTATTACAGGTTGATATGGTGGTGAAGCTCTCTCTGAAAGTGGGTTCTGAGTCCTGGCACACTGGGGTCTTTATCTGAGTGTAAGATAGCAGGGGTACTCACTGTGTCCCATACAAGCTCTGCTGGATCCTCATCCCAGGCAGCCTCAGTTTCATGCTCTACAGAGTGCTGGGAGCAATCTTCGCCATCCCGCTGTTTACTTTGGCTGGAGTGTCCTTGTAGTGGGCTTTAGAAAAGAGCTTCTGAGCAGCCTCTTTGGTGACCGGGATGAAAGGGCGCCATCTTGGCCCGCATGGTCCAGCGGCTGGTCTTTTCCACACCAAGACATGATGTATTCGGTCGGGAAATGTAGCGTTCTAGCCCGAGGAACCTGGCACACTGGGCGATGCTGCAGTGGTGAGTACGATGTGTGGAAAGAAGGATTTCAGGATGAGTGTCAGGAGTCTCGGCAGAGAGAGCCGTCAGTGCGTCCTACTCCATACGCCGCAAGCCACACCCTCCTACATCTTTTATTTACTTTACAAATCAGAAAGGGAACTGTAAGAATATAATTGCGCTATGAAAGGTCAGATCAGGTGGCAGAGATGAGACTCCCTATTGAAATAACTGCAACCTCAGAAAAATTAGTCTCAGGCACCATGCACAGCAGGAAAGAAAGATAAAAGCCAAAAAAAAAAGCTTTTTTCTTCCTGACTGAAGTCACTTTTTTAATATAACAACTAATTTTACAATACAAAAGATATAAAAAATGAACAGATTATAAAATCAAACATTATTACCATCTTTGTTAGCGATTCTTCTCCCAGGCGTGTGCGAGCCCACTTAGCACATTGTGCGATGTCCCTGGCGGCTCCTTTTGTCTGCTGCCACAGATGAATATTTCTTTTAAGAGGTTGCGATGCGCCTTCAAAATAGTCCTAATTTACATGCGTCGCCTTCAAAGCCAGAGCAACAGCGAGTGGGAAAACTCCAGAGATCAGCAGAACAATGTCTGATTGATCCTCGTCTTCCCATTTACATGGTGTCAGTGCTCAAAATGAAAAGACTCTGATCTGAAAGAGAAGGAACCGCTGGTAACACCAAATGTGTGAATCACAGAAAACCAGAGTGAGACCAAATTATGGATTGTATGGACAGCGGGGACCCAGAGCTATTATTACTCCACCTGCTGAGATAGAAAATTCCCAGTGAAGGTTCTGATTGTTGATTGTCAGTCCAGAAAGTATTAACCTTTATGTGAACAGAAGAAGAAGTGAGTAGCAGTGCAACAAAAATGACTCTACGAAACAGAAGGGTAATGGATGTACAATGAAGGACATGGGCAACAGTCCTAAGTGTGATAGGGTTGGCTCCATATCATCAGATCATATCTGTGGTTTCTCCTGAAAATAACCTCAAGCCATTTTTTTCCTGTGATATTTCTATTTCCTACTAATAACAGAAAAGGGACATGACTTAAATGTGTGATTTCTCCCTTTTTACATTTCAAGACTCATCGCCTAAAGGCAGACGAGACTCCAGTGAGTCCTTCATGTTTTTCCATTGTTGGGTACTGGCTCTCAATACTCTCTTCTACATAAACCACAGATGTAGTGAACCAACAATGCCCTCATCTACTTAAAAATCATTACCTAAAGGCAAATGAGAATCAATTGACTCCAAAGTCCTCTGTGTCTTTCCATTGTTGGGTACACTACTGGCTCTCAATGCTCTCTTCTACATGAACCACATATATCAGGGGCCCCCAATGCCTTCATCCACTTCATACCCTTTAAAACTCATCAATTAAAGGCAGATGAGATTCCAGTGACACCACTGTCCTCTATGTCTTTCCATTATTAGGTACACAACTGGCTCTCAATGTTCTCTACTTCATTAACCACAGATGTAGTGAGCCATCAATGCCTTCTTCTACTTCATACTTTTTAAAACTCTTCAACTAAAGGCAGATGGGACTCCAATGTCCTCCATGTCTTTCCACTGGGGAGTACACCATTGGTTCTCAATGTTCTCTGCTCCATGAACCACAGATGTAGTGGACTACCAATACCCTCATCCACTTCATACCTTTTCAAAACTCACTACATAAAGACAGATCAGACTCCAGTGTACATGTCCTCCATTTCTTTCCATTGGTGGGTATACTACTGGCTGTCCATGTTCTCTGCTCCAACACATGTAGTGGACCACCAATGCCCTCATCAACATTATACTTGATAAAACTCATTCCCTAATGGCATATGAGACTCCAGTCTGCTTGGTCTCCATTTCTTCCCACAGAGAATACCAGTGTTATCTGTAAAAAAAGCAAAGGGAAGGGAATTATTACAGTGCCAACACAATGCAGTACAAGGTAAAGTTAGGAAAAAATACATTTTATTACAATGAATTAAAAACCAATAATCAAAAATACTACATCACATAAAAAAGTAGCATATGCAGTGTACTGTTGGCCAAGAGAGTATTGGCTAATTATAGTAGCAGGTCAAGTCTTCCCTACTAGTTTCGCCAAAACATTGGCTTCATCAGGGGAATAGGACATGACAAAAACAGAGAACATTTTTTAGAAAACAACATCAATAAACATAAATATGATGTCAAACATGGAGCGCATTACTAAATAATTGGGCGATGTGGAACTTGATGTCCAACCCTCCTCCCCAATCCACCAGAACCCCCCCACACACCATACAGTATGGTGGGAATGCACATCCCAACACCCCAAATGCTCACCCAACCTACCCTAGTAGCCCAATGGGGCAGGGTCAATATGGCCCAAATCCAAAGGATGGCAAGCCCACACTGCCGCAGTGTGGCTGCAAAGGGGGCGGAAAGGAGACCAGTAAAAACAAAAAATAAAGACAACTCAATTAGAGCTCATGTCTATTTCATAAATAGAGCTAAAAAGCCTCAATACATATCACAAAGCATTAAGAATATTGTGAAGAGAGGGGCACTGTAGTAACCAGGGATATATAATCAATCCAGGAAGGACGATTAAACTGGAGTATTGACAAAAACTAAATGACAATAAAAAGAAGATAAGAAAAATGACTTGGGTATGGCTCAAAAAAAAAAACCTCCAGATAACTTTTAAAACCTCGCTGTATGCTGGTTATCAGCTTACCCTTGAAACAGTATGATACGATCCAGAGCTTCAAAATGTTGTTTGAATCAACAATAAAAATTGATGTGGGGCAGTGACTTAGTTGAATAACAGGTACTATCCAAATATCACAGCATAAAAAGGCCTGATCAGGGAAAGAGAATATAACGTAAGGAATAACGTTACATCAAACACCTATCAGCGGTACAAGGATAGGGGTCAAATAGAAACAAGAAACCCCCCATCTAAAATACTACCTTCAATGGAGAAATCTGGCATAACAGCGCCCCTTGAAGCCAGCAATCAGAGGCTGGCAGGGTCTGCCTTTATAGCCCCTCCACCCGGTTGGTGTGTGACGTCACCAACCGGGAGCGGACAAATTATGGCCGCCACGCCCCTGCGCAGTATTGATGTCCAGAGGCCTACAATGCCCAGAATGCCGAGCACAGCGCCAACCACGTCACACGACTCCGGCCGTGTGGCACAGACAGACAAGGGCCATCCAATAGGGAGGACAGGAAAATTCATCCACACCTATATGGGAGGATGTAAAAAGTAGCAGATGTTAGAGGAGAGAATACGGGGCTAAAGGGGGCAGGGGGACGGGCTTTGTGTCAAATGACAGTCGGCCCTTGGGTGTCCATACAGCCAAAGGCTGTGAACGGATCGACGCCCCCAGGGTGGACCACAATGGACCCACAACCGATAGGGGAACAAGGCAGATGGGGAAGGGTGGAATGGGGGAAATGGAAATGGAGGGGAGGGGATCGAGTGAAAAGGACCGGACAGGAGAAAGTCATACAATGCTCCTGTGAACATGACATTTTTTCCATATACCAAATCGTCCAATAAGTTTGCGCAACATGTATACACATATCAGCAACTTATAAACAAATCAAGAAGAAGTATACGATTAAACAGTCAAAATAACCAACATATGAATTAATTTGAATAAACTGATTACAAAGCAAATAATCAATGTACATATACAGTACAAAATATAAAAAGTAATTAAGGACAGTATTTTTAAGGACACTTGACCCGAATATATTCTATGTTGATCCTAAGATGGTGAGGGGATCATAAGAGCAGTGAATTGTCAAATATGGAATAGGGGGAGGAAAAAGAATAGAAAAAAACAACCCTGATCGAATCAGTTGGAGGCACAGTCAGACGATCAGTTCGGGGTCTGAATACATCAGGTTAAAAAAAAAAAAATAATAATATCAAATGAACTGAATCACAATTATAAAAAAGATTAAAAGCTAATGTATTCATTTAAACCCGGATATTTAATAGCATCTAGGCTGTGTATCCATTTTTCAAAGAATTAAATTCAAAATACTAACAACTACATACAAAGCCATCCAGAATTTAGCCCCCAGCTACATCACTAGCCTAGTCTCTAAATACCAACCTACTCCTTCTCTTCGTTCCTCTCAAGACCTTCTGCTCTGTAGCTCCCTCATCACCTCCTCCCATGCTCGCCTCCAGGACTTTTCCAAAGCCTCTCCAATCCTATGGAATGCCCTACCCCAATCTGTCCACTTATCTCCTACTCTATTAGCTTTTAGACGATCCCTGAAAACCCTTCTCTTCAGAGAAGCCTATCCTACCCACACCTAACAACTGCTTTTTCATTTTCTCCATCAGCTCACCCCTCACAGTGATTACATCTTGTTTCCACTTGACCCTCCCATCTAGATTGTAAACACGAGCAGGGCCCTCTTATCCCTCCTGTATTGATTTGTATTGTAAGTGTACTGTCTGCCCTCATGTTGTAAAGCGCTGTGCAACCTGTTGGCGCTATATAAATCCTGTATAATAATAATAATAATAATAACTGTAACGGAGTAACGTCGATTCCACTGCCTCGAGCGTGTAAAGGTACATGCTCCAATGCGGCAAAATGAACAACATTAGAACCAAAGTCATGTTGACATCAAATGTGTCTATTGAGGGCAGTGGTCATTAACCGTTTATATAGTGGCACAATGTGATCCTTAATAAGCTTGAAAAATGGGTGTTTCGTCTTGCCGATGTAAAAACATCTGCACAGGCAAGTGGCCAAATAGACCACTCCAACTGTTTTACATGTAACTCTATGTTTAACTGTATGAGTTTTACCATTAGGGAGAATAGTATCTCTAGAGTTGGAAATAAAAGAGCAGATGTCACAACGTCCACAAGGGAATGTGCCAGTAAATTTGGAATTGTCTGTATTTCTGCGCATATGATGGCTAGTTACCAAACGGTCCTTTATAGAGGGAGCCAGTCGGTATGTGATCTCAGGGTAAGATTTTATATATTTTTTGATTGTGCTGTCTGCGTTCAATAGAGGCCAAAATTTAGAGAAAATACCTCTCATCTGAGTATGTTGTTTTGAAAACTGAGTTATGATACGAACCGTGTGGTTAGTCTTGGGAGAATTTTTTAGAATGGATGAGGTCCCGTCTATTCAGTTTGACTACTCTGTTAAATGCCCTTTTTAAAAGGGATCGACTATACCCTCTTTGGTATAGTCTATGGTACAGATCTTTGGCATGATAAGGTACAGAACTTTTGCATGATAAAAGTCTATATCTAAAGTACCGTTTATCCTAAGTCGTAAAAACTGACTATCCTGGTTCTCTGCCTATTTATCACAGCTCTCCTTCAGTGTCACCTACAACTCTGTCTCCTCCTCTCCATTGCCCCTTTCTGTGGGGGTCCCCCAAGGCTCTGTTCTTGGACCCCTTCTCTTCTCTATCTACACCTCCTCCCTTGGTCACTTGATAACCGCCCACGGCTTCCAATACCACTTATACGCTGATGACACCCAAATCTATCTGTCTACTCCTCACCTCACTCCTTCAGTCTCCTCTCGCATTACTAACTTACTAACTGACATATCAGCGTGGATGTCGCACCACTTCCTTAAACTAAATCTCTCTAAAACGGAGCTATTAATATTGCCACCCGCCCATGCCCGCCTGCATGACTTTTCCATCAAAATCAACAATGCAACCATCAGTCCCTCCCCTCACGGTAGGGTACTAGGTGTAATCCTAGACTCTGACTTGTCATTTCAGCCTCAAATCTAATCGTTGTCAAAAGTTTGTAGAATTCACCTTCGTAACATCTCTAAAATTCGCCCCTTTTTAACAAATGAAACCACCAAGCTCCTCATTCACTCCCTTGTTATCTCTCGCCTTGACTATTGCAACTCCCTTCTCATTGGCCTGCCTCTCCATAGGTTATCCCCTCTTCAATCTATCATGAATGCTGGTGCCAGACTTATCCACCTTACCAACCGCTAAGTGTCTGCCAACCCTCTCCTCCAATCCCTACACTGGCTCCCAATCACCCAGCAAATTAAATTAAAACTACTAACCACAACACACAAAGCCATTCACAACTCTTCCCCAAGCTACATCACCAATCTTGTCTCCAAATATCACCCAAATTGTCCTCTCCGCTCTTCTCAAGACCTCCTGCTCTCAAGCTCTCTCGTCTCCTCCTCCCATGCTCGTCTCCAGGATTTCCCCAGAGCCTCTCCCATCCTCTGGAACTCGATACCTCAACCTGTCTGGCTATCCCCTTCTCTTGCTACCTTCAGGCGATCCCTGAAAACTCATCTCTTCAGGAAAGCCTATCACGTCTCCAACTAATCTCCCACCACTTCCATCAGCTCATTCCCCAAAGTTACAACCTTTTGTACCACCAGCCCCACCCTAGTAGATTGTAAGCTTTTCTGAGCAGGGCCCTCTTAATCCTCTTGTATTTTATTGTATTATAACTGTATTGTCTCCCTTTTATATTGTAAAGCTCTGCATAAACTGTTGGCGCTATATAAATCCTGTAATATAATAATAATAATACTGTCCGACAAAGGTTTTGGATGTGCACTACTGGCATGCAAAATCGTATTGCCGGCAGAAGGCTTGTGATATAAACAGGAATGTAGAATTCCTTTAGTGTCAACATGAATTTGTAAGTCAAGAAAATTGATCTTAGACTGTCTACACTCCATTGTAAAGTTGAGGTTATAGGCATTAATAGCCAGTAGGTCCATCAGCCGTGAGAGTTCATCCTGCGTGCCTGACCATAAAGTAAGAATATCATCAATATACCTATGCCAGGCGATAGCATGCAGAAGTAAATCTGATAGATGATCATTGGCAAATAGGTCCCTCTCCCACCCCCCCAGGTACAAGTTGACATAGGAGGGGGCACACTTGGACCCCATAGACACCCCCTGTACCTGGAGGAAGTGGGAGGAACCAAACATAAATATATTTCTTGTTAGGATGAACTCCAATAGCTGAAGGACAAACTGGCTATATAAATTAGATGAAGGTCCACGTTCTTTTAATTGAGTATGAATAACCTCTATTCCCTTTACATGTGGGATGGAATTATAAAGACTCTCAATATCTAGAGCTACCAACCAAGTATTGGGGGGAATCTGTTTACCATCTATACTTCTGAGCAGGTCAATAGTATCTTTGACATAGGAAAATAGAGAAATAGGATGGGAGAGGGACCTTTTTGCCAATGTTCATGACTTTTCTCCATCCTTCCCCATCTGCCTTGTTCCCCTGTCGGTTGCGGGGCCCATTGTGGTCCATCCTGGGGGCATCGATCCGTTTACAGCCTTTGGCTGTATGGACACCCAAGAGCCGACTTTCATTTGACACGATGCTCGCCCCCCGTCCCCCTTTCACCACGTAGCCTCTCCCCTAACATCTGCTACTTTTTACATCCTCCCATATAGGTGTGGATGAATTTTCCTGTCCTCCCTATTGGATGGCCCTTGTCTGTCTCGCCCACGTCTGTCTGCGCCGCACGGCCGGAGCCGTGTAATGTGGTTGACGCCGTGCTCGGCATTGTAGGCCTCTGGATGTCGATACTGCGCAGGTGTGGCGGCCGTAATTTGTCCGCTCCTGGTTGGTGACATCACACGCCAACCGGGTGGGGGGCTATAAAGGCAAACCTTGCCAGCCTCTGATTGCTAGCTTCAAGGGGCACTGTTATGCCGGACTTCCCCTTTGAAGGCAGTATTTTGGATTTTGGATGGGGGGTTTCTTGCTTCTATTTGACCCCTACCCTTGTCCCACTGATAGGCGTTTGATTGTAACGTTATTCCTTACGTTATATTCTCTTTCTGATCAGACCTTTTTATGCTGTGATCTTTGGATAGTGCCTGTTATTCAACTAAGGCACTGCCCCACATCAATTTTTATTGTTGATTCAAACAATATTTTGAAGCCCTGGATCGTATTATACTGTTTCAAGGGTAAGCTGATAACCAGCATACAGCGAGGTTTTAAAAGTTATCTGGAGTTTTTTTATTGTCTGTTGTTTTTATTAAGTTTATTGTCATTTAGCTATTCCACTGTCAATACTCCAGTTTAATCGTCCTTCCTGGATTGATTATGTAACCCTGGTTACTACAGCGCCCCTCTCTTTATTTTTGTTTTTGCTCTTTATAGAGCAACAACTGTTTTTGTCACGTCCTATTCCGCTGAATGTTTTGGCGAATCTAGTAGGTAAGACTTGACTTGCTAATATAATTAGCCAATACTCTCTTGGCCAACAGTACACTGCATATGCTCCTTTTTTATGTGATGTAGTATTTTTGATTATTGGTTTTTAATTCATTGTAATAAAATGTGTTTTTTCTAACTTTACCTTGTACTGCATTGTGTTGGCACCGTAATAATCCCCCTCCCTTTGCTTTTTTTTATAATTAACATTTGGGATGAGGTGCCTTATCTAATAAGGACAATCCAGCCACTTACTCCATATATTTACCAGTGTTATGTGGTTTGCGTAACACTTTACAAGTTCCAGATTTCGTGGTCCACTGATGCTCATATCTTCTAAGTCAACACCTAAAGACAGACGAGGCTCTACTGCTTGCTATTAGTAATAGGATCCCTTGTTTCTGTTTTCTGTTTCCAGAAGAGGACATCAGGAACTAATGATGTCCCTGCCCTGGGTTCTTCTTGGTTTTACCCATGGCTCTTAGTGTTCTCTAGTCCATGTAGCATGTCACAAGTTGCAGATGTAGTGAACCACCAGTTCCCTCTTCGACTTCATAAAGCGCAATACCTAAAGGCAGACGAGACATCAGCCTGCAAGGTCTTCATTTTTTTCCCATGGAGAGTACATACAACAATGGCCAATGAGTCTGCAGTGACACCAAAGTCCTCCATGTCTTTCCATTGTTGGGTACACTACTGGCTCTCAGTCTTCTCTTCTTCATGAACCACAGATATAGTGGATCACAAATGCCTTCATCCACACGTCATACTCTATAAAACTCATCAATTAAAGATAGATGAGACTCCAGTGACTCCAATGTCCTCCATCTCTTTCCACTGGGGAGTGCCCTACTGACGCTCAATGTTCTCTACTCCATGAACCACAGGTGTAGTGACTAGTGAACCACCAATGCCCCCATCCACTTCATACTTTATAAAACTCATTATCTAAAGGCAGATGAGATTCCAGTGTACATGTCCTCCTTGTCTTTCCATTGTTGGGTACACTACTGGATATTGATCGCCATATCTTCCCACGTAGCGTACCAATGTTATCTGATTTGTGTTCCAGATTTAGTCATCCACTGATGCCCACATCTTTCAAGTAATCACCTAAAGACAGATGGGACTCTACTGCTTGCTATTATTAATAAGGTCCCTTGTTTCTGTTTCAAAAGTGGACATCAGGAAGTTACCCTCAGGAACTATTGATGCCCCTACCCTGGGTTCTCCTTAGTTTTTCCCATGGCTCTCAGAAGAGGACATGTAAGAGAGTCACCATGAAAGTGTTAATCATGCTGTGGAGTTGGCGTGAGATGTGGCCCAGTGCTGTTGCCATGGGTAACCAGTGAAGTGGTGAAGAATGTAATAGCAGCCAGCCAGCAGAAGGTTAGCGACTTGGCATGGGAGAGGGTAACTGTCACGTACCTGATGGCGAGCCTGATGTGTAGAGGAAGGCCTCCCGTACAACTCCGGCTCAAGGGCCGCTGGTAGTGGAACAGCTGGCGCTGGAGCACAGCGGAGTAAGAGTGCCTATGGAAGTCCCGAAGTCTGAGCAGGAAGTTGCCGGAACACACAGGTGGACGGCTGGACTTGACTGGAAGCAGACAGGAGAGTCGCTGGATCACTGGCAGGTCTCGGCAGCAGAGAGACAGATCAGATGACTCGGCTGGCAGGAACGTGGTCAGGTCACAGACAGATTTGGCAATGGCTAGGCAGATCAGGTACAACAGCAGGCAGGAGAGAGGTCAGGTCACAGGCAGGTTCGGCAGCAGGTAGGCAGATCAGGTACAAACAGCAGGCAGGAGAGAGGTCAGGTCACAGGCAGGTTCGGCAGCAGGTAGGCAGATCAGGTACAAACAGCAGGCAGGAGAGAGGTCAGGTCACAGGCGGGTTCGGCAGCAGGTAGGCAGATCAGGTACAAACAGCAGGCAGGAGAGAAGTCAGGTAGCAAGCCTGAACGATGATCGGAAGTCAACACAGGTAGCAAGAATTCAGGTACACGCTGTAGACCAAGCAGCAACCAGCCAGTACTAAGTCTGTGTTTAAATAGGCCGTCTGGCGCAAGTTCTGATAAAAGGCGTGCGCACGCGCGATCGCGCATTCGCTGATGCGCCCGTAGTTGCTCTTGGAATCCCTTGCCGGAGCCTGCGCACAGGTGTATGCTTGCGAGCATTAGCTGTATTCTGCGGATGACTTCCCTGACAGTAACCCTGGCCATGAGCGGGTTGGTGAGCATAAGCCCCTCCCTAGCGATCAGTACCTGATACTATGGATCTAGACTGGAGGTATGGGAAGAGAGAGAGAGAAGTGGATCCAAGCAAAGTATAATCCTTGTTAAAAAAACAGAGGTCCGCCCTGTGTGAATAGTGAGATCAGGGTCACTGATAAGGTAGTACAGTCAGCCCTCCTGTACTGGTCCCAGGCTGCATTTGTTAAAAAGGGGGGCCCAGGCACGCGTCGAGTAGAAAGGCCAGCATTACTGCCTTATTGCTGACACTTGTGACTCTTGAGCAGTGCTGCCGACTTCTACTTTTTCTTTTTTCCCTCCAGCTGCAACGTAGGGGGATCGGTCATAGCACCTGCTATCTGGGACCCGCAGTGCTGCCCGTTTCACACCTCTTTTGCCAACAGCTTCTTAGGGCACACAGTGGGGGTTATTCTAAGATGGTGAGCGGGGGGGGGCTCACCATGCTGAAGAAACACCCAATCCTAAATGAACAGTGAGTGATTGGTACTGATCGCTCACTATGGGGGTGCAGATATTACCTCCATGCCATTATTCACTTGAATGGGTCTTGTTCGATGGTGGTATTAATTCTTCCATGGCTGCAAAGCATAGCTTTATGGTCGTTGCATTTTAGCAAAAATTTCATTTGATATTTTAAGAGGAGGGGGCCCCTGTCAGGTAGGCTGTACGGGGCCCCTTGATTTCTATCAGAAACCCTGGATGGGATCCTCACATTGTCACTGGGATTGAGGTGGCAATTATGTCTGTGTTGGTGGAGCGGGACACAGGCTTCACGGCGTCCCCTTAAAAATGCTGGATTTGCAGAAAGAAGATGTGCAGTTATACGGGACAAGTGCTTTACAGTAAAGAAAGTGGAGCTGTGCAAGGCAAGGGCTCAGTTGAGATGTCGCCCTAATGCTGGTTTTCACATGACTGTGGCCCCCTTTGCCTGTGTCCCGGGAATTAGTGCGTTTTTCGAGGGTGTCCCCATCGGGTGATGAACCTCATCCACATAACAATGTTTTTTGCAATCATTGGACACTGTAACTGTTGTGTTGGTGGTGATCAGGGACACTGGAACTGGTGTGGCAGTGATCAAGGACACTGGAACTGGTGTGGCTGTGATCAGGGACAGGGACACTGTAATTGGTGTGGCGGTGATCAGGGACACTGTAGCTGGTGTGGCGGTAATCGAGGACACTAACTGGTGTGGCGGTGATCCGGGACACTGTAACTGGTGTGGCGGTGATGAGGGACACTGTAACTGGTGTGGTGGTGATCAGGGACACTGGAACTGGTGTGGCGGTGATCAGGGACATTGTAACTGGTGTGGCGGTGATCAGGGTCAGGGACACTGTAATTGGTGTGGCGGTGATCAGGGACACTGTAACTGGTGCGACGGTGATCCGGGACACTCTAATTGGTGTGGCGGTGATGAGGGACTCTGTAACTGGTGTAGCGGTGATGAGGGACACTAACTGGTGGCGGTGATCAGGGACACACTGTAACTGGTGTGGCGGTGATCAGGGGCACACTGTAACTGGTGTGGCAGTGATCAGGGACACTGTAACTGGTGTGGCGGTGATCAGGGACATTGTAACTGGTGTGACGGTGATGAGGGACAGGGACACTGTAGCTGGTGTGGCGGTAATCGAGGACACTAACTGGTGTGGAGGTGATCAGGGACACTGTAACTGGTGTGGTGGTGATCAGGGACACTGTAACTGGTGTGGTGGTGATCAGGGACACTGTAATTGGTGTGGTGGTGATCAGGGACACTGTAATTGGTGTGGTGGTGATCAGGGACACTGTAATTGGTGTGGCGGTGATCAGGGACACTGTAATTGGTGTGGCGGTGATCAGGGACACTGTAATTGGTGTGGCGGTGATCAGGGACACTGTAATTGGTGTGGCGGTGATCAGGGACACTGTAATTGGTGTGGCGGTGATCAGGGACACTGTAATTGGTGTGGAGGTGATCAAGGGCACACTGTAACTGGTGTGGCGGTAATCAAGGACACTAACTGGTGTGGCGGTGATCAGGGACACTGTAACTGGTGTGGTGGTGATCAGGGACACTGTAATTGGTGTGGTGGTGATCAGGGACACTGTAATTGGTGTGGCGGTGATCAGGGACACTGTAATTGGTGTGGCGGTGATCAGGGACACTGTAATTGGTGTGGCGGTGATCAGGGACACTGTAATTGGTGTGGCGGTGATCAGGGACACTGTAATTGGTGTGGCGGTAATCAAGGACACTAACTGGTGTGGCGGTGATCAGGGACACTGTAACTGGCGTGGTGGTGATCAGGGACACTGTAGCTGGTGTGGCGGTAATCAAGGACACTAACTGGTGTGGCGGTGATCAGGGACACTGTAACTGGTGTGGTGGTGATCAGGGACACTGTAACTGGTGTGGCCGTTAACAGAGACACTGGAACTGGTTTGGCGGTGATTATGGAGAATGTGGATACGGCCGCTAGCATCAGCGCTGCTCACCTCCAGCCATTTATATATATTGGCCCAATTCAAGCACCTCTTACATGAGAGAATATACAGTATTTAGCGGTTACGTTTCCTGTGTCACACTGCAAAAGGATCCTGAGAGAGCTCTCCTTATTGGTCCTGGTGACCACTGTCCATGGAACTGAAGGTGTGGGGAAATCAAAAAGTTGTCAGTGAAGCAGGAATAGAGAGGAAATCCTTCAATGGGGACACCAGTTATGCTGACAATGGTCTAAGAAGGTATCTCCTCTCACTTCCTGTTGTGTCTCTAGTCATGAAGTACAGGAAAATCTCAATGAGACACCGACAAAAGCTAGGTAGACGTTTCAATACTTCTCCACTTAATGCAGAACTAAAAAAAAAAGCGTTAAAGACTTTTCTGTGGTAATCGTTTGCAATAAAATGTTGTTGCTGTTTATTTGCAGCTGTGCTTTATTGGTAGTACAGCCAGTCCTGTTTAGGAACTCTAATTGCCCAAAGTAATCTGGACTGGGCAGAAATGTTTGTGTGACATTCAGAATGTGACAACACAAAGAAGCTCTCCTGCCAAGAAGCCGCCGCTCTCCATTCCCCGCCGCCCAGCACTGCCTGGGGTCGTCATTCTGAAAAACAACAACGTTAACATAAGAGATCAGGGGCAAGGCGGTGAATGAATTATCCGGAGATGAGAGTTTGTGTTCTGAATCTGTAGCCCAGCAGATAAGGGGGGCTGCATGCCGGGAAAATAAACATACTCTAATCTCAGGAGTGCCTGGGGGGGTCATTATCATTATATCACACTGTGCTCATTGTATCTAAGTGTCTAAAACCACGGTGAGCACTACTCATATGACATTTACATTTTTTGAGTCAGATAAAGCTTTCTTTTGGTGGTATTTAATCACAAATGGGTTTTCTATTATTTGCTATATAATATTAAAAAATACAGATTTTGAGAAAAAAACATGGATAGCTCTTCAGAGAGCATCGCACATGTGAGCAAATCCTTATGGTGACACTTGTCTACAATGTAAAGTAGTGAGTGTACAGCTTGTATAACAGTGTAAATTTGCTGTCCCCTCAAAATAACTCAACACACAGCCATTAATGTCTAAACCGCTGGCAACAAAAGTGAGTACACCGCTAAGTGAAAATGTCCAAATTGGGCCCAATTAGCCATTTTCCCTCCCCAGTATCATGTGACTCATTAGTGTTACAAGGTCTCAGGTGTGAATGGGGAGCAGGTGTGTTAAATTCGGTGTTATCGCTCTCACTCTCTCATACTGGTCACTGGAAGTTCAACATGGCACCTCATGGCAAAGAACTCTCTGAGGATCTGAAAAAAAGAATTGTTGCTCTAAATAAAGATGGCCTAGGCTATAAGAAGATTGCCAAGACCCTGAAACTGAGCTGCAAGACCATACAGCGGTATAACAGGACAGGTTCCACTCAGAACAGGCCTCGCCATGGTCAACCAAAGAAGTTGAGTGCACGTGCTCAGCGTCATATCCAGAGGTTGTCTTTGGGAAATAAATGTATGAGTGCTGCCAGCATTGCTGCAGAGGTTCTAGGGGTGGGGGGTCAGCCTGTCAGTGCTCAGACCATACGCCGCACACTGCATCAAATTGGTCTGCACTCTGCATGGCTGTCTTCTAAAGATGATGCACAAGAAAGCCCGCAAACAGTTTGCTGAAAACAAGCAGACTAAGGACATGGATTACTGGAACCATGTCCTGTGGTCTGATGACACCAAGATAAACTTATTTGGTTCAGATGGTGACAAGCGTTTGTGGCGGCAACCAGGTGAGGAGTACAAAGACAAGTGTGTCTTGTCTACAGTCAAGCATGGTGGTGGGAGTGTCATGGTCTGGGGCTGCATTAGTGCCGCCGGCACTGGGGAGTTACAGTTTATTGAGGGAACCATGAATGCCAACATGTAATGTGACATTCTGAAGCAGAGCATGATCCCCTCCCTTTGGAGTATTCCAACGTGATAACGACCCCAAACACACCTCCAAGATCACCACTGCCTTGCTAAAGAAGCTGAGGGTAAAGGTGATGGACTGGTCAAGCATGTCTCCAGACCTAAACCCTATTGAGCATCTGTGGGACATCCTAAAATGGAAGGTGGAGGAGCACAAGGTCTCTAACATCTACCAGCTCAGTGATGTCATCATGGAGGACATGTGGCAGTGGCAACCTGTGAAGCTCTGGTGACCTCCATGCCCAAGAGGGTTAAGACAATGCTGGAAAATAATGGTGGCCACACAAAATATTGACACTTTGGGCCCAATTTGGATATTTTCACTTAGGGGTGTACTGACTTTTGTTGCCAGCGGTTTAGACATTAATGGCTGTGTGTTGAGTTATTTTGAGGGGGCAGAAAATGTACACTGTTATACAAGCTGTACACTCACTACTTTACATTGTAGCAATGTGTCATTTCTTCAGTGTTGTCACATGAAAAGAGAGAAGAAATTATTTACAAAAATGTGAGGGGTGTACTCACTTCTGTGAGATACTGTATATTATTATTGGTGGTATGTTCCAGTCCAGACCTGTATGTATGTATGTATGTGTATATATATATATATATATATATATATATATATATATATATATATGCCAGAAGATGGGAAGCGGTTAAGGATTCTGCCGAGTTCCTACCAATCACTGATGTCATCCAGCCCCTTGTACCCCTTGCTCATTCACATGGGGTAGGAGCGATATCCAGGTGCCTCCTTATTGGTAAAGGGAGATTCAGATTCTGAGAAACCCCCTGCTCGCAGACCCCCACAACCACTGATCCAGGGTTGAGGGGAAGAGGCTCTTACCTTCATCGACATAGTGCTTTGCCAGAAGGATCCCCTCCTGGCAGGGTACCCCCCATGTTGAGGACAGGTGGCCTGGTATGGTTCAGGAGGAGGGAGTGCACACTCGTTCCCCCCCTCTTTCCTGGCCAGCCAGGCCTCATGCTCAGATAAGGGTCTGGTATAGGTTTTCAGGAGGGACCCCATGTTTTCTTTTTCTTGATATTTGCATGGGGGTCCTCACCTCAAATCCATACCGGACCTATTCAAAGCCCAATTCCAGGCTTCTCCCCCCAGCCCTTGTGTGTGTAATGCTTATCTTTTTAGATGTCATCAGGCCAGTCACTAGACATTCTGGGTCCTCTTTGGATCTTCTCCTTTGGTGGGTGGTTTGTGAGGATACAGAGAGCAACGCAGACGCCATAACGTCATCAGTGCATACTGCATCAATAGAATGATAGTGTAGGGCAGGGGTCTCCATACTTTCTAAAGAAAGGGCCAGTTTACTGTTGTTCAGACTTGGGGGGGGGGGGGGCTGTGCCCAGTGAGAGTAAACAATGCCCAAAAGCGGTCCATGCTGCAAGGGCGCATGGGCTCAGGTGCACGAAGGGCGCACAGGTGCTGCCCCCTCTATCCTCGCCATCCCCGCCACCCCCCTATATGGTTAATGGATAGATTCATGCATTGCATGCTCGATGACCCCCGAAGTGGCCAATAAACCCGGTGTGCCCACCGTTCAGGTAAGTGCCGGTGAACCGGCAAACAGCGGGGGGGGGGCGGAGGGTTGAGGTGCCACGGGGGGGGGGGTGTGTGGTTGTTTTCTGCCCCCCCCCCCAAACAAAAAAACCACCAGCCGCCCCTGCAATGCCCTACGTTTGGTATTAGGGGGAGAAATAGTTGGCGTTAGATGGAAGGAATATGCCCCATTGTTGGTGTCAGTGGCAGGAAAAATGCCTCAAGAGCTGGATGAAGGCAAGCAAAGGGCCGCAGTTTGGAGACCACTGGTGTTGGGCACGGTTGTGACACCAGAGAGAAAGGTTAGCATTGGGCCAGAGCAGTTTTTTTTTTTTTTAATTATTCAATGTTGGCAGGCCATAATATATTTAAAAAAAAAAAATCAGCCTGCAGTTGTTAAAAACATGTCCAATGCCATCTGATTTAATAAAAAAAAAACACATTTTAGCCCTGTATTAACAGTTTCAATTTGAAACATTGTATCACACTGTCCATAAAATTTGATCCCCTACCAACCAACCATAATTCTACCTCCAACAGACTGGCTACAGTAGGTGCTCATGTGGTACACAGATTAGTCCTGTCAATGTAAGAAGGCGCTCCTAACAACAACTCGTTTGTGTATAAAAGACACCTGACCACAGAATCTTTCTTCCATTCAAACCTCACCATCATGGGTAAGACCAAAGAGCTGTCAAAGGACGTCAGGGACAAGATTGTAGACCTGCACAAGGCTGGAATGGGCTACAAGACCATCAGCAAGAAGCTTAGTGAGAAGGAGACAACTGTTGGAGCGATTATTCGCAAATGGAAGAAATGCAAAATAACCATCAATCACCGTCGGTCTGGAGCTCCATGCAAGATTTCACCTCATGGGGTAAGAATGATCATGAGAAAAGTGAAGGATCAGTCCAGAACTACACGGGAGGAGCTTGTGAATGATCTCAAGGCAGTTGGGACCACAGTCACCAAATAAACCATTGGTAACACAAAACGCCGCCATGGAATGAAATCCTGCAGATCCCGCAAGGTCCCCCTCCTCAAGAAGACACATCTACAGGCCCGTATGAAGTTTGCCAATGAACATCTAAATTATTCAGAGAAGGATTGGGAGAAAGTGCTGTGGTCAGATGGGACCAAAATTAAGCTCTTTGGTCTTAACATGACTCGCCGTATTTGAAGGAAGAAAAATGCTGACGATGACCCTAAGAACACCATCCCTACAGTCAAGCATGGAGATGGAAACATTATGCTTTGGGGTTGTTTCTCTGCTAAAGGTACAGGCCAACTTTGCCACATTGAGGTGCCAATGGACGGGGCCATGCATTGGATGAGAAGAACCTTCTTCCCTCAGCCAGAACACTGAAGATGGGTCGTGGATGGGTCTTCCAACATGACAATGACCCAAAACATGCCACCAAGGCAACAAAGGAGTGGCTCAAGAAGAAGCACATTAAAGTCATGGAGTGGCCTAGCCAGTTTCCAGACCCTAATCCTATAGAAAATGTATGGAGGGAGCTGAAACTTTGAGTTGCCAAGCGACAGCCAAGAAGCCTTAAGAATTTAGAGAAGATCTGTAAAGAGGAGTGGGCCAAAATCCCTCCTGAGATGTGTGCAAAACTGGCCACCAACTACAAAAATGTCTTACCTCTGTGCTTGCCAACAAGGGTTTCTCCACCAAGTATGAAGTCATATTTGCTTGGGGATCAAATACTTGTTTTACTCACTGAACTGCAACCGATTTATAACATTTGTATCATGTGTTTTTTTCTGGATTTTTGCAAAAAAATTATAGACCCTAATTTCTTTGTAAGTGGGCAAACTTACAAAATCTGCAGGGGATAAAAAAAATGACTTCCCCACTGTATTGCACACGAAGGGGGCCTTTTTTCATTATGTATACAGGCTCTGCTTCCTGCTTAGTAATACTGCTGACTGAATGTACTTTACTCTCCCTTCATGCAAATCTATCAGTGTGCTTGGAAATGACAAGCTCTCTTATCTCAGCAGCAGCCAACCACATTGCCTAACTTACAGATTTCACTTTTAGTGCTGGGAATCCTTATCCATGTACCACTTACTCATTCACAAGGTGTCCCCAGTTGTGAAAGGAGGCATTCAGATTCCGATAAGTTTCCCTGCCTACAGACCCCCACAAACACCAGGCCAGGGTTGTGGGGAGGAGGCCATTGTCTTTGTGGTTGACCGCCTAGCACCCCTTCTTGGGTGCTTCCGCTAAGATGCAGCTCCCTCCACTCTGGAACCAGGAAACAGGCATTATACCTGAGAATTGCACCCAAGAATTAGACAACACTAGCTTAGGTGCAAACTGGAACTGACTTCTTTGTAAATTCACACAGAATATATACCACACAAAATCAGGTAAGAGCTTGATCACATTATCCTAAACATGGCAACCTGTAAACAGTAATATCAGTACATCCAACAGTACATCTAATGAATAGCTAACATAAACAGTAATCTAAACAGTAATCTAATTAAACAGTAAGCTAATTAAACAGTAAGCTAATTAACACAAACATATAACATCCCACAATAGTTTGGTAACGAGGTGACGTGGACACAATACTAGCAGACAGACAGAAACAATAGGTGACTCAATTAACAATGGGAATTTACACACAGGAGGCACACAATGGGGAATTATACCCCCATATACATGAGAGAAAGACACCTTAATAAACAGATTATAGTAGGAGACCCCAGCATCAGGTTGTCTTGAGCTGATTATATTAATATCTATTCTGAGTCTCTGCGGCTCCATTCACACTTAGACGATTTGAATTGCTATCGATTCCGCCCACGATTCAAATCACCTAGGTGTGAATGGAGCCTGAGTCTGGGGGGGGGGGTAAAGTAGTCATTGCTGGTTTGGGTACAGAGGACCCAAATCTGTATCCGGGTCCTAGTCCTAGGTTCCCAGAGTCTGTGTGTTTCGGGGAGACGTGGACCTTAATCCAAAGCAAAACCACTCCAAAGGTCCCCCAGGCACACACCTCCCAAAGAATAGAGCCCCCTCAAAAGCCAGGGCCCATAATAAGTAGGCAAGAGGCTACCCTGCAGTCCCCTCTAAAAGCCCCTGTCCTGGTTGGGTCTGTCACAGTCCTCATCAACATTGCAAGATCTACAATCTTTATGTAAAATATGGTAATGAAAATATGGAACAGCAGAACCAAATACCACAATCCTATAAAGAGAGTCTCGGAGCAGATGGAGAGAAAAGGATTGGCGTAGGGACAGCATGACAGGTGTGGACAGCACAGTCATGCTTTTTGGGAGAAAAATTTGTCCCCTTTAAGAAAGGGGGAGTGGCCGGAGCGGGGGAGGCGCTCTGGCTAGTAAGCTAGGAGGAAGGAGGGGGAGTGACGTCACTGGTGAGTGGCGGAGGAGAAGATTCCCACCCACCCTCCCGAGTATGGTTATGATAGGGGCTGTAAGGACAGCCCGTGCAGTGGTTGGGTCTTTGGAGGAGGAGAATATGGATGTTATATGCATATATAACTTGGTCGGTACCCATCTGTGGTATGGGGTTAACATGGTTGGTACCCATCTGTGGTATGGGGTTAACATGGTTGGTACTCATCTGTGGTATGGGGTTATCAGGTACCCTCAAGTTAATGACGGGTTAACCAGGAAGGGGTAAAAGGTAGGTCACTGCGAAGTTGAGTACCGTCTCTGTGTCCGGGGTCTTGCGGCTGGAGGCCTAAATTTAAAAGAAGTTTGTTGCAGCGACCAGTGGTGTGTGTTCCCCTCAAAGACCCCAAAAGTACATAAAAGTTGGTTAAGAGTTATTTAAAATGTTATTTATTTAATTTTATGGTAATTGTTAATAAAAGGCCGTCAAGGCCATTTACTCCAAAATCTTGTCACGTCATTTGTGAGGGGATTTGGAGGGGTTAGATATTATGTTCAACAGGTGGCTTAAGTGACGGTGGATTAGGTTCTTCACATGTCATGAATTTAGAAAATTGCCAAGAAAAATATTGCTACCAGCACCTCAAGGAAAATCTCCAACAATTTCCATACTAATTGTCTTGCTGACTATTAACTTACCCCTGGCCTCTACCTACCAGATGCACGTATATAAATGTAAATGTTAGTTTCAGTGTTTGACCCCTCCTCCTAAACAGTTCTGAATAAGGGAAAAAACCTTCAGGTTCTAGGGTGTGGAACTTCCCTGTTCATCTCCTGCACAAGGTGTGCTGTAGCGGGTGGGTAATATTTATTTGGTACTGGATTTGCATATTGTCTGGTATTTTATTCCATGCCAGGTCTGAGCCAATCAATCAAAGTCAAGTTAGGTTAAATGCAGTGGGCGGAGCTAAAAATTTTGGTGTGAAAGATTTCCCACTGCTGCTCCTGCAGAGTTCTGGAAGGCAGGCGCCGGCGGGTATTCAAAACCTACCCACTCCTTTCAGAGTTGAATCTCAGAAACCGTTCTGAATATCTACAAGCAGACTCAAGCAAGGCCTTTTAGGTGGCTTCCAAACTCTGATCATCAGCTATATCTGGTTTGAGAATTTTGTTTTGTATGCTATCACTTATTACCGAGGAAAGGGTTCACTGACACACAGCACAACACTTCTACTATTGATTTGTATTATCGATCTGTTTCTCTGTTTTTATTTTTTGAGAATACAAAAATGCTGCCCGTTTTACTACAACCGTGACTTCTGCCCTTCAGAGAAAGTCCACGGGTTCAGATGAATACAGATGAGGCGTTGCAGGGCTTGTCTGTTTGAAGATACAATGAGCGGCGCTCTAGGTCTAAAGGCTTCCAGGAAAGGAGAAGGGAACACTCTCCAACCACTGAAAAGACCAACAAGTCCCAGAATGCCCTAGCAGCCCAGATCTGTGCTGCTTGAGGTTGTGGTGGCTTTGCAGTGCCGATCCTGACCTCCCTGGGGCCCTAAGCAAAATTCTGCTAAGGGGCCCTATACATGACCACGTGATGCCGTGAGCTATGTAAACCATTTGCCATTGCCACACAGTCACACCTGACACTTCAGTGCTCCCAATACAATCCTCCCTCCTTCAGGGTCCCCAGAGAGCCCCCCTTACACCAGGGTCCCCAGAGAGCCCCCCCTTATACCAGGGTCCCAAATGAGCCTACCCTTACATTAGTATCCCCAGAGAGCCTTCCCTCTTACATTAGTGTCCCCAGAGCTCCTCCTTACACAGGGTCCCCAGAGAGCCCCTCCTTACACAGGGACCCCAGAGAGCCCCCCCTCTTACATCAGTGTCCCCAGAGGGCCCCCTCTTACATCAGTGTCCCCAGAGGGCCCGTCCTTACAGTAGTGTCCCCAGAGAGACCCCCTCTTACATTAGTGTCCTCAGAGGCCCCCCTCTTACATCAGTGTCCCCAGAGAGCCCCTCCTTACACAGGGTCCCCAGAGAGCCCACCCTCTTACATTAGTGTCCCCAGAGAGCCCCTCCTTACACAGGGTCCCCAGAGAGCCCACCCTCTTACATTAGTGTCCCCAGAGGGCCCCCTCTTACATCAATGTCCCCAGAGGGCCCCATCCTTGCATTAGTGTCCCCGGAGAGCCCCCCTCTTACATTAGTGTCCCCAGAGAGCCCCCCCTCTTACATCAGTGTCCCCAGGGGGCCCCTTCCTTACATTAGTGTCCCCAGAAAGCCCCCCTCTTACATCAGGGTCCCCAAACAGCTGACCCCCCCTTGCAGAGGTTCCCCCTGTACCTGGCTGGTGGAGGAGGGAGGCGGCAATGAGCAGCTCTATGGTGTCCACAGGCAGGGGGGTCTCCCTGGGGCTAGTAGTTCTATCTCTGAATGTATACAGCGGAGAGGGGAGGGGCCTCTCCCTTCTCCTCTTCACTGTATACACTGACACTCGAGAGAGTACTACAAGCCCCAGGGAGATCCCGCCGCCCACACAGGCACCATAGAGCTGCCGATCGCCACCTTCCACCTCCTCCCACCTCTCCCCACTGCACTCTGAACGACCAGCCAGAGGTGCAGGGGGGATGCTGGGTCTTGGGCCCCCCCCCCACAGCGGTATAATGGAAGGGCCCAGTCGCAAATGCGACTGCAGCGACCCCTTAAGTTCCACAACTGGATGTTGTAAACATTAATTGACGTGCTATGACACGAGGGGGAGGCGGGGCCTCGAGTAATTCGCGGGGCCCTACACAACTTGCGTAGTGAGCGTATAGGGCGGCTCTGTGGCTTTGCCATCAGTCAGAAGATGTCACCTCCTGGGTCTGTGGTTGAAGAGTTTGAGAATACCTGGCCTGCACCAGCACAAGCTCAAGGTTTGGTGTTACTGAAACACCAGATTATGAGCAACCAGACATTTTTAATTAGTAGCTTGGTCTTCTAGGCCCACACTATCCAAACTGTTGTGTGGATTCTGGTGGGAATTCATTTTGGCAAATGAATTCCCTTCCTTCCAGAATTGGTCATATGGTATGTATACAGTAGGAACATGAAATGGAGGACCCTACAGGGGAGAGAGGCTGGCAGGGGCGGCCTGTCCACTAGGGGCGCCGTCCCCTTTTTCCAGGCCACCTCCCTATATGCAATTGATAGATTAATGCATAGCATCAATCTATCCAGAGCCGCCGCGGCCACCCCCTATTCATGCGTCCGCCCTCTTTCAGGGCGCATGAATTACAGTGGCCAGGGTTTTTTTTTTTTTTAGCACCTGGCTTCAAAATAGGGTGGGCTCGGGATGCAGAGAGTGCGACCAGAGCCCACCCAGATGTGTTGCAACAGCGAATGAATATTCGCTGTTGCAACACTGATCCTCCTCCTGGCCAATCGGGAAGCGGGTCTGATTCCCGTCACCCGATTGGCTGAAAGGACAGGCAATCCTATTGGACACCTAGGAGGAGGGGAGGGGAAACACGGCAGAAGTGTATACTAAAACATTGTTTTCCTCTGATGGGACTTTATAAGGCAAGAGTCTTCAAACGATATATCAAAAACATGTATAGCTTATTTTGTATCAAAAGTTAAGATCATAACGAAAAAAACATATAAATACTGAAATATCACGGCAGAAGTGAGGAGGAGAAGAGCTGGTGCCTGGATGCCCGATCCCCGCCGCTCCTCGGATGCCCAAATCCCCGCCGGCGCCCCTCGGATGCCCGGTGATGCCCGTCGCCCTGGATGGGGTAAGTAACGGCAGACAGCAGTGGGGGGGGGGGTTGTTTGCCACCACTGGAGGCTGGTAAAGGATTGCCAATCTCCTGAAGTGAAATTTACTGACAGGACACCAAATATTTACTGACAGAGCCACATTTTTAGTGGCAGTTCTCCAGCTCACCAAAATGACTGTTTTCGGTTCAGATTTTAATATTTAGGCTACAAACATGTAGCTAGTGTGATTTGCAATGTGCTTAAGGTATACAGTAACAAAAAGGCAGAAAACATATTTCTCCTTTTTGCATGAAGGTCAGGTTAATATAACCCAGCACAGGGCCACTTACTGTAGATCAGAGTCTGCAGGGTTCCCCTTTATGGGCAAACGCCATGTTTCCCTGGTTGTCACCCTAGGACAGGAAGTGTGTCACTGTTTACCAGGTGAAAATAAAAGGAAAAAAGGTTGAAAAAAAAAAAAAAGAAAACCAATGCAGCCACCACATCTAAGGATTGGTAGGCTGCAACATATTACATTTCTGCTCGTGAGTTTAGGTAAAGTTTAAAATGTCATCTTAACAACATGGGATCTGTGCTGTGTCACCAAATGTATACATTTCTTGATAGGTAAAGGTCATGTAGAACCTACATGAAAATGTCACACGGACTTACCTGGCACTTATCATACCAGCAGTTCTCTACATGTCCACACGTATAGATTACTTCTGACCCTGCGGAAAGACTAAAAAGGTTACCTTTCTATTTGTATTTTTCCTTATGCATATCATACACATTCTAGAAAGATATAAATAAAATGACCTTTTTTAGCTCGAAGTCCATCTCCTGCTTAAAGGAAATACAATTTTATTGCCCTGCAAGAGTTTACATCAACCACCTGCCGACCGCTCACAGTAAATATACTCTGCCAGCGGGCGGTAGGTGAAGACTCAGCAATGTCCACGTACGATTCCAGCCTCCTTCCGGGTTTGGAGCGCGCCGTGTGTGCACCCCCTGCTGACCCCGTGCTGTGATTGGGCACAGCATGAGTTTGGCAACAGATTTCAGCCAATGATTTCAGCTGAAATATGTGTAAAATTGCTGTACTACTAAACCGCTCAAAAACCAGGTATAATGAAATGCTCACAGCTGCTAAAAAACAAAGTCCAAAATGAATTAAAAAAATACAAAAGTGTAGCGCTATGTGTATAAAACACAGTGAAAGTGAAATATATATCACTACAGTTGATAGGAACAAGTGTTATGATAAAATCTGTGAAAATAAAACATAATACAACGATGGTGTGTAGTAACTATGACCAGTGGCGTCTCCAGCTTTCATATTTAGGGGGGGCACATGGGGGGACAGGGACAAAAATAGGGGGGCAACTATAAAATGCAATTATATAAATATCCTGGGGCCCTTTACTACGATCCCACAACGGGTCCTTTCACATGTTCTGCAGTGAGCTCCCTTCCTACTGTATTGGGGCCCCCCCAGGGTGGCAGAAAACAAGAGATATATGTCACCAGCATACCAAGAAAATATAAGGGTCCAAAGCATTGGGAGAACTATCGGGGTTGCAAAGGTTGTCTTGCCACTGGGCCCGGGTGTTCTGCCACTGTGGGGTTCCCCAGCCCCCTCTTGCTGTCCTGCCCCTGCTATTGACTGCACTGGTCCGGCATCTCTTGGAATTTACAGGCTGGTTCTCTTGTCCTAAGGACAGGAGAAATCAGTCTGTTTTTTCAGTAACTGAGAGTCCTGGTGGAGTCCTTCCTGCAACTCGCTCTTCTCCCTGCCAATGAGGATGCAGGGGAAGGAGCAGATCGGGCGGTCGTGGTTGTGTGAGCGCTCGCATTATGCAGTGTCAGGGAGCGAGGGGGGAGGAATCACCCGCAGGAACTGACTGGGGACGCTCTCCCTCTTAGACATTGCCTTTTTGTAAAAAAAAAATTTTTTTTTTTAATTGGGGGGGCACAGCATAATGTTGGGGGGTCAGGGCCCCCTCTGCCCCCCCCCCTAGGGACGCCATTGACTATGACATGATAAATTCCAAACACTGATGAAATTAATCAAAATAAACTCATAAAAGTAATGTCCACTCAAATGACTATGATGAAATCCTCTGTGACAAATAGTGGGAAGGATGTAGACACAAGGGTAGCTGTATGACACAAAACGGAACGGATGAACATTTATCTAGGGCAGGGATCTCCAAACTCCGGCCCCCCAGCTGTTGCGGAACCACACTTCCCATGAGTCACTGTAAAACTCTGCCATTCACAGACATGACTAGGCATGATGGGAATTGTAGTTCATGAACACCTGGAGGGCCGTAGTTTGGAGAACCCTGATCTAGTGGAAGATTATGGATGTGTACTTCTTACCAGACAAGGTGGACCCACCTGTCATACTACAGTGGGCCAATCAAGCGTGTATTTTGACCGAAAACCAGGTGCTCCTCGGTGCCACCGACTGAGAGGAAGACGAGGCCTGTGGAAGGATCACTCCAAGAGCGGGCGTTGTGTCGATCAGCCAATCTGGATTCAGGTATAAAAACCGAATGTCCGGAGCTCAGGCAGATCTTTCCAGGCAGATGGGAATCGGATCTCAATGAGAGGTCAGTATAACAGACCAGTGTCACATTAAAACCATAAAAATAAGGAAAAAAGACAAAAAGGGGGCTCCAAATGGTGCAGGTCATAAAAAAATAGAAGATTTTAATCTTATATAATTTTTTTTTTTTTTTTTTTACAGGGCATCAAAAGACAGATGATGGCATAAAAAGTGATCACTGAAAAGAGTAAAAACAATGTGGGAAGCATGTATAGCAAGCCCTATGCGTTTCGACCTAGAGGCCTTCAATTAACACTGCTCTTCCACATTGCTCATATATATAACTTGTAAAATTAGCCATGAGGGGGGAGTGAACTCCTCCTACTCACTATAAACCTGAAGTCAAGGTGTCCAGGTGACAGATGCACCCCGTTGGGGTCAGGAGTGCACCACTAAGATAGTGGACCCTAAGACTGACTGCTGCGGATGGAATTCAGGGTGGTTCAGGAAGGCAGGTCCCCTGGAGCACCAACATGGATCCCACAGGGAGTTAGAGCATAGTTTGCAAGGTCATGACACAAGGCCTTGGCTTGAGTTCCACGCCTCATTATGGAAACCGGTATAAAACGTATATCCGATGAGGGCAGCTGTATGACTTTCCCGCCAAAATGGGATCAGGGCCGCGAGGGTGTCTGCTTGAGTTCCACCCTCGCTTCTGATTTTCAAAAGTACCAACCCCTGTTATAATGAATCCCATAATTGGCTGAAAAACCTAATAGCGAGGCAACTAGGTGCGTGTATGGCACCTACATATGCTCAGATTGGTCCAACAGGATCCGATCACATGACCTATCACAAATCACGTTGGCCGCATGTGATCACAGCGTAATGACATCACAACACGCGGGGGCGCTCACAATAGGCATCACGGTCCATGCAACTATGTCTCAGCGTGATGACATCAAGAACGTCAAACGCTCTGGACGAGCGGCAATGTCCGCGCATGCCCCACTCCGAATCTCTGACCGCCGTAGCTCACGCCCCGCCGGAAACGAGCGGAGCACATAACTACCACGTGACTCCGAATCAGGCCTCGTCAACATCACTAAAACGTCATTGCGTCACGGCGCAGCGTGGCGGCTTCAGCCAATACGCTCACAAACACTCCACATAGAGGCAACTCCGGCCTCACTGTGGATAATCAGCTGGCATGACTACGGAAGGAACATGTATGGTAGGGTGACCAGACATCCCCGGTTTCTGGGGACAGTCCCCGGATTGAGGACACTGTCCCCGGACCAAGTCTGTCCCCAGTTTTGTCCCCGGATTGGATTTGAACAGGGGCTGGGGCAATTTCAAAGACAGCCCGTGCAGAATAAAAAGAAAAAATCTGAATTGCACCCCCCTCCTCTGCCGCTCCTACTAGCTTATGGGGGTTTATTTTTTTCCATTATCTGTGTCCCTTTCTGATGATCATGTGCTGGTCGGAGCGGAGGGACTATTTCTTCAGTTTCGGGCGCATGCCCACTCAGCTCCGCTCGCATGTTCTTCTGCCTTGGCTCAAGTCCCAGCCAGCCGCCTGCCTGCTTATCTCCTTGCCTTCCCTGGTGGAGTGACCTTCTTCCACTCCCCACCCAGTAGTAGCCGGGGCCCGAAGAGTAAAGCCCTATACACACTATCAGATTTTCTGCTGATTTTTGTCTTCAGATTTACCAAAACCATGTATTGCAAGGGCCCGGCTGATTGCATACAAATTGAAACTCCTAAGGTTTGACCTCATATTATATGGTTTTGGTAAATCTGAAGGAAAAAATCAGCAGAAAATCTGATAGTGTGTATGGGGCTTTAGACTTGACAGGCTGTGAGGCGGGCGGCGGCAGAGACAGGCAAAGAGTCGTCGATTGCTGCCATTACTAGTAAAAAAAAAAAAATATGTCCCCTGATTTCAATTTAAAAATCTGGTCACCTTAATGTATGGGCCGCTTGTATGTGGGGAAACCTGCTGATCGGCTGTGTCCAATTACACACAGAGTTCTGTGTTTACAAAAACACAGAACTCTGTGTGCAGTGAACAGCAATCTGACTGTCTCTTCTCCCTGAAAAGCAGGCGGGGAAAAAACAGCCAGATTAGTAAATAAAAGCAGCACACAATAAACACGTTGCACGTTGTTAGGCATACAATTAACCCCTTGATTGTCCCTAGATGTTAACCCCATCCCAGCCAGTGTCATTAGTACAGAGTGTACAGTATTATCAATGATAACTGTATTAGCGTCACTAGTGACGTCATGGTCAGTGACCCTCCTAGCCAGTGTCAGTTAGCGTCAGATTGTCCACCACCCTATCAGTCCCACTATAAGTCGCTGATCACTGCCATCACAGTAAAGCGCCTATAGCTGCATAAATTCCAGTATCTATTCCATAGTGTGATATAACTTTCATACAAACCAATAAATATACACTTATTGGGATTCTTTTTTAACAAAGACATGTAGCAGAATGCATTTTGGCCTAAAGAAGAAATTAGATTTTTTTTTTATTGGATATGTTTTATAACAAGTAGAAAATATTTTTCTTTTTTTGAATTTTAATTTTCATTCTTTTTTCATTTATAAAATAAAAAATAAAACCCTAGAGAAGATCAAATACCACCAAAAGAAAGCTCTATATGTGTGAAAACAGTGATAAAAATGTAATTGGGGTACAGTGTTGCATGACTCAAGATGTCCGCCAAAGTCCCATGGGGGTAGCAGCATCCAATCGGATAGCTGCCTCCCTGTGAAACCATGGAGGAACCAGGTTCCTCTCCACTTCCTCTTCCACCTGCATTGCCGCTGCGGATGAGCGCCACCTGCAGTGGAGAAAATAGACTGCACCTGCCTACAACGTACCCATGAGTGAAGTACACCCACCGGGCACTTTTTTAGGTACACCTTGCTAGACCCGGGTTGGACCCCCTTTTTGTCTTCATTCTTGTCTTCATTCTTGGTGGCATAGATACAACAACGTGTTGGAAATGTTCCTCAGAGATTTTGGTCCATAGTGACATGATAACATCACACAGTTACTACAGATTTGTCGGTTGCACATCCATGATGCCAATCTCCGACCACATCCCAAAGGTGCTCTATTGGATGAGATGTGGTGAGTGTGGAGGACATTGGAGTACAGTGACCTCATTGTCCAGTGGTGAGATGATTGGAGTACAGTGACCTCATTGTCCAGTGGTGAGATGATCGGAGCTTTGTGACATGGTGCATTATCCTGCTGGAAGGAGCCATCAGAAGATGGGGACACTGTAGTCATAAAGGGGTGGACATGGTCAGCAACAATACTCAGGTAGGCCGTGGGGTTTAAACCATGCTCAATTGGTACTAAGGGGCCCAAAGTGTGCCAAGAAAATATCTCCCCCACCATTACACCACCACCAGCCTGAACCGGTGATACAAGGCAGGATGGATCCATGCTTTCATGTTGTTTACACCAAATTCTGACCCCACCATCTGAATGTCGCAGCTGAAATTGAGACTCATCACCCCAGGCAACGTTTTTCCAATCTTCTGCTGCTGTAGCCCATCTGCTTCATAGTTCAATATGTTGTGCATTCAGAGATGGTATTCTGTATACCTTGGATGCAATGAGTGGTTATTTGAATCAGACAGGTCACCCAGACATTTCCCTCTGACGAGTAGAACGGCTAGATGACAGGATATGCTGAACGCTGAAGAGGAATGTACTCTGGTTGTAAAAGGATCACTTGCGCTCTGAACATGAACTCTGGTTCACAGGTACATGTAATAGAAGCAGTAAAACGTAGTGCTCTCCGTTTTGATAAGAACATTTATTTAAGTAAAAAGTTTGCACTTACAAGTGTAGCACTGTTTTCCAGTGCTAGGTCTAGGGTTGACACCTGTCCGTGATTCACCCAGACAGTCCGGGTTTCAAATCATTTGTCCGGGTTTCAGACTGCCTGAGACCCGGACACAATATTCATAATGGACTGTGGCTCCCCAAGTAACCACCCACCGCCGAGTACATGGGTGTGCGCACAGGCCCCATCTCCATACATGGACAGGAGAGGAGATAGGGCTTGATAGGGCTCTGTCTGCCCACCCACACTCCAATCCTCGGCATTCTGTGCCTTAGAAAAGGGATGTGTGGGATGGAAATTGGAAGCTCAGGAACCGGCAGCTACATCGTGGATGAAAGGTGTGGAAACCTGAGCCTCCATCCTCATGTGAGTGAGCTCACCATCCAAAGTCTGTGACTGAAGTCTCTTCCCTCCCTCCCTTCTCTCTCCTGCCTCCGAGCGAGTGAGTACACAAAAGTAAGAGGGACTCAGGTGTAAAGGGCGCCCTGTGGACTCTGATATAAGGGGGGCTTTGGGAACCCTCATTTAAGGGGGAATGCACGAAACTCTGATGTAATTGGGAGGTTTGGTGAGCAGGAACCTTCTTCCATCAGAGTTCTCCTTTACATCAGAATCCACAGCGTTCTCCCTTTAAAAATTGTTTTGCCCCCCGCCACTAAAGTGTGCGGGTTTGGCTTGAAGAAAAGGTGGCAACCCCAGCTAGGTCACAAGGCAGACAGATAAAATAAAATCCACGAGGATCAATGATAGACGCGTGTGACGTCACGCTAGTCACACGGTGTTGCGTCCCAGGGGGGCGGGACTTCATCAGCGGTGACGGAATGACCTGAGACACCCGCTTCATATGTTGTAGGCCGGCACTTGTGGGCTCTAAGGGCTTAACACATAATATGTCACTATGGAAAGCCTGCTCAAACCCGGAACCAGCCAGGAAATGACCTCACACATGAGCCAAATCCACAAAACCTACGTAACGGACATAGCCTGTCATGAAGAATATAGTGTACAATTACACCTGTCTAATGGCTTTCATGAACTAAGAAGAGGGCAAATAACATTCTATAGCCTCTGTCTTCAAATAGACATAAATGCACATAGAGTAAAGAAATATCTATTTTAAAAATAGGAATAATAACAACAATAAATTCATTATTACTACACATCAGTTCGCGTCCTCATTGATCCTCATGCGCACATTTAAAAAGTGTAATAGTAACAAACGCCGTTAACTCATAAAATATATATTAACTGTTAATCAAAAATGAAACCATTCACATCAAAGTCAACGTTGAAGCCTGCTGATGCTTAAACTTTTGTCTCATGTATCCAATGCGATTCCCTTTCGACTAAGTTGACGTATAAAGTTGCCTCCTCTCCGGTGCTTCGTGACTCTCTAAATGCCCCAAAATCTCAAACCCTTAGGGTTCTGATTGTGAACCAATTTGAAATGCCCTGGAGACAGTGTGAGTTTTTAATCCTTTCTTGATATTGTTCACATGTCCCCCTAACCTAACATGGAGGGGTCTAGAGGTCCTACTAGGGATGAGCCGAACACCCCCCGGTTCGGTTCGCACCAGAACCTGCGAACGGACCGAAAGTTCGCACGAACGTTAGAACCACATTGACGTCTATGGGACTCGAACGTTCGAAATCAAAAGTGCTCATTTTAAAGGCTAATTTGCATGGTATTGTCCTAAAAAGGGTTTGGGGACCCGGGTCCTACCCCAGGGGACATGTATCAATGCAAAAAAAAAGTTTTAAAAACGGCCGTTTTTTCGGGAGCAGTGATTTTAATGATGCTTAAAGTAAAAAAAAAAGTGAAATATTCCTTTAAATATCGTACCTGGGGGGTGTCTATAGTATGCCTGTAAAGTGACGCGTGTTTCCCGTGTTTAGAACAGTCCCTGCACCAAATGTCATTTTTAAAGGAAAAAATCTCATTTAAAACTGCTTGCGGGTTTAATGTCATGTCGGGTCATGGCAATATGGATGAAAATCAGTGAGACAAACGGCATGGGTACCCCCCAGTCCATTACCAGGCTTTTTGGGTCTTGTATGGATATTAAGGGGAACCCTGCACCCAAATTAAAATAAGGAAAGGCCCTATATACTCTGAACAGCAGTATACAGGCGGTGCAAACAAGACAGGGACTGTAGGTTTGTTGTTAAGTAGAATCTCTTTGTAATTTTGAACGGGTACATTTTTAACGCGTTTAGCTCCAGCCAAAAAATCTTTTTTAAGCTTTTTGGAAAACATAGGGAAGGGTTATCACCCCTGTGACATTTGTTTTGCTGTCTTTCCTCCTCTTCAGAAGATTTCACCTCACTTTTTGTCCCAATGAAAAATGTTTTTTGAAAATTTGGGTTTTTTGTGGAACAAGGATTGGAAAGCATCAGTGGAAAGGAGAAATTGTTTTCCCATATTAACTCTTACAGGAGAGAATTTCCCTTCCTAGGGGTAGATTTCATCTCACTTCCTGTTGTCTCCTTCCGTTTGCAAGTAGGAGTCGTTAGTAAGTTAGATGTTTGAAAGTAGGGTCCTGCCCTATATACTCAGCAGAAATTTGGGCCTTAGGTGTTGCTGTGGCCACAACACTGTAAGCCCTCACAGGGCCCTGCTGTGAAATATTAGATCAAGAATTGTAATTACATGCCCCTGTTGAACAGGAGCTGAAAAATTAGGCCTTAGGCACTGGTGCTGTGGTGCCACAACACTGCAACCCCTCACAGACACTCTAGTTGGAACGCAGGAACGAGCCCTGCTGCAAAGTATTGCATCAAAAATTGTAATTACACGCCCCTGTTAGACAGGGGCAGAAAAATTGGGCCTTAGGCACTGGTGCCACAACACTGCAACCCCTCACAGACACTCTAGTTGGAACGCAGGAACGAGCCCTGCTGCAAAGTATTGCATCAAAAATTGTAATTACATGCCCCTATTAGACAGGGGCAGAAAAATTGGGCCTTAGGCACTGGTGCTGGTGCCACAACACTGAAACCCCTCACAGACACTCTAGTTGGAATGCAGGAACGAGCCCTGCTGCAAAGTATTACATCAAAAATTGTAATTACACGCCCCTGTGAAACAGGGGCTGAAAAATTGTGCCTTAGGCACTGGTGGTGGCGCCCAGAACCAAAAATGTTCTTACAAGCTATCAGCGTGATGATTGAGGAGGAAGAGGATAATTACTCAGGGATAGTCACTCAGCATCAGCATAGGCAGTCTTTGAAGGGATCTGAGATTTCAAAAAAAATTATTCGGTTACATCAGCATCAGGTGCTTGGTAGCTGGTGGTGATCCAAGACTGATTCATTTTTATGAAGGTCAGCCGATCGACCGAGTCGGTGGACAGACGCACCCTGTGATCGGTTACCACGCCTCCAGCAGCACTGAATGTGCGTTCCGAAAGAACGCTGGATGCAGGACAGGCCAGTAGCTCAATTGCATACTGTGCAAGCTCTGGCCAGTGATCCATCCTCAAGACCCAGTAACCCAGAGGATTTTCGGTGGGAAAGGTGTCCAAGTCTGATCTTGCCCCTAGGTATTCCTGCACCATGTAAAACAGACGCTGGCGATGGTTGCTGGAACCGATCATACCTTGGGGCTGCGGACCAAAAAATTGTCTGAACGCATCGGTCAGACGGCCACCTTCTCCACCGCTCCTTCTTTGACTGACCGAAGCCTCAGCAATACGTTGTCCAGAAACAGGAGTTTGTAACCTCCCAGTCTCTGGGAACGCATTGCACAGACCTTTCTGCAAGGCCTCCCGAAGATGTTTCATCCTCTGCTCCCTCTGCGATGGCAAGATAAGGTCCGCAACCTTACCCTTGTAACGTGGATCAAGGAGGGTTGCCAGCCAGTATTGGTCCTTCTCCTTGATACCACGAATACGAGGATCCTTACGCAGGCTTTGCAGGATCAGGGAGGCCATGCAGCGTAGGTTTCCTGAGGCATTCGGTCCGGAGTCCTCTGGGTCACTATGGACGACAACGTCCGCAGCCACCTCCTCCCAGCCACGTACAAGTCCATGTGTTTCTTGGGACTGATCCCTTAAAGACTGCTGCTGATGCTGAGTGCCAGGCTCCACCTCCATACTGACACAATCTTCCTCCTCCTCCTCCTCGTCCTCTTCCTGTGTGATCGGCGGGCACGCAGGAACACTGTCTGGATAAAGGGGGCCTTGAGAGCTAAGGAAGTCCTCCTCTTCCTGCCTCTGTTCTGCCTCAAGTGCCCTGTCCATTATTCCACGCAGCGTGTGCTCCAACAGGTGGACAAGGGGGACAGTGTCACTGATGCATGCACTGTCACTGCTCACCATCCTCGTGGCCTCCTCGAATGGTGACAGGACAGTGCATGCATCCCTGATCATGGCCCACTGGCGTGGGGAAAAAAAACCAAGCTCCCCTGACCCTGTCCTGGTGCCATAGTCGCACAGGTACTCATTGATGGCCCTCTGCTGCGTGTGCAGTCGCTGCAGCATGGCCAACGTTGAGTTCCACCTGGTGGGCATGTCACAGATTAGGCGGTTCTTGGGCAGGTTAAACTCCTTTTGGAGGTCCGTCAGCCGAGCACTGGCATTATATGACCGGCGGAAATGCACACAGACTTTCCTGGCCTGCCTCAGGACATCCTGTAAGCCCGGGTACCTGCCCAAGAACCGCTGCACCACCAAGTTAAGGACGTGAGCCAAACAGGGCACATGGGTCATTTGTCCCTGTCGGAGGGCAGAGAGGAGGTTGGTGCCATTGTCGCAAACCACCATTCCTGCCTTAAGTTGGCGTGGCGTCAACCACCTCTGAACCTGCCCCTGCAGAGCTGACAGAACCTCTGCCCCAGTGTGGCTCCTGTCCCCCAAGCACACCAGCTCAAGCACCGCATGGCATCTTTTGGCCTGCGTACTTGCGTAGCCCCTTGAACGACTACGGAGCACCGCTGGTTTCGAGGAAGAGGCCATGGAGGAAGAAGAAGAGGAGGGGGTGGAGGAGAGAGGTGTGTCACAATCAGCATTTTGGAGGCGTGGTGGCGGAACAACCTCCAACACTACTGCACCTTGTCCTGCATCCTTCCCAGCTGCCAGCAGAGTCACCCAATGTGCCGTGAAACTTAGGTAACATCCCTGTCCATGCCTGCTGGACCATGAGTCAGCGGTAATATGCACCTTACCGCTGACCGCCCTGTCCAGCGAGGCATGGACATTGCCTTCCACATGCCGGTAGAGAGCCGGAATCGCCTTCCGTGAGAAAAAGTGGCGTTTGGGTACCTGCCACTGAGGAACCGCACATTCCACAAACTCACGGAAGGGGGCAGAGTCTACCAACTGAAAAGGCAGCAGTTGAAGTGCTAGCAATTTTGCCAAGCTAGCATTCAACTGCTGGGCATGTGGATGGCTGGGAGCAAACTTCTTTCGGCGTGCAGCAGCTGGGGCAGGGAAATTTGCCTGGTACAATCTGACGTCGGTGTACCAAAAGCAGATTGCCCACAAGTAGTTGGCTGTGACACACCTAATTCTACACCTTCATTCCTCTCACTGCAGGTCTCAGAGAGGACTGGAGGTCTAGTGGGGTTGGAAATCTCAGCTAATGAGGAGCAAGGAGAGATCCTCTTTGTTCTTTGGTGTGGGTCTTTTAGATACGCTTGCCAACGAACTGCATGGCAGGTCAACATATGTCTGGTCAAGCATGTGGTACCCAAGCGGGAGATGTTTTGGCCACGTGAGATACGCTTGAGACATATGTTGCAAATAGCAGCGGTGCGATCTGATGCACTCCTCTCAAAAAAGGCCCACACCAAAGAACTTTTTGAATAACGCGCAGAGACTGCAGCGCCCTGCACATGTGGAGCTTTGGGGTGTGATGCAGTCAATGTGCTGCCCTTAGGCTGGCCCCTGGAGGGCATCCTGCCTCGTTGGTGATGTGCCGCCTCCTCCTCCTCCTCCTCCTCTCTCCTATCAGGCACCCACGTTGAGTCAGTGACCTCATCATCCCCTCCCTCTTCATCACTGGAGCAAACCTGGCAGTATGCTGCAGCAGGGGGAGCATGACTGCCAGATTGCTGTCCTTCTTGGGCACCCCCTCTGTCCGTGCTCATGTTACTGCCTTCATCGAGCTCAGTATCATCATCAGAGCCTTCCAAACGCTGGGCATCCTCCTGGAGCATGTACCGAACACTGTGGTCAAACAGTTCGAGGGAATCCTCATGAGGACATGGTGGAGCTAGGGAAGGAGTCACTGATGACATTGAGCTGAGGGAAGAGGCCGCTGCTTTGCCAGACAAAGCACCCTGGGCATGGGTGAGAGAGGATGAGGAGGATGAGGACGGCTTGGTCATCCACTCGACCAAGTCTTCCGCATGTTGCGGCTCAACACGGCCAGCTGCCGAAAAAAAGGCCAAGCGTGTCCCATGGCCACGTGCTGATGAGGATGCACCGTCTCCACGACCAGCACTAGACACAGAGCCTGCTTGCCCTCTCTTATTGGCTTAAGACTGTCTGCCTCTCCTTCTTGGCCTTCCAGACATAGAGTAGGAAGATAACAGGAACGGATCTAGCTGAACACTGTGAGCAGGACGCACTGTACTAAATGTAAATAGTCTAGCTGCCTGACCGTGGTACTAATAGGATCAAAAAGAAAACCAGTAATTTTCTTCAGGTAGCTTTATATACTGTAACCAGACAAGCCTGCCTGTCAGTAGGAAGATAACAGGAACGGATCTAGCTGAACACTGTGAGCAGGACGCACTGTACTAAATGTAAATAGTCTAGCTGCCTGACCGTGGTACTAATAGGATCAAATAGAACACCAGTAATTTTCTTCAGGTAGCTTTATATACTGTAACCAGACAAGCCTGCCTGTCAGTAGGAAGATAACAGGAACGGATCTAGCTGAACACTGTGAGCAGGATGCACTGTACTAAATGTAAATAGTCTAGCTGCCTGACCGTGGTACTAATAGGATCAAATAGAACACCAGTAATTTTCTTCAGGTAGCTTTATATACTGTAACCAGACAAGCCTGCCTGTCAGTAGGAAGATAACAGGAACAGATCTAGCTGAACACTGTGAGCAGGACGCACTGTACTAAATGTAAATAGTCTAGCTGCCTGACCGTGGTACTAATAGGATCAAATAGAACACCAGTAATTTTCTTCAGGTAGCTTTATATACTGTAACCAGACAAGCCTGCCTGTCAGTAGGAAGATAACAGGAACGGATCTAGCTGAACACTGTGAGCAGGACGCACTGTACTAAATGTAAATAGTCTAGCTGCCTGACCGTGGTACTAATAGGATCAAATAGAACACCAGTAATTTTCTTCAGGTAGCTTTATATACTGTAACCAGACAAGCCTGCCTGTCAGTAGGAAGATAACAGGAACGGATCTAGCTGAACACTGTGAGCAGGACGCACTGTACTAAATGTAAATAGTCTAGCTGCCTGACCGTGGTACTAATAGGATCAAATAGAACACCAGTAATTTTCTTCAGGTAGCTTTATATACTGTAACCAGACAAGCCTGCCTGTCAGTAGGAAGATAACAGGAACGGATCTAGCTGAACACTGTGAGCAGGACGCACTGCACTAAATGTAAATAGTCTAGAAGATAACAGGAACGGATCTAGCTGAACACTGTGAGCAGGACGCACTGCACTAAATGTAAATAGTCTAGAAGATAACAGGAACGGATCTAGCTGAACACTGTGAGCAGGACGCACTGCACTAAATGTAAATAGTCTAGAAGATAACAGGAACGGATCTAGCTAAACTAATTACAGTATATATATATATGCAACACCTGGGATGCATATATATACACAATACACTGTAAGTGCAGCTAACTGACTGACTGTTCTGCCTAATCTATCTAACTCAAATCAAATGACACTGTCTGTCTCTCTCTCTCTCTCAATGAACGCCGGAACACACACTACACAGGGCCGCAGTGCAGGCGGCCTTATATAGTGTGGGGCGTGTACTAAATCCCCTGAGCCATAATTGGCCAAAGCCTCCTTGGCTTTGGCCAATTATGGCTCTCTGTTCAGGCGGCGCTGTGATTGGCCAAGCATGCGGGTCATAGTGCATGCTTGGCCAATCATCAGCAAGCAATGCACTGCGATGCCGCAGTGAATTATGGGCCGTGACGCGCCACACGAATTTGGCGCGAACGGCCCATATCGTTCGCAATTCGGCGAACGGGCGAACAGCCGATGTTCGAGTCGAACATGGGTTCGACTCGAACACGAAGCTCATCCCTAGGTCCTACCAATATATTGCAGACCGCACGCACACTCAAGCATATAAACAACACCAATAGTAGCACAGGCGATTAGTTGTTGTATCTTATATCTCTTATTTGTCGCTGAAGCCAGGAAATCTTCTCACTTCTTGATGTTAACTTTTGAGTGTTTACATGCAGTACATCAGCAAGAGGCGTAGAAACCAGCAAGGAAAGAGAATAACAGGTTTTCAGACTGAACCGGTGGATCAATGACACCTGGAGCCAAACGATCACGTAAAGATGGAGCTTTTTTATATATGAATGATGGTCGCTGTGGCAATAGAGGGCCTAACACCTTATCCTGTTTCAAAACAGACCAATTATTTTGTACTATCTTTTCAAACTTTTTGTGCTGGACATTATAGTCCAACACCATCTTAAAATGTGAAACGTTAGTACTATTTTCTTTATTTTGCTTCAATACTAGTATCTGTCTGTTCATAGTATGCACTCTCTCTATTTCATTATCCAGGGTAGATTTCTCATACCCCTTTTGCTGGAATCTAGATGAGAGAACCTTGACTGGTGTATGCTGATGTATGGTTTTCCAACCTATTAACCAGCCCACTCTTGTATTACTTACTCTTACCTTCCCAATAAAACACACCACACCTTCTGGATTAAATGGCCGTCTGGCCCCTTTATTAACAACCATAACAAGTTCCATAAATTAACTTCCATTTAAATATATATATATATATATATATATATATATATATATATATACTGACTGTTATGTCTGAGGTTCATGAAGGAAGGTATTCTATTGCATCGGCTGTACCACCACCACTTCAGCATCCAGGCCCCTAGCCGCGATCCCACCAGCTCAGCGACAACTATTGCCACCTTCTTGCCCGATACAGCCCGATGACCCATGATTACCCATGATGGCCCATGATTACCATATAGGGAAGGTACCCATACCGAGATACGCCCAACCCGTTCCACACCATATACTGTATACCTTCCACCATTCCAACCTTCACGAACCAGAGACCCCTGCATACCACCTGAAACAGAAAACATGTCCTCAAAATTATCAGGATAACTACAGGGAGGGAGGGAACAAAAAGTTTCTATGGTGGTGTTGCCTCTTCTATTCACCCCCAACTGACTACTCCTCACCCCCACTGACCATGTTACCAATGTAAACTACACCTCTTATCTCTCTCATTGCACCAAAATCATTCTAAACCTTTTTAACCACCCCCCTTCCAGGATACACCCTGTGCAACCACTAACAGCAACCCCCAGTCATGTGGCCCTTCCACCCAGGTTTCCTTTGCTCCAGGCCTGTTCTGAGACTGGGCTACAAAGTCCTCCTCACGAGTGCAATCACGTCTAAGCCTAATAAATTGACCCCTGGGGATGTTGCACAACCATGACCTATGATGGCAACTCTCCAGGGGTATATAGGGATTCTGATCAGTCGGTTTGAAATAATTGCCTTTCTATAGTACTGGTGACCGACTGAGAAGTCGACCCAGTCCTCCAGGAACCCAAACCCCTCCTTACTACACCAGCTCCTCACCCACTTGTATACTTCCCTAATCTCCCTCTGCCTTTCTGGTGTGGCTCGAGGTACCGGTAGTATCCCTGAGAATACTACCTTGGAGGTCCTTTTCCTCAATTTAGCTACTAAGTCCCTAAAATCATTCTTTAGGACACTCAATCTGCCTCTGACTTTGGCATTGGTGCCAACGTGCACCAGGACAGCCGGGTCTTCCCCAGCCCCTCCCAGTAATCTGTCCACCAGATCCGTGATGTGCCAGACCAGAGTGCCCGGTAGACAACATACAGTTCGGTGCTTCAGGTCTTTGTTACAGATTGCCCTCTCTGTCCTTCTAAGAATTGAGTCCCCCTACCACCAGAATCTGTCTTTCCTTTCTCTTCGCTTCCCCCCCACTCTCACTGGAGGAGTTCTTCCCCTGGCAGCTAGGAAAACACCATCCTTGCAAATATCCAGATCAAGGAAGACCATACGTTCAAGGCTTATAGTCCATGTTAGCTGAATATTTTTGGTGTTAATGTTCAATGTCTGGATGAAACAATCCAGGCTAGATCTATCTCCCTCCTAGATTAAAATAAGGTCATCTATGAATCTCCTATAACAGACAAGCTCAAGGGGGCGATTATTGAAGACAGCTTCTTCCTCCCAGTGGGCCATAAACAAATTGGCCACACTGGGAGCAAAGCAGGCTCCTATAGCAACCCCTCTTGTCTGCAAGTAGAACTGTCGATCATACCAAAAGTAGTTTCTGGATAAACGCAAACTCAATCCTTTTGAAAGAAACATTTGGGTTTCCTTGGGAGGTTCGAAGTTTATAAAGCCCATTGCACTGATGCCAATGCATCCTCGTTTTCAATAATGGTATACAATGAACTGACATCGGCAGTGACAAGTGTAGCAAAGTCTGGAGCTGGGGAGATTAAAAATATTATTAAGGGGCTTCACTCCGACTTGTGCTCCCCGTATCAGATTATTACTTTAATCTCTTCAACCCCAAAGCTGTTGCTAATTATTTTTTTTCGGACTTAGTTACCTTGCTTCCAGTGTCCATCCTAGGGGTACTCATCACTCGTTCAATTGAAACACTGGCTCCAACACTTAGTCCTTTTTTTCTCTTTCCATGTTTTATTCAGTAACATCACACGCGATAGAAAGACAGAGGGTGAAAAAAAGATTCAGGTACCTTGGATGTTGTGGTCGGAGATAATTTCTACATCCAGCAAATAACACTTCCAAAACTGGATTCAGCAATCACCAGATAGGCCCCTCTCACTGACCAAGCAGCCGATACAATGCTCAAAGACGGTCTCTGCCACAGACCTTACGATTCTAGGTGAACAAATTGTGGATGATCTAAACGGTCTCTGCCGCAGACCATACAGTCTTGAAAGAACTGACTGTGGTACTAATCCAAGATGCGTCTCCGAATGAGTTCCCAGGCTCTTCCCAAGATACCAGCCTTATGCTCGGTCCTCTCCTGAAGAGTCCTCCCCTGGTCACTGCACTCCCTTGCTTCTTCCCGCAGGCCTGACAGCAAAGAGACCATCATGCCGACCCATAGGCCACTAAGACTCTGATCCTTCCTTTAGTAGCTAGGCCTTAGATCTGCTAAGCTCAAGGCAGAATATTAAGGATTCGTAGTCTCCCAGGCCAGGAGGGCCACAAGGTGGGGCGCGCTAACCCACCCCCCGATCCCGGGGGGGGGGTCAGGAAGCACGCACCAACCAGCCAAAAACAAACCATGAAAGATATCCTCTGTGCCTTAAATACCCCTACCCAGAAATGTCCGGTGTGTGAACCACTCCCACTGAAAAGCCTCTGAGCAACGAGTAGTCAATGTGTCTGACCAGACTGTATTTCCCAATCCACCAATGATGACAGCACCACCCATGGTTAGATGGAAATCTGCACAGTCCAGCCAATCTGGCACAGAAACCACTTTAGGCAATAAATAAGTTGAGCCAAAACTGCAGCTACAACTAATTTAAATTTCAAAAGAATAGCGTCTGCTCTGCTACACAAGCATACTGGATGGTGTACAGCTAACTGATTCGAGAATCTGTATGATGTGTTTAGTGTCTTTAAGGAAGGCATCTGTCTTAATGACTAATGGCTGGATAAAAGAATCAATATACTGTCCTACTCTGGATGAAATTGAGTCAATTCCATTCACAATAGGTCTACCAGGTGGGTTGACACTATCTTTGTGAATTTTAGGTAGACAGTATATTATGGGGGTCCTGCAGAACAAAGGGTCTAGATAAGCTGCTTCCTTCTTAGTAAGGACACCCTTGGCCTTACCGTCCTCTTTTAACACATGCAATTTGTCCTTATAATCTAACATCGGATCCTTAGTCAAAATTTTGTAAGTATCACGGTCACTTAATAAACAACTCAGCTCTGCCTGATAATAGCTTTTATCCAAAATGACCAAACCTCCTCTCTTATCAGCAGGGTGTATGATAATTTTCTTTCGCTTATCTTCACCCCATCAAGATCATTAAGCACCATATTTTTGAACACTTCCAAATATTTGTTATCTGTGTTTAGGGGATTGAAGGTGGACTTGTTACATAGATTTGAGGGAATACCCACATCTACTGCAGGGGTTATAGTAGGATTAGACATAAAGTATTTTTTGATATTCAAGCTCCTGACGTATTTGTGAATGTTCACATATGTCTGAAATTTGTTAAGGTTCTGAGTAGGGGCAAACTAGAGGACTTTTATTAAATGTATTCATGTTCAAAAACAATTCTTTCAATCCCTTGGATGGACTGACCCTTAAAGCATAAGTCAGAGCCCTTTTCCAGTGTAAGGACCAATTATTTGTATCCAGCTGTGCCCATAATTGCTGAACGATGATTAAGATGATCGGTGCTGTGTGACGTACTAAACTCCCCATGACCCACATGAATGTTTATTGTGCCATTGCTATATTATCGATGGCTTTCTATGGAGTCTAACCAACAGATCAATGTGTTTGCTGGACTTCACATCACAGCGCAGAATTGACATGGCTCCGTAAAAGTATTTTGCAGGCACGGATAAAAGCGTAGGGCTCCAGCTGGGATTGTTGGAATCATTGATTCATTCTCTTGATCGTGAATAATGTGACATTTGAGTTTCATTTAACTTACAAACAAGGTTTGGATTTTGGTCTGTACTGCCAAAATGACAACCGTTCTCAAGCTTGGCATTGCCATCTTTTCAGTGATCGTCACAGCCAGTTTTGTGTAGCTGGACTCCAAATACCCAAAGGAAAAAACAGATGTGTTATTTAAAAGAGAAGCAGATTTTATAGGGATCTCTAGGGTTGTCAAACATTCAGTAATTTCTTTTAGAAGAGGGGCGATGATCATATGCTTTTAAGTGTTAATTTTGAATTTGTAAAACAGTGGAACTTGGATAGTGATGAATCTAAACTGGAATGGATTGAATGGTCCAAAATACGACAAAGGAAGCACAATCACCATCTATAGTCCTACCTTTTACAGGCCATGGTGGGAGAAAGAAACCTTGTCTTGCATCCTAGAATGCTTCCAAAGTCTCCCCACCTTTCTTGTCTTTACAATGACTCTTCTTGGATAGAATCTGACTAGGTCCCACCAACAATTCCACTGGGGTAGTGCTTGGGTAACTGTCCGGATGCTTTTTGGGGTATGCAGATTTCTTGCAGCTTCATTTAGGATAAAAGTCCATAACCTTTTGTGTCCACTGCAAAATTGGTGACCTTCCCTGAGTGGCTGTTCACCCACCATTGTCCCATTGGGGTATAAAGCACCATATGTGGCATGCTTTGCGGACAACCTTCTTCATGTACAGAAAAATTGGTAACCACTTCTGACTGGCTGTTCAACCACCTTTGTCCCATTGGGGGATAGCGCTCCACATGTGGCATTCTTTGCAGACAACCTTCTGCATCTACTGCAAACTGGGTGACCTTCACTGACCTGCTGTTCAACCACTGTTGTACCATTGGGGTATAGTTCTCCACACGTGGCATGCTTTGCAGACAACCTTCTGCATCTGCAGCAAAATTGGTGATCTTCTCTGTCCGGCTTTTCAACCAACGTTGTCCTATTGGGGTATAGAGCTCCACATGTGGCATGCTTTGCAGACAACCTTCTGCATCTGCAGCAAAATTGGTTACCTTCTCTGACTGGCTGTTCAACCACTATTGTGCCATTGGGGTATAGAGCCCCACATGTGGCATTCTTTGCAGACAACCTTCTGCATCTACTGCAAAATTTGTGACCTTCTCTGACCAGATGTTCAACCACTGTTGTCCTATTGGGTTATAGAGCTCCATATGTGGCATGCTTTGCAGACAACCTTCTGCATCTACAGAAAAATTGGTAACCACATCTGACTGGCTGTTCAACCACCATTGTCCCATTGGGGTATAGCGCTCCACATGTGGCATTCTTTGCAGACAACCCTTTGTATCTACTGCAAACTGGGTGACCTTCACTGACCTGCTGTTCAACCACTGTTGTTCCATTGGGGTATAGAGCTCCACATGTAGCATGCTTTGCAGACAACCTTCTGCATCTACAGCAAAATTGGTAACCTTCTCTGACCAGCTGTTCAACCACCATTGTCCCATTGGGTATTGAGCTCCACATGTGGCATTCCTTGCAGACAACCTTCTGCATCTACTGCAAAATTGATGATCTTCTCCTAGCCTTGGAGGATGCCAGTAATGGACTACCACCTTGTTGAGGTGCTGCTGGGCAAGCCTATTTCAGTTAGGTAGGGTTATGCTGTACTGGAATGTACTTGTTGGACTTTTTTTCAAAATGTACAGTAAAGCTGCATCAACTGTTTTAAGCCAGGTATGAACTAATTTAAAGGGGTGCATCATGATTTCTGGCATATGCAAGAACAGGGTCAGTATAGCACATGTGGGGTATGAAGCGAAGCCACTGCTAAGGGTCTACTCGGCAAGACAAGGAGGAGGAATGCAGTTGCTATGGGTAACAAACAACTAGTGCAAGGTACATTGCAGCTGGTCATAAATCATGGTACCTGGCATGGAGAAGAGTCCTCTGGTAGTGGGAGTTTCGGTGACCTTGACCCTCATCAGCAGTCTCCATCCTGAAGGTATCAGGGCCAAACCCACGTTACAAGGACCCACAGCCTGGTCGCATGTTACAGAAGAGTGGAAAGGGTGAAATTAATGTACGCATGAGTTCCATGCTAGTGCGAGGGGGATCCCATTCTGTCACTGGAAGTAAAGGTGGTAGAGGTATGCTGGACTGGTGGAGAGGGCACAGTCTCAGCGGCATCCCTCCTAAATGCAATATACGGAAGAGAAGTGTGTGTAGAAGGACTTCACACGGTGCACGGCTCATTTGTAAGATGGGAAACCGTCATAATGTTTGATTCTCACATGAACACGGCCCCTGCCTGGTCCCGGGCATTGATGAGTGTGCACTCACACAAAAGGTACCGCCACATGCAGGGTGAGTGTTCCCGCCTACAACTTGACCACTAGGGATGGGCCGAACGACCCCCTGTTCAGTTCGCACCAGAACTTTCGAACATCACAAAAGTTCAGAACCATATAATGAACCCGACCCGAAAGTCAAAAATCAAAAGTGCCCATTTTGACGGCTTATACAGTTGTGCTCATAAGTTTACATACCCTGGCAGAATTTATGATTTCTTGCCCATTTTTTTAGAGAATATGATCGATAACACAAAAACTTTTATTTCTCTCATGGTTAGTGCTTGGCTGAAACCATTTATTATCAATCAACTGTGTTTACTCTTTTTAAATCATAATGACAACAGAAACTAGTCAAATGACCCTGATCAAGAGTTTACATACCCCAGTTCTTAATACCGTGTATTGCCCCCTTTACCTTTAATGACAGCTTGAAGTCTTTTGTGGTATTAGTTGATGAGGCTCTTTATCTTCTCAGATGGTAAAGCTGCCCATTCCTCTTGGCAAAAAGACTCCAGTTCCTGTAAATTCTTGGGCTGTCTTACATGAACTGCTTCATTTGAGATCTCCCCAGATTGGCTCAATGATATTGAGGTCAGGAGACTGAGATGGCCACTTCAGAACCTTCACTTTATTCTGCTGTAGCCAATGACAGGTCAACTTGGCCCTTGTGTTTTGGATCATTGTCTTGTTGGAATGTCCAAGTACGTCCCATGCGCAGCTTCCTGGCTGATGAATGCAAATGTTCCTCCAGTATTTTTTGATAACATACTGCATTCATTTTACATAGTTACATAGTAGGTGAGGTTGAAAAAAGACACAAGTCCATCAAGTCCAACCTATGTGTGTGATTATATGTCAGTATTACATTGTATATCCCTGTATGTTGCGGTTGTTCAGGTGCTTATCTAATAGTTTTTTGAAACTATCGATGCTCGCTGCTGAGACCACCGCCTGTGGAAGGGAATTCCACATCCTTGCCGCTCTTACAGTAAAGAACCCTCTACGTAGTTTAAGGGTAAACCTCTTTTCTTCTAATTTTAATGAATGGCCACGTGTCTTGTTAAACTCCCTTCCGCTGAGAAGTTTTATCCCTATTGTGGGGTCACCAGTACGGTATTTATAAATTGAAATCATATCCCCTCTCAAGCATCTCTTCTCCAGAGAGAATAAGTTCAGTCCTCACAACTTTTACTCATAACTAATATCCTCCAGACCCTTTATTAGCTTTGTTGCCCTTCTTTGTACTCGCTCCATTTCCTTCTTGTGGACTGGTGCCCAGAACTGGACAGCATACTCTAGGTTTGGCCAGACCAGAGTCTTGTAGAGCAGGAGAATTATCGTTTTATGTCTGGAGTTGATCCCCTTGCCATCAATTTTGACCAAATTTCCTGTGCCTTTGTAGCTCACACATCCCCAAAACATCAGCAATCCACCTCCATGTTTCACAGTAGGAATGGTGTACCTTTCATCATAGGCCTTGTTGACTCCTCTCCAAATATAATGTTTATGGTTGTGGCCAAAAAACTAAATTTTGGTCTCATCACTCCAAATGACTTTGTGCCAGAAGGTGCTGTTTGGCCTATTGTAAGAGGGATACTTTGTGGTATTTGTGTAGTAATGGCTTTCTTCTGACGACTCGACCATGCAGCCCATCTTTCTTCAAGTGCCTCCTTATTGTGCATCTTGAAACAGCCACACCACATGTTTTCAGAGAGTCCTGTATTTCATCTAAAGTTATCTGTGGGTTTTTCTTTGCATCCCGAACAATTTTCCGGGCAGTTGTTGGTGAAATTTTAGTTGGTCTACCTGACCATGGTTTGGTTTCAACAGAACCCCTCATTTTCCACTTCTTGATTAGAGTGTGAACACTGCTGATTGGCATTCTCAATTCCTTGGATAGCTTTTTATATCCCTTTCCTGTTTTATACAGTTCAACTACCTTTTAGCCAATGTGTGCATGTTATCAGGCCAAAATCGCCAGGGTATGTTTGATCAGGGTCATTTTGGTAGTTTGTATTGTCATTATGATGTAAAAAGAGTAAAAACAGTTGATTGATAATAAATGGCTTCAGCCAAAAACTAACCATGAGTGAAAGAAATGTTTTTGTGTTATTCATAAATTCTGCCAGGGTATGTAAACTTATGAGCACGACTGTATGCAAGTAAATGAGCATACAATGGTTCTGGGAGTCCGGGTACTGCCCTGGGGGACATGTTTCAATGAAAAGAAAGGTTGCAAAAAATTTAATTTTTAAATGAGCAGTGATTTATTAATGCTTAAAGTGAAAGTATAAAAGTGAAAAATTCCTTTGAATAAAGTGCATGGGAGGTCCCCTTAGTCCACCTGTAAAGTGGCACATCTCTACTGTGTATAAAAGCTGCTGCAGCAATAATTGCATTTATAAAGCCCAAAAAATTACATTTTCTCTACAAGCTTTCTTTATTTTGTAAGCAATGGCTTGGGGAGCCAGTCTGTATGATGAGGCCACAATGTAGTGCACTGGGAACAAGATTAGAGCTTTTTTGGATAAATTCTGGTGTCTCTACCACAGGCTTTGGATTTCTACTTCTGTAACGGTGTGGAAAAATTGTTCTTTGGGTGTCGGCACCTTCACACTGGAACTCTATAGAGGTACTCTTGATGAAAGCAATAATTGGCCTTGCTGTCAAAAATTGAAATGATATGCACCTGTCAAACAGGTGCAGAAAAATTGGTCTTTGGGTGTTAATTGTGCCCATGAAACCTACACCAAAAACATTCTTTCAGATGAAATCAACACCCACAACACTAGGCAGCCTAGAAGTCCTGCAGAGTTTTCACATCCTAAAAACACTTTAATGGCGACATCGGCATCAGGGGCTTCATAGTTGCTGGTAATCCAGGACTGATTCATTTTGATAAAAGTCAGACGGTCCACGGAGTCTATGGACAGACAAGTTCTATGATCAGTAACAAAACCTCCAGCAGCACTTAAGGTGATTTTTGTTTGGAAAGCACGCTGGATGCAGTGCAGTCCAGCAGCTCAATAGCATATTGGGCAGGTTCTTGCCAGTGGTCTATTCTCATGACCCAGTAAGCTAGTGGATCGTCGACTGGAAAGCTCTCCATCTCTGTTTTTCGCCCCTAGATAATCGTCCACCATGTGATGCAGACGCTGCCGATGGGATAAGGAAGCTGACAGCCCTGGGCGGCGAAGATTAAAAAAATTGAGAAATGCATCACTTAGGCGACCGCCTTCTCCACCACTCTCATGATTGGCTGGCAACCATTCAAGGGTATTCCCTATATCGCAGGGATAGAGATGGTAAAAAAGGGGGAGGGGTATGCCTGTATATCAAAAATGGTGTACAAGTGAATGTGAGAGACGACATCACTAATGGAGCAGGGAAGTAGGTAGAATCCTTATGGGTAGAGCTACAAAGGGAGGAAACTAAGGGAAAAGTAGTACTGGCAGTACATTAAAGGCCCCCTAACCAGAGGGAGGAGGCAGAGGCGGGCCTCCTATCACAATTTGGATTAGCAGCAAAGGATGGGAAGTGTCATTTTAAAGGGGGATTTTAATTATCCAGACATAGACTGGGTGGAAGGAACTGCGCATTCATCTAAGGCTCGCCAGTTCCTAAATGTCTTGCAGGACAATTGCATGGGTCAGATGGTAAATGCACTAACTAGAAACAAAGCGTTACTAGACCTACTGATTACCAACAATATAGACCTGATCAACAATGTGGAAATACGGGGCAATTTAGGAAACAGCGATCACAGGTCAATTCGTTTCAGTATAAATCACACAAATGGGAAACATAAGGGGAATACAAAGACACTGAATTTCAAAAGCAAACAATGGGGGAGAACATGGAACGCGAGGAAAGGTTCACGCCCCCATCCCTATAATATGAAAAAAAAGAGGGGAAAAAGGTTGGGACTTTAGATGAGGTGTGCATGATGGAACCAATCAAATTCACATAGGTACAAACATTTATATGTTTATTAGTGGACCAATGATCAACATGGCATAAAACAGTATTGCATACATTGAACATAAAAAGTAGCAATGTACATGGCAAAAAATATATATAAAACAACATGGCGTAGGCAAGTAAAATTATGCATCGTAGTCCCCCATACATGGTAAACCATATCAAAACATGGAATCTCAGAGGAGGTAAGACATTATTGGATCTCTTTCTCAGCTCCCGAGCCAGGCTCATTTCGCTGACCCCTGGCACGTGGTATTGCACGGTCCTATTTTTAGCTATATGTGAGTATTTCTTGGCATGGCAAATTATGTCCAATTCACTTTCCCCCCCCCTTTCCCCATATGGGTAGCTATACAAGATTATATTGGTATCTATACATTCTTCTTTTATAGAACATTGATGCATCTGGCTCCTGGAGTGGATAGAAGTCCATGAAACGCGTCGAGCCTACCCTGCTGCATCCAACACATATTGACAATTCTAGAAATTCTTGCCAGAAGTTCTTGCCAAATCAATCTATTAACCTTCTATGAGGAGGTGAGTTGCCATCTAGATAAAGGAAGGCCCGTAGACGTGGTGTATCTGGATTTTGTAAAAGCATTTGACACAGTTCCCCATAAACGTTTACTGTACAAAGTAAGGTCCGTTGGCATGGACCATAGGGTAAGTACATGGATTGAAAACTGCCTATAGGGGCGAGTTCAGAGGGTAGTGATAAATGGCGAGTACTTGGAATGATCCGGGGTGGAAAGTGGGGTCCCCCAGGGTTCTGTCCTGGGACCAATCCTATTTAATTTATTCATAAACGACCTGGAGGATGGGGTAAACAGTTCAATCTCTGTATTTGCGGACGATACAAAGGTAAACAGGGCAATAACTTCTCTGCAGAAAGTGGAAACCTTGCAAGAAGATCTGAACAAATTAACGGGGTGGGCAACTATATGGCAAATGAGGTTTAATGTAGAAAAATGTAAAATAATGCATTTGGGTGGCAAAAATATAAATGCACTGGGGGGAGAACCTCTGGGGGAATCTAGGATGGAAAAGGACCTGGGGGTCCTAGTAGATGATGTAAACAAGGCTGCGGACTGTTGGTTGAAGTGGTTTACGAGGGGCCGAATTTTGTGGAGCCGATCGTATCCAGGGTCACCCCGAGGATGATAGAGTGCATTGTCATTGAAGTGCCTGAACCGCAATATCTGCTCGTATCGTGTCCTGGTCATGCAAGCAGACAACACGGGCATATGGTCAATTGGGTCAGTGGACCTGTATGACCGCAACTCACTTTTTTTTTGGTTATGCCCCTGAGGAGGGATAGGCCCAGAAAGGTCTTAAAATCAGAAACCGTAATAGGTTTCCATTCTCTGGCAAAAGTCAAATGGGAATTAACGATGAATTGACCAGCATACAAATTGCTTTGGTCCACAACAGATCTATAGAGATCTTCTGTGAAAAACAGCGAATGAAAATCAAGTGACGTAAAATCAACTGTTTCCACCTGAATTCCAGGTTGGCCAGTGAATGGGGGAAGTACGGGTGCTGCAGAAGTGCTAGGATTGGCAAATGCAGCAGGAAGGGCACTGTGGGCTTGACGGGCCTGTCTTTGTCTTCTTGGTGGCTGCGGGGCACTACTTGTGCTAGCCACCACACCAGCTTGAACTGCACTTATGGGACTCGCCACGTCACCACGTGATACTGCAGTGCTGGATGTACGACCAGGTTGTACTAGGCCACTGGTGCTTGCCAGTTCACCAGAAGGATGAGCGTCACTAGTACTGGATCTCTGCTCCATATGACAGCCCTGTGGCTCTTGCACCTCAACAACAGAAGAACGTAGTCGGGAACGCATGACCTTAGCAAGGACCCCTACGCCATTGTCAGAGCTATCTGTCAGGGTGCCGCTGCTGTCTACCGGTTTGTATACTGAGCCTGAATCTGAGAGATGGGTGACTTCTTCATCACTCTCATCTGTCATGCTCAGCAACGTGTAGGCCTCTTCACTAGTGTACCTCTGTGCGACTCAAAGGCAAAAAGAGCACCTGATTGTCAGAGCCTGCTTCAGTCGCTACCAAAAAAAATGTTAGCATTCGCAGGGATCAGGCCTGACTCTGCGAACGCTGTAGTTATGTGTGTTGTGTTTTGTAAGTGACAGTGATCGATTGATACTGCAATAGGGTGGGCTGGTCTGGGCGGAGGGGCTAAACGCAGGTATCTAACGCTGCATTTTTGGGAACACCCAAACTACTGGGGACGCTAGTATAGATCTGATCAGTTCAAAGATATTGTTCTGTTCAGACACTATACTAGTAAGGGAGGCGTATGGTGCATGTGTGGGTGTTATCACTACTGGCACTAATCTGACGCTCCCTTGGGCAAAACAGATCCTAACTGACGCTAAAACCTAACTGATGTCACCCGCCAGGTGATCAGGGGGTTAAACATTTATTAGATAATATACGGCGGAACCCTAACGCATTTTTTTTAAAAAAACTAACAGCGTCACCCGTGACACTAATACGGTGATCGCTGGTGACACTATATCAGTGACACTGGTGACAGGGGGTGAAAGGGTTAAACCTTTATTAGGAGGCTTAGGGGGGTATCTTAAAGCTACCTGGGCCTACTACTAACTGCCTAACACTGATTAGAGTCACAAATGACACCAGTACAGTGATCAGTGAAAAATCTGAAAACTGCACTTGGTGACACTGTGACAGGGAGTGAAGGGGTTAACTGGGGGGCGCAATCAAGGGGTGAAATGCGTGCCTACGTGTACTGGTGTTAGTGTAGTGTTGGTGCAACTCACAGTTAGATGTCCTCTCTGGAACCGAAAAGGATTCCACGAGGGGAGATGACATCACTTCCCCTGCCTGTGTCTACACTTACAGGCAGAGGAAGCATTTCATTCGTCAGAACCGATCAGCAGGTTCAGGCCAGAAATCATTGGCCTGGACCTGAAGACTGATCGGTTCTATAACGAATCCGATCATCGTGGGCACGGTCGGGGGCGCGCACCCCCTGTCCACGGCATGTTTGCCATATGGGTATGGCGATTCGCGAAGTGGCGCCATTCTGCCACCGTATAGCGGCGTGAGCCAGTCGGGAGCTGGCTAAAAAGGGGATTAACTCCAGAGATAAAACAATAATTCTCCCACGCTGCAAGACTCTGGTCCGGCCGCACCTGGAGTATGCCTTCCAGTTCTGGGCACCAGTCCTCAGGAGGGACGTACTGGAAATGGAGCGAGTACAAAGAAGGGCAACAAAGCTAATAAAGGGTCTGGAGGACATTAATTATGGGGAAAGGTTACTAGCACTGAACTTATTCTCTCTGGAGAAGAGATGCTTGATAGGGGATATGCTTTCAATGTACAAATACCGTACTGGTGACCCCACAATAGGGATGAAACTTTTCCACAAAAGGGAATTTAATAAGACACGCGGCCATTCACTAAAATTAAAAGAAAAGCGGTTTAACCTTAAACTGCGTAGAGGGTTCTTTACTGTAAGAGCAGTAAGGGTGTGGAATTCTCTTCCACAGGCGGTGGTTTCAGCGGGGAGCATCGATAATTTCAAAAAATTATTAGATAAGCACCTGAACGAATCGTGTGTACACAATTCTGACGCACAAAGTTCCACGCATGCTGGAAATCAAGCAGAAGAGCCGCACTGGCTTTTCCTCGGCTCGTTGTACATGTTGTGCCTCACCGCGTTCTTGACGTACGGAATTTCCGAGAACATTTGTGTGACTGTGTGTATGCAAGACAAGTTTGAGCCAACATCCGTCGGAAAAAAAATCCACGTTTTTGTTGTCGGAAAATCCTATCGTGTGTACGGGGCATAACTGTCTAATAGCACTGAATAGAGCCTGGTTCTATCTCTCTCGGCGTCGCTATCACACTTCAAACGGTCGCTATGGAAAGAATACTTTTATAGTGTGGGGCTTAGCAATGAGCCATGATTGGATACGGTCATCGTGACAGTGTCCGGTCATGGCTCTGACAGTGCTCTGTGCCCTGATTGGGTGAAGCTTTCATTGCTTCGGCCAATCAGGGCTTTCAATGCACTGTGCAGCGGCGCAGTGCATTGTGGTCGTTTGGCGGGTCAAACAAATGGTCGAACTACCCTATAATTCGGTTGTTCGGAGGACATCCAAACAGACAAAGTTCGGCCCGAACTCATGCTCGGGCCGAACCGTTCGCCCATCCCTGTTGACCGTTCTCTAACATTGGTTTGCAAAGATAGCAAGCGGTTACCCCAACAGGTATTCCTAAATCTTCTTTTCTAAGCAGACCGGCCAAATCCTTAAATCGATGATCCTGAGGCTGTTACTTAAGAGGCTTTGCATGGGCTTCCATCTGTCAGAAGGGATAGTTATCTCACATTTTCCATCTTTTAGAAAAAACCTCTCCTTCGATGAGAGCTGACTATTCCCTTTGTATGAAGAGAAATTTTTAATGAGCATGTTCTCAAGTCAACGCATAATGTTCCAAGGAAATTGGGTTTTTAAAAATGATCTACTTTTTTTTTGCTCTTTTTCTACTACTGTGTTAATCATATTAATGTAAAGGATGGGAAGCAAGTAGATGTTGTATGGGAACAAGTAGATATTCATCTTAGATTGTAAGCTCTAAGGAGCAGGGCCCTCTGATTCCTACTATATCAAATTGTATTGTATTTGTACTGTCTACCCTCAAGTTGTAAAGCGCTACGTAAACTGTTGGCGCTATATAAATCCTGTATAATAATAATAATAATAATAATTTTGATTTATTATTTGATTTATTATTTACATAAATTCATTTAGTTTGTTTAGTTCATTCAATTTGTTTTCATAATTCGTTTCCTTTTATTCAGGTTTTGAATGGATTTGTTATTTACATAAATTTGTTTAGTTAAATTTGTTAAATGTATTAAATTCCTTTTTGGAATTTGTTTTGTTTTTCTGAACTCAATTCGACCGAATTTGAAAAATTCGAATTAATTTGAATTCCATTCTAAATCAAATTTATTTTATTCAAAATTTGATTTTCAGAAGAAGGTTATATTATTTCTATTTTATTCTATTCTTTTCTATTCTATTGTTTTTTCTATTTCATTCTTTTCTGTTGTTTAATTTTCAATTCTATTCTTTTCTATTCTATTCTAAATTAAATGTATTCTATTTGAAATTCGAATTCTTGAAGATTTCTTTCTATTTTATTCTATTGTTTTTTTTTTTCTATTCTATTATATTCTTTCTTTTTCTAGTCTATTCTAATCTATTCTTTTCTATTCTATTTCTTATTTTAATTTATTCTATTTGAAAATAAATGTTTGGAAGAAGGTTATATTCTTTCTATTTTATTCTATTCTATTTTATTGTTTTTTTCTATTGTATTCTATTCTATTCAATTCTTTTTTTTTTCTATTTGAATTCAAATGTATTCTATTTTAAATTCGAATTTCAGAAGAGGGTTATATTCCTTCTATTTTACTCTATTCTATTCCTTTTTTTTATTATTCTATTTGATTTCTTTTATTCCTATTCTATTTTATTCTGTTCTTTTATTTTGTATTCTAGTTTGTTCTGTTTTAATCTAATATATTCTATCCTTGTATTTTCTATTCTATTACTTTATTTTTATTTCTATCCCTTTTATTTTCCAATCCAAATTTTTTTTATTCTGTTCTTTTATTTTCTATTCTAGTTTGTTCTGTTTTAATCTATTATATTCTATTCTTTTATATTCTATTCCTTTATTTTTATTTATATCCCTTTTATTTTCTATTCTATTTTTTTTATTCTGTTCTTTTATTTTCTATTCTAGTTTGTTCTGTTTTAATCTATTTTATTCTATTCTTTTATTTTCTATTCTATTCCTTTATTTTTATTTCTATCCCTTTATTTTCTATTCTGTTTTTTTTATTCTGTTTTTTTTATGTTCTATTCTAGTTTGTTATGTTTTAATCTATTATATTCTATTTTTTTATTTTCTATTCTATTCCTTTATTTTTAATTATATCCCTTTATTTTCTATTCTATTTTTTTTATTCTGTTCTTTTATTTTCAATTCTAGTTTGTTCTGTTTAAATCTATTATATATTATATTGTATTCTTTTATTTTCTATTCTATTCCTTTATTTTTATTTATATCCCTTTATTTTCTATTCTATTTTTTTCCACTATTTTATTTTGTCTTCTGTTTTAGACTATTATTATCTATTCTTTTATTTTCTATTCTATTCTATTCCTTTCACATAGTAAGGTTGAATAAAGACACCAGTCCATCCAGTTCAACCTGAGTGAGTGTCTACAATTGTCCCTATCCCTGTACATCCTATTCTTTATTTTCTATTCTATTGCTTTTCTTTTCTGAAATTCTAATTGGATTCTAAAATTATTCTAATTCGATTCGAAAAATATTTGTTTCGGTATTTCGGATTCGTTTCAATTCGTTACTATTGTAATTCGGAAATTCGGACACATGCAAATTCCTGAATAACCGAAAATCTCTCCGAATTTTGATTTGGAATGAAAAAAGCCGCACATGTCTAGCACTAAGTGTGTAAGGAAAACTGGATTTCCAGCACTAGAAAACCAGTGCAGATCTATGCTCGTGCTCATGCACATTGCACACATGCTCATACTTCCAAGCGAAGGAACAATGTTAAGGCCCATACACACGATAGGACTTTTTGACAACACAAATGCAAATTACCTGTTTTAAGGCAACATCCTACCATGTGTACGCTCCATCGGACAAACTGTTTTGGTTTTCATCGGACAAATGTTGGCTGTGCAAACAGACAAACTTTCCGCCAACAAAAGTCATATGGTGCAAAATCCTATCGTGTGTACACAAGTCCATAGTACAAACATGCATGCTCAGAACCAATGCAAAAGATCAGATAACAATACAGAAGTTGACCAAAGGGTGGCGGTAAAGAGCTGAAAAACCACGTGATTTGGTGAAGGTTGGCTGAAAAAGTCCTGCCGTGTGTATGCTTAACCACTTGCCGACCGCCTACCGCATATATACTGCGGCAGAATGGCACGGGCAGGCAAAATCACGTACCCATACGTGATCTGCCTCCCGCGGGCGGGGGGTCCGATCGGACCCCCCCCCGGTGCCATCGGCGGTCGGCATCTGACTGGGAGCGTCGGGAGGCGAGGGGGAGACCATCCGATCGTGGCCCCCCCCTCGCGATCGCTCCCAGCCAATAGGAATCCTCCTCTGCCTGTGTGTCGTTTCACACAGGCAGAGGATGTGATGTCATCTCTCCCCGGTCTGGCAGTTTCCGTTCCAGCGCCGAGGAGAGATGACAAGTGAGTGCACACAACACACACACACACAGTAGAACATGCCAGGCATATTTACACCCCCGATCCCCCCCCCGATCGCCCCCCGATCCCCCCCCAATCACCCCCCCCCCCTGTCACAAACTGACATTAGCAGTATTTTTTTTTTTTTTTTTTTTTTTTTTTTTCTGATTACTGCATAGTGTCAGTTTGTGACAGTTAGTGTTAGGGCAGTGAGTGTTAGGCCCCCTTTAGGTCTAGGGTACCCCCCTAACCCCCCCTAATAAAGTTTTAACCCCTTGATCACCCCCTGTCACCAGTGTCGCTAAGCGATCATTTTTCTGATCGCTGTATTAGTGTCGCTGGTGACGCTAGTTAGGAACGTAAATATTTAGGTTCGCCGTCAGTGTTTTATAGCGACAGGGACCCCCATATACTATCTAATAAATGTTTTAACCCCTTGATTGCCCCCTAGTTAACCCTTTCACCACTGATCACTGTATAACTGTTACGGGTGACGCTGGTTAGTTCGTTTATTTTTTATAGTGTCAGGGCACCCGCCGTTTATTACCGAATAAAGGTTTAGCCCCCCGATCGCCCGGCGGTGATATGCGTCGCCCCAGGCAGCGTCAGATTAGCGCCAGTACCGCGAACACCCACGCACGCAGCATGCGCCTCCCTTAGTGGTATAGTATCTCAACGGATCAATATCTGATCCGATCAGATCTATACTAGCGTCCCCAGCAGTTTAGGGTTCCCGAAAACGCAGTGTTAGCGGGATCAGCCCAGATACCCGCTAGCACCTGCGTTTTGCCCCTCCGCCCGACCCAGCCCAGCCCACCCAAGTGCAGTATCGATCGATCACTGACACTTACAAAACACTAAACGCATAACTGCAGCGTTCGCAGAGTCAGGCCTGATCCCTGCGATCGCTAACAGTTTTTTTGGTAGCGTTTTGGTGAACTGGCAAGCACCAGCCCCAGGCAGCGTCAGGTTAGCGCCAGTACCGCTAACACCCACGCACGCACCGTATACCTCCCTTAGTGGTATAGTATCTGAACGGATCAATATCTGATCCGATCAGATCTATACTAGCGTCCCCAGCAGTTTAGGGTTCCCAAAAACGCAGTGTTAGCGGGATCAGCCCAGATACCTGCTAGCACCTGCGTTTTGCCCCTCCGCCCGGCCCAGCCCACCCAAGTGCAGTATCGATCGATCACTGTCACTTACAAAACACTAAACGCATAACTGCAGCGTTCGCAGAGTCAGGCCTGATCCCTGCGATCGCTAACAGTTTTTTTGGTAGCGTTTTGGTGAACTGGCAAGCACCAGCCCCAGGCAGCGTCAGGTTAGCGCCAGTACCGCTAACACCCATGCACGCACCGTATACCTCCCTTAGTGGTATAGTATCTGATCGGATCAATATCTGATCCGATCAGATCTATACTAGCGTCCCCAGCAGTTTAGGGTTCCCAAAAACGCAGTGTTAGCAGGATCAGCCCAGATACCTGCTAGCACCTGCGTTTTGCCCCTCCGCCCGGCCCGGCCCAGCCCACCCAAGTGCAGTATCGATCGATCACTGTCACTTACAAAACACTAAACGCATAACTGCAGCGTTCGCAGAGTCAGGCCGGATCCCTGTGATCGCTAACAGTTTTTTTTGTAGCGTTTTGGTGAACTGGCAAGCGCCAGCGGCCTAGTACACCCCGGTCGTAGTCAAACCAGCACTGCAGTAACACTTGGTGACGTGGCGAGTCCCATAAGTGCAGTTCAAGCTGGTGAGGTGGCAAGCACAAGTAGTGTCCCGCTGCCACCAAAAAGACAAACACAGGCCCGTCGTGCCCATAATGCCCTTCCTGCTGCATTCGCCAATCCTAATTGGGAACCCACCGCTTCTGCAGCGCCCGTACTTCCCCCATTCACATCCCCAACCAAATGCAGTCGGCTGCATGAGAGGCATTTTTATGTCCTCCCGAGTACCCCTACCCAACGAACCCCCCAAAAAAGATGTTGTGTCTGCAGCAAGCGCGGATATAGACGTGACACCCGCTATTATTGTCCCTCCTGTCCTGACAATCCTGGTCTTTGCATTGGTGAATGTTTTGAACGCTACCATGCACTAGTTGAGTATTAGTGTAGGGTACAGCATTGCACAGACTAGGCACACTTTCACAGGGTCTCCCAAGATGCCATCGCATTTTGAGAGACCCGAACCTGGAACCGGTTACAGTTATAAAAGTTAGTTACAAAAAAAAGTGTAAAAAAAAAAAAAAAAAAAACACAAACAAAAATATAAAATAAAAATAGTTGTCGTTTTATTGTTCTCTCTCTCTCTATTCTCTCTCTATTGTTCTGCTCTTTTTTACTGTATTCTATTCTGCAATGTTTTATTGTTGTTATGTTTTATCACGTTTGCTTTTCAGGTATGTAATTATTTATACTTTACTGTTTACTGTGTATTATTGTTAACCATTTTTTTGTCTTCAGGTATGCCATTCACGACTTTGAGTGGTTATACCAGAATGATGCCTGCAGGTTTAGGTATCATCTTGGTATCATTCTTTTCAGCCAGCGGTCGGCTTTCATGTAAAAGCAATCCTAGTGGCTAATTAGCCTCTAGACTGCTTTTACAAGCAGTGGGAGGGAATGCCCCCCCCCCCCAACATCTTCCGTGTTTTTCTCTGGCTCTCCTGTCTCAACAGGGAACCTGAGAATGCAGCCGGTGATTCAGCCAGCTGACCATAGAGCTGATCAGAGACCAGAGTGGCTCCAAACATCTCTATGACCTAAGAAACCGGAAGCTACGAGCATTTTATGACGTAGATTTCGCCGGATGTAAACAGCGCCATTGGGAAATTGGGAAAGCATTTTATCACACCGATCTTGGTGTGATCAGATGCTTTGAGGGCAGAGGAGAAATCTAGGGTCTAATAGACCCCAATTTTTGCAAAAAAGAGTACCTGTCACTACCTATTGCTATCATAGGGGATATTTACATTCCCTGAGATAACAATAAAAATGATTTAAAAAAAAAAAAAATGAAAGGAACAGTTTAAAAATAAGATAAAAAAATAATAATAATAAAGAAAAAAAAAAAAAAAAAAAAAAAAGCACCCCTGTCCCCCCTGCTCTCGCGCTAAGGTGAACGCAAGCGTTGGTCTGGCGTCAAATGTAAACAGCAATTGCACCATGCATGTGAGGTATCGCCGCGAAGGTCAGATCGAGGGCAGTAAGTTTAGCAGTAGACCTCCTCTGTAAATCTAAAGTGGTAACCTGTAAAGGCTTTTAAAGGCTTTTAAAAATGTATTTAGTTTGTCGCCACTGCACGTTTGTGCGCAATTTTAAAGCATGTCATGTTTGGTATCCATGTACTCGGCCTAAGATCATCTTTTTTATTTCATCAAACATTTGGGCAATATAGTGTGTTTTAGTGCATTAAAATGTAAAAAAGTGTGTTTTTTCCCCAAAAAATGCGTTTGAAAAATCGCTGCGCAAATACTGTGTGAAAAAAAAAAATGAAACACCCACCATTTTAATCTGTAGGGCATTTGCTTTAAAAAAAATATATAATGTTTGGGGGTTCAAAGTAATTTTCTTGCAAAAAAAAATTATTTTTTTATGTAAACAATAAGTGTCAGAAAGGGCTTTGTCTTCAAGTGGTTAGAAGAGTGGGTGATGTGTGACATAAGCTTCTAGATGTTGTGCATAAAATGCCAGGACAGTTCAAAACCCCCCCAAATGACCCCATTTTGGAAAGTAGACACCCCAAGCTATTTGCTGAGAGTCATGTTGAGTCCATGGAATAATTTATATTGTGACACAAGTTGCGGGAAAGAGACAATTTTTTATTTTTTTTATTTTTTTTTGCGCAAAGTTGTCACTAAATGATATATTGCTCAAACATGCCATGGGAATATGTGAAATTACACCCCAAAATACATTCTGTTGCTTCTCCTGAGTACGGGGATACCACATGTGTGGGACTTTTTGGGAGCCTAGCCGCGTACGGGACCCCGAAAACCAAGCACCGCCTTCAGGCTTTCTAAGGCCGTAAATTTTTGATTTCACTCTTCACTGCCTATCACAGTTTCGGAGGCCATGGAATGCCCAGGTGGCACAAACCCCCCCCAAATGACCCCATTTTGGAAAGTAGACACCCCAAGCTATTTGATGAGAGGTATAGTGAGTATTTTGCAGACCTCACTTTTTGTCACAAAGTTTTGAAAATTGAAAAAAGAAAAAAAAAAATTTTTTTTCTCGTCTTTCTTTATTTTCAAAAACAAATGAGAGCTGCAAAATACTCACCATGCCTCTCAGCAAATAGCTTGGGGTGTCTGCTTTCCAAAATGGGGTCATTTGGGGGGGGTTTGTGCCACCTGGGCATTCCATGGCCTCCGAAACTGTGATAGGCAGTGAGGAGTAAAATCAAAAATGTACGCCCTTAGAAATCCTGAAGGCGGTGCTTGGTTTTCGGGGTCCCGTACGCGGCTAGGCTCCTAAAAAGTCCCACACATGTGGTATCCCCGTACTCAGGAGAAGCAGCTAAATGTATTTTGGGGTGCAATTCCACATATGCCCATGGCCTGTGTGAGCAATATATCATTTAGTGACAACTTTGTGCAAAAAAAAAAAAAAAAAAAAAAAATTTGTCACTTTCCCGCAACTTGTGTCAAAATATAAAACATTCCATGGACTCAACATGCCTCAAAGCAAATAGCTTGGGGTGTCTACTTTCCAAAATGGGGTCATTTGGGAGGGTTTTATGTCATCTGGGCATTTTATGGCCTTCAAAACTGTGATAGGTAGTGAGGAGTAAAATCAAAAATGTACGCCCTTAGAAATCCTGAAGGCGGTGCTTGGTTTTCGGGGCCCCGTACGCGGCTAGGCTCCCAAAAAGTCCCACACATGTGGTATCCCCGTACTCAGGAGAAGCAGCTAAATGTATTTTGGGGTGCAATTCCACATATGCCCATGGCCTGTGTGAGCAATATATCATTTAGTGACAACTTTTTGTAATTTTTTTTTTTTTTTTTTTTTTTTGTCATTATTCAATCACTTGGGACAAAAAAAATGAATATTCAATGGGCTCAACATGCCTCTCAGCAAATTCCTTGGGGTGTCTACTTTCCAAAATGGGGTCATTTGTGGGGGTTTTGTACTGCCCTGCCATTTTAGCACCTCAAGAATCGACATAGGCAGTCATAAATTAAAGGCTGTGTAAATTCCAGAAAATGTACCCTAGTTTGTAGACGCTATAACTTTTGCGCAAACCAATAAATATACACTTATTGACATTTTTTTTACCAAAGACATGTGGCCGAATACATTTTGGCCTAAATGTATGACTAAAATTGAGTTTATTGGATTTTTTTTAGAACAAAAAGTAGAAAATATCATTTTTTTTCAAAATTTTCGGTCTTTTTCCGTGTATAGCGCAAAAAATAAAAACGGCAGAGGTGATCAAATACCATCAAAAGAAAGCTCTATTTGTGGGAAGAAAAGGACGCAAATTTCGTTTGGGTACAGCATTGCATGACCGCGCAATTAGCAGTTAAAGCGACGCAGTGCCGAATTGTAAAAAGTGCTCTGGTCAGGAAGGGGGTAAAACCTTCCGGGGCTGAAGTGGTTAATTCGTTTACAGCCAACGCCCTTTGTACAAAAATCCACGGGAAAGTTTGTACAAAGTCTGATCGTGTGTATGAGGCTTTAGATGTGCTGTTCCAGTTCATCATGTGCGTGCACATACCAATTAGCGTGCGCACTTGGTGCCCATCCAGTGGACTAATTAACCACTCTGGGACCGCCCACCACACTTATACTGCAGCAGGGCACTTACACGTACGTGATTTTGTAATTGTGGGTAGGGGGCGCGCTAAAGTGAGCACGCCACCCCGGCCATGCTGCCATTCTGTACAAACCAATTATCGGGTCCCGGCCAATGATTTATGGCCAGAACCCGCTGATCAGCTGAACGAATGACAGAAGAGAACCCCGTGTGGGTAAACAACACAGAGCTCTCCACTGGCAGCAGCGATCGTTTTTTTTTTTTTTTCTCCCTGCACATTGCTGTAAGTGTAACCTTTATAAGCTTTTTAATAAGTTCATGCAGTTTTACACTTTTTGAGGCTTTTTCTATCCTTATCTATATGATTTTCTGAAATTTGGAGATCCTTTACATTGTTATGGATATAAAGATCTGGTATCAATACACTGGAGATTTCCAAGCCAGTTAATAAGCAATCCAATTCCTTGTTCTTTGAATCACCTGAGTTCGAGTCTTTGAGTTGCATGGAAGCAGGACAACCACGTGGGTGATATCCAGAGCGAGTTTGATCTCTGTAATAGGGATCCACCATATCTGGTAAGAGGCCAACTTTTCCCTTATGAGACATCATATCTTCAAACATATGTGATTTGTTTTCAAGTGGAACATATCAGACATCTTGCAATGCTCAGTGATTGAAAGCAAAGGAGACATATGCAGTAGATTGCCTGAATGAGATTCCACATATGCTGCATCTATTATACTATATGAACTTTGTGTGTTAAGAGTCACAAAAGGCACCTATTATTTATAAAAAGTTTATTGAATGTTTATTCATTTTGCACTTTTTTGAGCACTGTTTTTATATTGTGGTTTATGCATCAGTCACTTTATTCATTTTCATTATATTGAAGCACATTTGCATCAAGTATTACCTTATGCACAATGATCACTTTATAAATTATATATTGTCACATTTTATATGGTTTAACACAGGAAATAGCGCTCCATATATATTAACCACTTGCCAACCACCCGCCGTCATTATTATACTGCGGCAGGTCGGCACGATCCCGCGAACCGTCGTAGCTGTACGTCAGCCCTCTAAATGCCTATAGCAGGCGCACGCGCGCCAGCTGCACGGCGAGGGAGCTGATGCTCGTGGCTTCCGATCGCGGGCACGAGAGCCAGAACCGGGAGGTTTGTGTGTGTAAACGCACAAAACCCTATTCTGTGAGGAGAGGAGAGACATATCGTCTGGTCCAACTATCTGTTTATAACGAAAAAAATTAAAACCGCAGAGGTAATCAAATACCACCAAAAGAAAGCTCTACTTGTGGGGAAAAAAAAGGACGTCAATTTTGTTTGGGTACAGCATCACACGACCGCGCAATTGTTAAAGCGACGCAGTGCCGTATCGCAGAAAATGGTCCGATCAGGAAAAGAGTAAATTCTTCCAGGGCTGGAGTGGTTAAACAGGGGCAGAAACATTGGGCCTTGGGTGGTGGTGCCGCAACACTGTAACCCTTCACAATTACTCTTGTTGGGCGCAGGAACGGGCCCGGCTGTTAAATATTATTTCAAAAATTGTAATTACATGCCCACGTTAAACAGGCGCAGAAACATTGGGCCTTGGGTGGTGTTGGTGCCCTAAATCTAAAATATTGTTGGAGGCTAGCATCATCAAGATTGAGGAGAAATAGGATAGGCAGCATTGGCAGCCTTCAAGGGATCCCAGATCCATAGCAAATTCTATCAGTTACATCAGCATCAGGTGCTTGATAGCTGCTAATCCAGGACCGATTCATTTTTATGAATGTGAGGCACTGCAGCAGCACTGAATGTACATTCAGGGATCTATGGCGTCATTTCCCTTTTGGAAAGACGGGTGGTGTACAAGGCAAAATTTGTTCGGTTCCTTCTTAGGCACCACCCCCAACAATGAAATCACTAAATTTGGCAGTGGCTGGACAGTAAACAGCCCCTCTATGCGACCCAAAGTCACTTCTTTAGCCAGCTTCTCAGACACTAACCCCAGATGTTGTAACGCGGAGCGCAAGTTCCACGCCATAGGAGTCACTGAACCCAACAAACATGGGATCCTAAAGCCCTCTAAAAAACCCTCCCTCAGCGGCCGCGTGGCCTCCCTGTCTGGATATCTATTTAGGAAAGGTTGCATCCTTTCCCCCCTCACTGGCATCCTCCCTTTTATTTGCAGACTCTCCGGACCGGCCCTTACCTTTCTTAATACAACGGGACCTTGGATGGGCGCCTCCGCACCCGGAGCACTCATGCTTTAAAATGGCAGGAACCCCCAAACTTACAAGATTTCTCGTTATACTGCCAACAGAGACCCCACTTTTTACAGGCCAGTTGTCCTGCGGAAGCGGAACCATCGGCCCCTCCTGGAAAAGACTGGTTCAGGGCCGAGGACATGAGCCGCATCCAGAGTCTTATGTCCTTGTGATTCCAGCATAGGGACGGACGTTCTGCCCTGCTTTGTCGAAACTATTCATCATATCATAACCACGCAGACCCACCGTAGACCCTATGAGCCTCCCCCACCACATCCATATAGCAAAAGAGCGCCGAACAGTGTTCAGGGTTCTTTTCCACTATGACGCTTGCCATAATGGCAAACGCCAGTAGCCAATTGGCGAAAGTTTGCGGGATCAACCTGTACCGCCGCCTTTCTTCATCTTCCTTTTTTGTGTCATCCGACTTAACCCTATCCAGGTTAAACTTTTCCAGCGCCAGCGGGGAAAAGATCTCCACATACTCACCTTTGCAAATCTTATCCCTGACATCCTGTTTCAAATGGGCCCCTAATTGTCCCTCAAAACACACATAGACCTTGCATTTTGCAGCGTCCGCTATTTGCACCGCATCCACCTTTCCCACGGCCTCCTGCAACGAGCGGGCCTTGGCCCCTGGCTCCACAACTGCAGCTACTTCTGCTGCTGAGGATACCACTGACCCCGTTGTAGTAGGGGAACCCACCATAACTACCGGGAGGGGGTTTGGGTGAGGGGGTACCACCCCGGGCCCCGTACCTGAAACTCCCCATCAGCTCCACTACCCTACTGGACCCATGGTGACACTTGTGGGGCCGTCCCCACGTTCCCCCCTAGGCAAAACGCTGCACTAGGTCCCGCAGCCCCCCCCTAACAAATCCCTCATTTGGGCTTCCGTACCAGACATGGCGGGTGTAACACCGACCACCTGAATGCGGGGCCTGCTGCTACCTGCGTGGTTTTCCCCGCCACTAATGTGGTCCCATCTGCAACCCCCAGCAAGTTCCCCAAAATATTTCCATCATTCATCAATAAGTTAATAGACTTACCGGGCTGACCTGGGGTGGTCCTGACAGCCGCAGCTCCAGAATCCCTCGGTGCTGGCCGACTCTGCGCTTCCTCCTCCTCTGAGTAAGACCGGACCTCTAGCGTTTGCAGGTCTTCCTCCTGTGGCAGCCCAGGCGATGTAGGTCTGGCCACCGTGGAACTGCACAGTGTTTGGCTCAGTCTCCCAGCGCCAGCACCGCACCCCGAATTGGTGTTGTGGCCGGCCCCACATCTCGCTCCCCGTGTCGAGGTCTCACCTCTCCTGCTGCACTTCCCCCCTTTGTCCTTTCTGACGGGTGTTCCCGCATTCTCCTCGGAGCCGCCGGCCTCATGAGGTGACAGCTCGGCAGCCGTGGTGTTGCCGCTCCCTCGCCAAGACTCCCCCTGCCCCAGAGCATCCAAAGGGAGGAGCCTGTGCGCTCTGGCCGGTGATGCCGGGCGGAGGAGGCATGCGCACTGTACCTGCCTCCCCGCTTGCCGAGCTCCCCCTCTGCCGAGGATTCCGGCCCGCTACCCACGGTAGCCTGTGTATGAGCCCTGGGTGTGCCGGACAGGTTCCCTTAAGGGGCTCCTAATGTGGCGCAAAGCTCGGGGGGACGATCCGGGCAAGAAACGCTCTAGACCGCCGCATGCATGGAACGTCCTGCCCCACGAGGGCCAGAGGGCTCGATCTGCTCCTCTTCCTCCCCTCTACCCCTCTGTCTGTCCACACTCTAATCCCCAGTGCTGTGCCTCAGAAAAGTAAAGTGGGGGGCCAGAAATGTGAAGTCCAGCAGCCTCAGATACATCTCAATGAGAGGTGGTGACTGCCAAGGGGTGAGTGAGCTCACCATCCATCCCTGTCTGTGACTGAAGTCTCCCCCCTTCTCTCTCCTGCCTCTGAGTGAGTACACTAAGGTAAATCAGGATTCTCAGAACACCCCTTACTTCAGAGTTCCCCCTTACATCAGTGTCCTCTCCATACATCAGGCCACAGTGTTCCCCCTTAGATCAGAGTCCCCAGAGTTCTCCCCTTACAGTAAAAGGGAACTCTGCGAGTTCAGATGTAAAAGAGGAGCTCTGTAGATTCAGATGTAAAGGGAGAACTCTGTGGACTCTGATGTAAAAGAGGAGCTCTGTAGATTCAGATGTAAAGGGAGAACTCTGTGGACTCTGATGTAAAAGAGGAGCTCTGTAGATTCAGATGTATAGGGGGAACTCTGTGGACTCTGATGTAAAAGAGGAGCTCTGTAGATTCAGATGTAAAGGGGGAACTCTGTGGACTCTGATGTAAAAGAGGAGCTCTGTAGATTCAGATGTAAAGGGGGAACTCTGTGGACTCTGATGTAAAGGGGGAATTCTTGTTATTAACTTAATATGATTAGGAATGTTATTTAATAACAAAATATATGTATAATTTATACTATAAAAAAAAATAGCTGTGCACCGCTAAAGTGTTCGGGTTTGACTTGAAGAAAAGGTGGCAACCCTATTTGAGACAGATCCAAAATATTCCAATTTTAGTTTTACGTTGAAATGTGTTTATTTGTATCTATGCCCTGAGGGTTCAGCAGTTGTTTTTAGTGACCATCTATTACATGATTCCTGAAATGGTGAAAGATCACATACAGTAGGTATGAATCATAATGAAGCACATGGAGGAAGGTCGTCCTCGTAACACTAAAAGAGACCCTGACATCCGCAAATGCGGTGAAGAAATAATGTACAGTTGCTTGGAAACCAACAATTTAAAGGTCTCGAAGGCAAACTTATTTTTAAATTGTAGTCTTTTTCTGTACAATTAAGAGAAGAGAGATGAAGCTCTGTTCTCGGGAAGGCATTTTTCAACACCCCACTCCCATGTTCATGTATGTATGTCTACTAATGCAATTGAACTGCATAACACCTTCTTTTTTCTGGATGTTTGCTGTTTTGACCTTGCTGCGAAGTTGGATTATTATTACTTCTTTCATGGGGTTTATTTTTCTGTCGTTCAGTAAGGTTATATTAGAAGAAGATCCTGTATTTGCTTCTCTTGTTACTTCTTTTAGGTGTTTAGTTTTCTGTAGTTCAATGTGGTTGTGTTCTTCTGGCAGGGTCTGTGGTATCAGGTCACATGATTCTGTGTTGTGTAACTTCTTTTTAATGCCCCTTGTGAGAGACGGCAAGGAGCCCACAATGGTGATTGGCTGGAATAGTCATGTGGCTCAGCAGAAGGTTTTGCCGTGTTTTATGTCAGCAACAAAGTGACTCTGGGCAGTGGCTTGGCCTGGCATACTACAGCTGTGCCGGGATGAGAAGCAAAACCCCCGGGCAGTGTTCACTGTATGTGTTTCATCGTTTTATTCTTCATTTTGACTAGAGAAGTGGTCTCCAAACTGCGGCCCGTGGCCCAGATGTGCCAATCTGCTCGCCTTTGCAGGCGTTGGGGCTCTATTAGTGCCACTGATACAATGTACTAATCCTTCCACTGATACCACAAGGGGGCACTATTCCTTCCACTGATACCACAAAGGGGCACTATTCCTTCCACTGATACCACAAGGGGGCACTATTCCTTCCACTGATACCACAAGGGGGCACTATTCCTTCCACTGATACCACAAGGGGGCACTATTCCTTCCACTGATACCACAAGGGGGCACTATTCCTTCCACTGATACCACAAGGGGGCACTATTCCTTCCACTGATACCACAAGGGGGCACTATTCCTTCCACTGATACCACAAGGGGGCACTATTCCTTCCACTGATACCACAAGGGGGCACTATTCCTTCCACTGATACCACAAGGGGGCACTATTCCTTCCACTGACACCAATGATGGGGCACTTTTCTTCCTACTAATACCAATGATGGGGCACTATTCCTTCCACTGATACCAATGATGGGGCACTATTCCTCCCACTGATACCAATGATGGGGCACTATTAATCCCACTGATACCAATGATGGGGAACTATTCCTCTCACTGACACCAATGATGGGGCACTATTTCTTCCACTGATACCAATGATGGAGCACTATTCCTCCCACTGACACCAATGATGGGGCACTATTCCTTCCACTGATACCAATGATAGGGCACTATTCCTCCCCTGAAACCAATGATGGGGCACTATTCCTCTCACTGATACCAATGATGGGGCACTATTTATCTCACTGATACCAATGATGGGGCACTATTTCTCTCACTGATACCAATGATGGGGCACTATTCCTCTAACTGATACCATTGATGGGGCACTATTTCTCTTACTGACACCAATGATGGGGCACTATTCCTCCCCTTGATACCAATGATGGGGCACTATTGCTCCCACTGATACCAATGATGGGGCACTATTCCTCCCCCTTATACCAATGATGGGGCACTATTCTTCCCTCTGATACCATTAGTGGGGCACTATTCCTCCTCCTACTGACCAAAGGTGCTATGGTATTTTTTTTCTCCTACTAACCACCAAGCCTGAGACATTTATCACTCTCATTGGTCACAATTTGTCCCCCCCCCCCTTAAAGTCTGAAGGAGAGTAAACTGGCCCTTTAGTTTGAGGACCCCTGTACTAGAGCCTCATTTAAAGTATAATGTTTTGGGGGCCCATTAATTTCACTACTGCGGATGCACTCACTGGTCTGTAGTATTTAATTGTTACACCCATTCATGTTCTTGGGGTCCAGATATACTTTAAACATTTACTAAATGAAATGTTAAAGAGATAGCAATATCTGTATCAATAAAACTTAAAGTGATTGTAAACGGTCGTTTTAAAATAAATAAATAATAAACATGCCTATACTTGCCTGCTCTGTAAAGGTTTTGCACAGAACAGCCCTGATCTTTTTCTATTGGGGTCCCTTGCCGGCGCTGCAAGCCTTTCCTCTTCATCGGGAGCTCCCACAGAAAGCTTGCGTCCATTGACACTGACAGCGGGACTCGGCCCCGCCCCCTGCTCCCGTGTCACAGCTTTTCACCCGAACACCAAGCTCATCCCTAGTTGCCAGATGACAGCCAGACCCTGTCCCCAACTTGGTAGGAAGCTGCAGGCAGGCGTCTGTGGTCAGCATGGAGTCTATACCTAGCATTAGCATGTCGCAAAGCCTCCTGGACTTGTGCCCAAGTGGAACGAAGACCACGGAGATGCTCCTCTAATGCAGGAATACTCTGCAGAACAAATGAGTCAGGCAACATGGAAGGTTGGAAACCATAGTTTGCCATAAACGGGGACAATCGGGAAGCAGAATTCAAGGCACTGTTGTGAGCAAACTCCGCCCACGGTAAGAGGTCTGACCAGTTGTTATGATGGTCAGAAATACAGCAATGTAGGAATTGCTCCAAGGACTGATTGGCTCGTTCTGTGGCCCCATTAGACTGCGGGTGAAACGCAGAGGAAAAAGCAAGCTGAATTCCCAGCTGTGCACAAAAGGCTCACCAGGACCGGGACACAAACTGACTACCCCTGTCCGAGACAATCACCTTGGGTAGCCCATGTAAGCGAAAGATCTCTATGGAAGCCAATTCCTTAGAAGTGGACAACTTCTTAAGTGGAATAAAATGAGACATTTTCGAGAACCGGTCAACCACCATAGGGATACCTGTGTTGCCCTGGGAGTTGGGCAACTCTACAATGAAATCGATAGACAGGTGGGTCCACAGCCTCTCTCTATTGGGTATGGGTTGTAGGGGGCCCACTGGAAGGTGTCGTGGAGTCTTACTCTGAGCACACACGGAACAGGCAGCTATGAAGGCGGTTACATCAGCACGTAGACTAGGCCACCAGAACTGTTGGGAAATGGCCCAAATGAGTTGATTCTTCCCCGGGTGGCCAGCAGCCTTGGGAGAATGGTAAGTCTGGAGCACAGCAGTACGAGAGACTCTCTGGGACACAGCAGCGGTCACAAGGTTTCTCAGGAATAGCATGGACCTGAGCGGCAAGAATCTTGTCACCCAAATAGAAGTGAGACTGGTGCGAACTGTAGCCAGAATATGATCTGGAGGAATCACAGGAACCGGAACCAACTCCATCTTGGAGGTGGAGGAAAATTGTCATGACAAAGCGTCAGCCCATACATTGTTAGTACCGGGTAACAATGAGATAATGTTATTGAAACTAGACAAGAAGAGAGTCCAACGCGCTAGAGGCGTTTAGCCTCAGACAAGAATGTGAGATTCTTATGGTCAGTAAGAATGAGAAACGGCACAGTGGTACCTTCGGGGAGATGTCTCCATTCTTTCAGGGCTAAAATGGTCGTTAACAGATCTGTCAATCTCATAATTGCATTCCGCAGGTGACAATTTCTTGGAAAAGAAGCCACAAGGATGCATAGCACTCTCAGAGGTAGGACGTTGAGACAGAAGGGCGCCAACTCCGGTCTCAGAAGCATCAACCTCAAGGTTAAAAGGTAACGTAGGATGTGCCAACACAGGAGCAGAAACAAAGGCAGCCTTGAGACTCTCAAAGGCCTTAATGGACCAACTCTGGAGACCAACTCTGTGGGTTACCGTTTTTTCTGGTCATATCAGCCAGGGGCTTGACCAGAGACAAGAAGTTACCATTAAACCTCCGATAATAGTTGGTAAAGCCATGAAAACGCTACAGAGGACGTAAACCCATGGGTCAGGGCCACTGTAGGACTGCTGAAAGTTTCTTTGGGTCCATCGAAAAACCAGCAGTGGAAATTACATAACCCAGGAATTTAACCTGTTCACAATGAAACTCGCACTTCTCCAATTTACAATAGAGATTGTTTTCTCTTAGTTTCTGAAGCACACGGCAGACATCTGTGTGGTGGCTCTCCAGGGAAAATATGAGGATTAGGGATGAGCTTCGTGTTCGAGTCGAACCCATGTTCGACTCGAACATCGGCTGTTCGACCGTCCGTCGAATTGCGAACGATATGGGCCGTTCGCGCCAAATTCGTGTGGCGCGTCACGGCCCATAATTCACTGCGGCATCGCAGTGCATTGCTGGCTGATGATTGGCCAAGCATGCACTATGACCCGCATGCTTGGCCAATCACAGCGCCGTCAGTAGAGAGAGCTGTAATTGGCCAAAGCCAGGGTGGCTTTGGCCAATTATGGCTCAGGGGATTTAGTACACACCCCACACTATATAAGGCCGCCTGCACGGCGGCCCTGTGTAGTGTGTGTTCCGGTGTGCTGAGCGATAGAGAGAGAGAGAGACAGTGTCATTTGATTTGAGTTAGATAGATTAGGCAGAACAGTCAGTCAGTTAGCTGCACTTACAGTGTATTGTGTATATATATGCATCCCAGGTGTTGCATATATATATATACACTGTATTCAGTTTAGCTAGATCCGTTCCTGTTATCTTCTATCTAGACTATTTACATTCAGTGCAGTGTGTCCTGCTCACAGTGTTCAGCTAGATCCGTTCCTGCTATTTACATTCAGTACAGTGCTTCCTGCTCACAGTGTTCAGCTAGATCCGTTCCTGCTATTTACATTCAGTGCAGTGCGTGCTGCTCACAGTGTTCAGCTAGATCCGTTCCTGCTATTTACATTCAGTGCAGTGCGTGCTGCTCACAGTGTTCAGCTAGATCCGTTCCTGCTATTTACATTCAGTGCAGTGCGTCCTGCTCACAGTGTTCAGCTAGATCCGTTCCTGCTATATACATTTAGTGCAGTACGTCCTGCTCACAGTGTTCAGCTAGATCCGTTCCTGTTATCTTCCTACTGACAGGCAGGCTTGTCTGGTTACAGTGTATAAAGCTACCTGAAGAAAATTACAGGTGTTCTTTTTGATCCTATTAGTACCACGGTCAGGCAGCTAGACTATTTACATTTAGTACAGTGTGTCCTGCTCACAGTGTTCAGCTAGATCCGTTCCTGTTATTTACATTCAGTGCAGTGCGTCCTGCTCACAGTGTTCAGCTAGATCCGTTCCTGCTATTTACATTCAGTGCAGTGCGTCCTGCTCACAGTGTTCAGCTAGATCCGTTCCTGCTATTTACATTCAGTGCAGTGCGTCCTGCTCACAGTGTTCAGCTAGATCCGTTCCTGCTATTTACATTCAGTGCAGTGCGTCCTGCTCACAGTGTTTAGCTAGATCCGTTCCTGCTATTTACATTCAGTGCAGTGCGTCCTGCTCACAGTGTTCAGCTAGATCCGTTCCTGCTATTTACATTCAGTGCAGTGCGTCCTGCTCACAGTGTTCAGCTAGATCCGTTCCTGCTATATACATTTAGTGCAGTACGTCCTGCTCACAGTGTTCAGCTAGATCCGTTCCTGTTATCTTCCTACTGACAGGCAGGCTTGTCTGGTTACAGTATATAAAGCTACCTGAAGAAAATTACAGGTGTTCTTTTTGATCCTATTAGTACCACGGTCAGGCAGCTAGACTATTTACATTTAGTACAGTGTGTCCTGCTCACAGTGTTCAGCTAGATCCGTTCCTGTTATTTACATTCAGTGCAGTGCGTCCTGCTCACAGTGTTCAGCTAGATCCGTTCCTGCTATTTACATTCAGTGCAGTGCGTCCTGCTCACAGTGTTCAGCTAGATCCGTTCCTGCTATTTACATTCAGTGCAGTGCGTCCTGCTCACAGTGTTCAGCTAGATCCGTTCCTGCTATTTACATTCAGTGCAGTGCGTCCTGCTCACAGTGTTTAGCTAGATCCGTTCCTGCTATTTACATTCAGTGCAGTGCGTCCTGCTCACAGTGTTCAGCTAGATCCGTTCCTGCTATTTACATTCAGTGCAGTGCGTCCTGCTCACAGTGTTCAGCTAGATCCGTTCCTGCTATATACATTTAGTGCAGTACGTCCTGCTCACAGTGTTCAGCTAGATCCGTTCCTGTTATCTTCCTACTGACAGGCAGGCTTGTCTGGTTACAGTATATAAAGCTACCTGAAGAAAATTACAGGTGTTCTTTTTGATCCTATTAGTACCACGGTCAGGCAGCTAGACTATTTACATTTAGTACAGTGTGTCCTGCTCACAGTGTTCAGCTAGATCCGTTCCTGTTATTTACATTCAGTGCAGTGCGTCCTGCTCACAGTGTTCAGCTAGATCCGTTCCTGCTATTTACATTCAGTGCAGTGCGTCCTGCTCACAGTGTTCAGCTAGATCCGTTCCTGCTATTTACATTCAGTGCAGTGCGTCCTGCTCACAGTGTTCAGCTAGATCCGTTCCTGCTATTTACATTCAGTGCAGTGCGTCCTGCTCACAGTGTTTAGCTAGATCCGTTCCTGCTATTTACATTCAGTGCAGTGCGTCCTGCTCACAGTGTTCAGCTAGATCCGTTCCTGTTATCTTCCTACTGACAGGCAGGCTTGTCTGGTTACAGTATATAAAGCTACCTGAAGAAAATTACAGGTGTTCTATCCCAGCTTAGTGCAGCTACAGGCCATTAGTATGTCTGGAAGGCCAAGAAGGAGAGGCAGACAGTCACAAGCCAATAAGAGAGGGCAAGCAGGCTCTGTGTCTAGTGCTGGTCGTGGAGACGGTGCATCCTCATCAGCACGTGGCCATGGGACACGCTTGGCCTTTTTTTCGGCAGCTGGCCGTGTTGAGCCGCAACATGCGGAAGACTTGGTCGAGTGGATGACCAAGCCGTCCTCATCCTCCTCATCCTCTCTCACCCATGCCCAGGGTGCTTTGTCTGGCAAAGCAGCGGCCTCTTCCCTCAGCTCAATGTCATCAGTGACTCCTTCCCTAGCCCCACCATGTCCTCCTGAGGATTCCCTCGAACTGTTTGACCACAGTGTTGGGTACATGCTCCAGGAGGATGCCCAGCGTTTGGAAGGCTCTGATGATGATACTGAGCTCAATGAAGGCAGTAACATGAGCACGGACAGAGGGGGTGCCCAAGAAGGACAGCAATCTGGCAGTCATGCTCCCCCTGCTGCAGCATACTGCCAGGTTTGCTCCAGTGATGAGGAGGGAGGGGATGATGAGGTCACTGACTCAACGTGGGTGCCTGATAGGAGAGAGGAGGAGGAGGAGGAGGAGGAGGAGGTGGCACATCACCAACTAGGCAGGATGCCCTCCAGGGGCCAGCCTAAGGGCAGCACATTGACTGCATCACACCCCAAAGCTCCACATGTGCAGGGCGCTGCAGTCTCTGCGCGTTATTCAAAAAGTTCTTTGGTGTGGGCCTTTTTTGAGACGAGTGCATCAGATCGCACCGCTGCTATTTGCAATATATGTCTCAAGCGTATCTCGCGTGGCCAAAACATCTCCCGCTTGGGTACCACATGCTTGACCAGACATATGTTGACCTGCCATGCAGTTCGTTGGCAAGCGTATCTAAAAGACCCACACCAAAGAACAAAGACGATCTCTCCTTGCTCCTCATCAGCTGAGATTTCCAACCCCACTAGACCTTCAGTCCTCTCTGCGACCTGCAGTGAGAGGAATGAAGGTGTAGAATTAGGTGTGTCACAGCCAAGTACTTATGGGCAATCTGCTTTGGGTACACCGACGTCAGATTGTACCAGGCAAATTTCCCTGCCCCAGCTGCTGCACCGCCGAAAGAAGTTTGCTCCCAGCCATCCACATGCCCAGCGGTTGAATGCTAGCTTGGCAAAATTGCTAGCACTTCAACTGCTGCCTTTTCAGTTGGTAGACTCTGCCCCCTTCCGTGAGTTTGTGGAATGTGCGGTTCCTCAGTGGCAGGTACCCAAACGCCACTTTTTCTCACGGAAGGCGATTCCGGCTCTCTACCGGCATGTGGAAGGCAATGTCCATGCCTCGCTGGACAGGGCGGTCAGCGGTAAGGTGCATATTACCGCTGACTCATGGTCCAGCAGGCATGGACAGGGACGTTACTTAAGTTTCACGGCGCATTGGGTGACTCTGCTGGCAGCTGGGAAGGATGCAGGACAAGGTGCAGTAGTGTTGGAGGTTGTTCCGCCACCACGCCTCCAAAATGCTGATTGTGACACACCTCTCTCCTCCACCCCCTCCTCTTCTTCTTCCTCCATGGCCTCTTCCTCGGAACCAGCGGTGCTCCGTAGGCGTTCAAGGGGCTACGCAAGTACGCAGGCCAAAAGATGCCATGCGGTGCTTGAGCTGGTGTGCTTGGGGGACAGGAGCCACACTGGGGCAGAGGTTCTGTCAGCTCTGCAGGGGCAGGTTCAGAGGTGGTTGACGCCACGCCAACTTAAGGCAGGAATGGTGGTTTGCGACAATGGCACCAACCTCCTCTCTGCCCTCCGACAGGGACAACTGACCCATGTGCCCTGTTTGGCTCACGTCCTTAACTTGGTGGTGCAGCGGTTCTTGGGCAGGTACCCGGGCTTACAGGATGTCCTGAGGCAGGCCAGGAAAGTCTCTGTGCATTTCCGCTGGTCATATAATGCCAGTGCTCGGCTGACGGACCTCCAAAAGGAGTTTAACCTGCCCAAGAACCGCCTAATCTGTGACATGCCCACCAGGTGGAACTCGACGTTGGCCATGCTGCAGCGGCTGCACACGCAGCAGAGGGCCATCAATGAGTACCTGTGCGACTATGGCACCAGGACAGGGTCAGGGGACCTTGGTTTTTTTTCCCCACGCCAGTGGGCCATGATCAGGGATGCATGCACTGTCCTGTCACCATTCGAGGAGGCCACGAGGATGGTGAGCACTGACAGTGCATGCATCAGTGACACTGTCCCCCTTGTCCACCTGTTGGAGCACACGCTGCGTGGGATAATGGACAGGGCACTTGAGGCAGAACAGAGGCAGGAAGAGGAGGACTTCCTTAGCTCTCAAGGCCCCCTTTATCCAGACAGTGTTCCTGCGTGCCCGCCGATCACACAGGAAGAGGACGAGGAGGAGGAGGAGGAGGAGGAGGAGGAAGATTGTGTCAGTATGGAGGTGGAGCCTGGCACTCAGCATCAGCAGTCTTTAAGGGATCAGTCCCAAGGAACACATGGACTTGTACGTGGCTGGGAGGAGGTGGCTGCGGACGTTGTTGTCCTTAGTGACCCAGAGGACTCCGGACCGAATGCCTCAGCAAACCTACGCTGCATGGCCTCCCTGATCCTGCAAAGCCTGCGTAAGGATCCTCGTATTCGTGGTATCAAGGAGAAGGACCAATACTGGCTGGCAACCCTCCTTGATCCACGTTACAAGGGTAAGGTTGCGGACCTTATCTTGCCATCGCAGAGGGAGCAGAGGATGAAACATCTTCGGGAGGCCTTGCAGAAAGGTCTGTGCAACGCGTTCCCAGAGACTGGGAGGTTACAAACTCCTGTTTCTGGACAACGTGTTGCTGAGGCTTCGGTCAGTCAAAGAAGGAGCGGTGGAGAAGGTGGCCGTCTGACCGATGCGTTCAGACAATTTTTTGGTCCGCAGCCCCAAGGTATGATCGGTTCCAGCAACCATCGCCAGCGTCTGTTTTACATGGTGCAGGAATACCTAGGGGCAAGATCAGACTTGGACACCTTTCCCACCGAAAATCCTCTGGGTTACTGGGTCTTGAGGATGGATCACTGGCCAGAGCTTGCACAGTATGCAATTGAGCTACTGGCCTGTCCTGCATCCAGCGTTCTTTCGGAACGCACATTCAGTGCTGCTGGAGGCGTGGTAACCGATCACAGGGTGCGTCTGTCCACCGACTCGGTCGATCGGCTGACCTTCATAAAAATGAATCAGTCTTGGATCACCACCAGCTACCAAGCACCTGATGCAGATGTAACCGAATAATTTTTTTTGAAATCTCAGATCCCTTCAAAGACTGCCTATGCTGATGCTGAGTGACTATCCCTGAGTAATTATCCTCTTCCTCCTCAATCATCACGCTGATAGCTTGTAAGAACATTTTTGGTTCTGGGCGCCACCACCAGTGCCTAAGGCACAATTTTTCAGCCCCTGTTTAACAGGGGCGTGTAATTACAATTTTTGATGTAATACTTTGCAGCAGGGCTCGTTCCTGCATTCCAACTAGAGTGTCTGTGAGGGGTTGCAGTGTTGTGGCACCAGCACCAGTGCCTAAGACCCAATTTTTCAGCCCCTGTCTAACAGGGGCGTGTAATTACAATTTTTGATGCAATACTTTGCAGCAGGGCTTGTTCCTGCATTCCAACTAGAGTGTCTGTGAGGGGTTGCAGTGTTGTGGCACCAGCACCAGTGCCTAAGACCCAATTTTTCTGCCCCTGTCTAACAGGGGCGTGTAATTACAATTTTTGATGCAATACTTTGCAGCAGGGCTTGTTCCTGCATTCCAACTAGAGTGTCTGTGAGGGGTTGCAGTGTTGTGGCACCAGCACCAGTGCCTAAGACCCAATTTTTCTGCCCCTGTCTAACAGGGGCGTGTAATTACAATTTTTGATGCAATACTTTGCAGCAGGGCTTGTTCCTGCGTTTCAACTAGAGTGTCTGTGAGGGGTTGCAGTGTTGTGGCACCAGCACCAGTGCCTAAGACCCAATTTTTCAGCCCCTGTCTAACAGGGGCGTGTAATTACAATTTTTGATGCAATACTTTGCAGCAGGGCTTGTTCCTGCGTTTCAACTAGAGTGTCTGTGAGGGGTTGCAGTGTTGTGGCACCAGCACCAGTGCCTAAGACCCAATTTTTCTGCCCCTGTCTAACAGGGGCGTGTAATTACAATTTTTGATGCAATACTTTGCAGCAGGGCTCGTTCCTGCGTTCCAACTAGAGTGTCTGTGAGGGGTTGCAGTGTTGTGGCACCAGCACCAGTGCCTAAGGCCTAATTTTTCAGCTCCTGTTCAACAGGGGCATGTAATTACAATTCTTGATCTAATATTTCACAGCAGGGCCCTGTGAGGGCTTACAGTGTTTTGGCCACAGCAACACCTAAGGCCCAAATTTCTGCTGAGTATATAGGGTAGGACCCTACTTTCAAACATCTAACTTACAAACGACTCCTACTTGCAAACGGAAGGAGACAACAGGAAGTGAGATGAAATCTACCCCTAAGGAAGGGAAATTCTCTCCTGTAAGAGTTAATATGGGAAAACAATTTTTCCTTTCCACTGATGCTTTCCAATCCTTGTTCCACAAAAAAACCCAAATTTTCAAAAAACATTTTTCATTGGGACAAAAAAGTGAGGTGAAATCTTCTGAAGAGGAGGAAAGACGCAAAACAAATGTCACAGGGGTGATAACCCTTCCCTATGTTTTCCAAAAAGCTTAGAAAAGATTTTTTGGCTGGAGCTAAACACATTAAAAATGTTCAAAATTACAAACAGATTCTACTTAACAACAAACCTACAGTCCCTGTCTTGTTTGCACCGCCTGTATACTGCTGTTCAGAGTATATAGGGACCTTTCCTTATTTTAATTTGGGTGCGTGGTTCCCCTTAATATCCATACAAGACCCAAAGGGCCTGGTAATGGACTGGGGGGTACCCATGCCGTTTGTCTCACTGATTTTCATCCATATTGCCATGACCCGACATGACATTAAACCCGCAAGCAGTTTTAAATGAGATTTTTTCCTTTAAAAATGACATTTGGTGCAGGGACTGTTCTAAACATGGGAAACACGCGTCACTTTACAGGCATACTATAGACACCCCCCAGGTACGATATTTAAAGGAATATTTCACTTTTTTTTTTTTACTTTAAGCATCATTAAAATCACTGCTCCCGAAAAAACGGCCGTTTTTAAAAGTTTTTTTTGCATTGATACATGTCCCCTGGGGTAGGACCCGGGTCCCCAAACCCTTTTTAGGACAATACCATGCAAATTAGCCTTTAAAATGAGCACTTTTGATTTCGAACGTTCGAGTCCCATAGACGTCAATGGGGTTCTAACGTTCGTGCGAACTTGCGGTCCGTTCGCGGGTTCTGGTGCGAACCGAACCGGGGGGTGTTCGGCTCATCCCTAATGAGGATATCTTTAAGATAATCCACCACACATAACTGCAACAAATCTCGGAGGACATCATTAATAAATTCCTGGAAAACTGCCGTGGCGTTACAAAGGCCAAAAGGCATTACGAGATACTCATAATGGTCTGTTCTGCTATTAAATGCAGTTTTCTACTCGTTGCCCTCCTTAATCCTCACAAGATTGTATGCCCCTCTCAAATCAAGCTTTGTGAAAACCATTGCTCCTTTGAGGCATTCAAATAACTCCATAATCAACGGAATCGGATAGGCATTCCTAATCGTGAAACGATTGAGACCCCTATAATCAATGCAAGGTCTCAGTTCACCGCTCTTCTTCTTCACAAAGAAGAAACCAACACCAGCAGGAGACGAGGATTTGCGGATGAAACCTCGAGAAAGTGCATCTGCAACATACTCCTCCATGGCCTTATCCTCCAAGACCGACAAAGCGTGAATCCGGCCACGAGGGGGTATGGCACCAGATTGAAGGTCTATTGCACAATCAGTGCTGAAACAAGGTCACCCAGCGCCCCTCGGGTTCAGACTTGGGCCCCTTTCACACAGGCTTTCCAATCAGGTCTGTCAGTTTTTCAGGCGGACCTAATCGGAAACCTCCATTCACTCCTCTGGTGCAGCAGATGTCAGCGGTGACATGTCCGCTGACACCCACTGGTTACCGATCCTGTCTGTGAAATCCAGACGGATGGAAACCCATCTGGCGATGTGACGAAAACAGCCAGGCCGTCCGTTTTCTCCCGATCTCTCTATAATGGAGAGCGGGTCTCTCACAGGTCCATCTCAGCACAGTGAGCGGAGACGGACCTGTCATCCGCCTGCTTAGCGGGGCGATCCCCAGCTGAGCAAAGCGGAGTCCATCCACCCTAATAGTGGTGTCTGAAGTGTTTGTGACATGCACTATAATAGTACTTACTTACAGTGTTGCACTGTCTGCAGCAACCTGAGAGTAATGGGTGCACACATATGGGGTAGTGGTTGGTGGTGTCAATTTGGAAATGTGGAAAAGAAGTCCATGACCCTTTTCTAAAATTGTCCTGCACCAAACCACATGGTGCCGCAGCACCATGTGGTTTGGTGTGTGTGAAAATGTGTTTAGCAGATGTGTGGGGGTGCCTTTAACCATCAGTGGCACTGCTGTGCATCTACTAAAGGACAGCGCACTTCTGTGTTTGTCAAGAAAACCACAATTTTGTGCATGATCCCGACATACAAGCGTGTGAACCTAGCCTTATTGTGGGTTCACACTGGTGTGCTGTGGTTTGACCACAATGCGATTGTGTGATTTATTGTGTTTTAGGTGTGCTCCTGATGAATTCTATTGGGCTGTGTATTTTCTGATGCAGCATGTAAGACTGTGATTTGACTTCATGAAAACAGTCTAATAGAATTGAATAGGAGCGCACCTAAAACTGTGGGTAAACTGCATATACAATTGCGCTGTGGCCAAACCACAGCACACCAGTGTGAAACTGTTATTAGCCCCTGTTCACATTGACTGTGGCTTTAAAATGGTGCAACTTCACCTTAAAATCGCATGATTTCAAAGCCGCATCTCAGTGCAACTTTGGGTTGTGGCTTTGAAGACATCTGTGTGGCTTCATGCACAGATGTCTATTGAAGTCGCACCCTAAATCGCAAAAGTAGTGCATACTACTTTTTCAAATTGATGCGGCACCACAAAGTCGGGGTCACATTGGTTTACACACTGCCATTGCAGGCAATAGTATGTAACTTGTCAAATCGCATGACAAAATTGCTGCAATTTGAACGGGGGCTAAGAGATAAGAAAAGAGAGAATCGGTGAGGAGGTTGGGGTGGTAAAAGTATGTGCTAATGAAGAGCAAAGTGATGGAGTGCAGAGACTGTGCTAGGCTGCATGGTGCGGACAGGACAATTACGAGAGCTAAAAGAAAAGTGGGATGGAAAGGGTGTAAGATCTGTGTGTGGAATGCTGAGCTGAGACAGGAGGCTGCATGATATGTGTAGTGAAGATGTATGGAGAGGACAGCAGATAAGAGAAGGAGAAGGGGGAAAAAGAACAAGGCAGAGGAGCAAGGAGGATTGGTGCTGACTTATTGTGTGATCACGCAGGAAAGGTAGAAAGGGGTGTAGACGGAGTGGAGCGGAGATGAGCCGGACCATAGTAAGAGTAACAGGGAAGAAGGTGAAGTGACCCGGGAAGGAGAGCAAGTTGAGGGTGGGACTGTGGCCTACTGGAGGAGAGAGTGATTATTAGCAGCAGAGATAAGGCAGAGTTGGATGAGCAGAGGAGTCTGGTATTCAATAGATATGTGGTGAATACACAGTCACTCCTGTCAGTGAGGCAGGAGCAGCTACCAAAGCTCCCAGTGCGTCCCACCTCCCTCCCCTCAGATTAAGACACCGCCCATGGCAGTTGCCCCTCCCGCCCACCCCTTGTACCGGCCCTGTGTGCAATCATACGACTGGTGTGGAGGCCAACTACCGGCTTGACTGTTGTTAAAGATATCGCTAAAATCAGTGTACTCCTCTGGCAGGGAGGGGAGTGAAGAGGTGCACAAGATCTTGGCTACCTTCTGGAAGCATATCTTACTGCATTGTGGCGACCAGGAGAGAACCTCAGCACAGAGCCAATCAAAAGAGGGGTTGTTCCTCTGTAACCAAGGATAACCAATAACCAGCGGAAGCGTAGGTGAGGAAATAACTTGGAGTTGGATTATCTCATGGTGAAGAGCCCCTACGGCCATGGACAACGGAACAGTCTCATGAGTCACATGGGCAGGAGGTAGAGGTCTCCCGTCAAGAGCCTCAATGGCAAGTGGAGTGTCACGCAGCTGCAGCGGAATCGAGTGCTGCGATACAAAGGCAATCAATGAACAGGCCTGCACCCCCAGAGTTGATTAGAGCCTGTATCGCGATGGACGACTCAGCCCAAGAAAGGGTGACCGAAACCAGGGGCTTATCCTTCTGGATAACTGGGGACGAAACGATGGCACCTAAGGTCTGTCCGTGACAGGACCTCAAGATTCGGGCGTTCCCTGGATGGGTAGGACAAGACTTCAAAAAGTGACCTGCCTGGCCACAATAAAGGCACAATCTCTCCTTCCTCCTAAGGGCTCTCTCATCTGCAGAGAGACGCGAGAAGCCCAAGTGCATGGGTTCACCTTCACTGACCAACTCCGTACCAGGAGGCATGGGAGGTGAGGGAGGCAAGGGTGGGACTGCAAAGCTCAGAGACAAATGTACAGGAGGCTTCCACAAGCGCTCCTTAAAAGAAAGTCTTTCTCTGAGTCTGGAGTCAATGAGGATGGCAAATGTGATCAACTTCTCCAGCTCAGTGGGTATATCTCGGGCTGCTATCTCATCCTTGATGGTATCCGAGAGACCATGAGAAAAAGCAGCCACAAGGGCCTCACTGTTCCAAGCAACCTCTGCTGCCAGAGTACATAATTCAATGGCGTAGTCGGCAACAGTTCTCGTACTCTGTTTGATGGACATGAGGCACTTGGCAGCAAAAGCGGAGCGTGCGGGAATGTCAAATACCCTTTTAAAAGAAGCCACAAACTCAGGGTAACTCAAGACAACAGGTTTTTACGTCTCCCATAGAGGGTTTGCCCAGGCCAAGGCTCTCTCAGAAAGCAAAGATATCACGAAACCTACTTTGCTTCTGTCCGTGGGAAATGCCTGGGGCAGCATCTCAAAGTATATCTCAACCTGGTTGAGAAACCCTCTGCATTGGACTGGATCGCCCCCAAATTGCTGGGGAAGTGGAGCGGAACCAGACATACCTCTTATAGAGGTAATACTCAAGGCGGGTGCCTGCACGGAGACTGGCGCAGCAGCAGGGATGGCCTGCAACTCAGGTTGTAATGGAGCAGCAATAGTGGGAGATTCCAGGTGAGCCGTGCAACTCAGGAGCGTTTGTAATGCCATGGCAAACTGATTCATGCGTTGATCCTGCTCATCCAATCTGGAAAGAATATTACCAACAAGTGGATTGACTGCTTTTTCTGAATTCATGGCCTTTGCCTACTGTCAGAAACCATGAAATCAGACCGAGACAGAAGTACAGCTAAATCACACTTGTTTAATAATAAAAGTAAAATAGAACAAACGTAGTCAAAACATAGCCAAAGTTTGGAAACTGGAACGGATAGTCAGCCCATCCAGAAAGTCAGGAAGCCAGGGATCAGCGTAGTGGAACAGCAAGCAGGATCTGGAGCCAGAAGGAGAGATTGACCAAGGCGAAGGCAGAGATCATCTGGACTGGATGGCTTAGGTAGGCAGGACTGACGAGCAGGATATCACCAACAGGAACTTTACTATAAACCGGCCATGACCGGGTGCTCCTCACAAGATTTCTGACAAACGAGTGAAAAGAATTATAAGAGGAGTTGTCCAAGTGCCAAGGAACAATTGTCGAGAGCTTCAGAAAGACCTGGAATTAGCAGGTACACAATAAGTAATGCACTCACCCGCCATGGCCTCACCATGCAAGACTCCATTGCTGAAGAAAAAGCAGGTTGAAGCTCGGTTAAAGCTTGCTGCACAACATTTAAACAAGCCTGTGAAATACAGGGAGAATATAGTCTGGTCAGATGAGACCATAATGGAACTCTTTGGATGCCATAATACACACCATGTTTGAAGTTTAAATGGCACATCACCCCAAAGCACGTAAGGAGGACCACGGAACCTTCAAGATTTGAAGACTATTTGTGTGGAAGAATGGGCCAAAATCACACCCGAGCAACGCATGCGACTAGTTTCTCCATACAGGAGGCATCTTGAAGCTGTCATTACCACACAAAGAATTTTGTACTAAGTAATAAATGCATTTCAGTTCAATACTTTTTCCCCGTGTCCTTCCATTTTATTACACAGAACTTCATTTCTGTTTTGTTTTGTTTTGTTTTGTATGTATGGATTGTATGGATTGCATGGGGTGTTACTGACATGTGGGGACAGGTTTGCACACATCTCAGGAGGGATTTTGGTCCACTCTTCTTTACTGATCTTCTCTAAATCATTAAGGTTTCTTGGCTGCCTCTTGGCTACTCATAGTTTCAGCTCCCTCCATACATTTTTTATAGGATTAAGGTCTGTTGCCTTGGCGGTATGTTTTGGGTCATTGTCATGCTGGAAGACCCGTCCATGACCCATCTTCAGTGTTCTGGCTGAGGGAAGAAGGTTCTCATCCAAGATTTTACAATACATGGCCCCGTCCATTGGCCTCTCAATGCGGCAAAGTCAGTCTGTACCTTTAGCAGAGAAACAGCCCCAAAGCATCATGTTTCCACCACCATGCTTGACTGTAGGGATGGTGTTCTTAGAGTCATAGTTAGCATTTTTCTTTCTCAAACACAATTTGAGTTACATAGTTACATAGTAGGGGAGGTTGAAAATAGACACAAGTCCATCAAGTCCAACCTATGTGTGTGATTATATGTCAGTATTACCTTGTATATCCCTGTATGTTGTGGTCATTCAGGTGCTTATCTAATAGTTTTCTGAAGCTATCGATGCTCCCCGCTGAGACCACCGCCTGTGGAAGGGAATTCCACATCCTTGCCGCTCTTACAGTAAAGAACCCTCTAGGTAGTTTAAGGTTAAACCTCTTTTCTTCTAATTTTAATGAGTGGCCACAAGTCTTGTTAAATTCCCTTCTGCGAAAAAGTTTTATCCCTATTGTAGGTTCACCAGTACGGAATTTGTATATTGAAATCCCCTCTCTGAAATATCCCCTCTCAAAAGTCTCTTCTCCAGAGAGAATAAGTTCAGTTCTCGCAACCTTTCCTCATAACCAGGCCCGGACTGACCATAGGGCAGACCGGGTATTTGCCGGGACCGCCCCCGCTCCTTGGCATGTTAATGATCAGGCCGCACAGTGGCAGGGGCCTGGACATTGTTAGCACAGGCCGCCACTCGTCTACTTCTATGCGGCCACGCCTGTGTCTTCTCCGGCGGAACTAGCAGCTGCATGGGCTGAGCTGTGTGTCTCTCTCACACACACAGCTCAGCTTTAGAGCCGACGCTGACAGTTCCGCTCTCCGCTCCTACTCCTCCAGCCGTGGGCATCCGCACGGTGGGGCAGGGGGGGGAGCTGCGGGCCGCTGTCAGGATGTTTCCCCCGCTCGCCCCCTCCCCCCCTTCTCATGTCAACAGCATGGGAGAAGAGAAAGCTTCCTGCCTGTTCTTCTTCCTTCCCCATTGGCCATAGCAGAGGGCCAATCAGAAGAAACTAGAGGGGCATCATGGGAAATGTAGTCCGGAGATTGGTGGCCCAATTGTTTTCAGTAGGGAGCTGGCTACAGTCCCCAGCATGCACTCTGCTGGGAGGGAAAGGAGAAAACCCAGAAACAAGCTGAGGAATGCTAAACTGTAGCGGCTCCTACAGGGGACATTGAAAAAGGAAGAGGGGACTGTGCTGAGGGAACTAATAGCCCCAGCACCACCAGATAGAACCACGCTGTACCCGCACCACCAGAGAGAGAGCAACGCTGTACCCACACCACCAGAGAGAGAGATAGCCACGCTGTACCCACATCACCAGAGAGCCACGCTGTACCCACACCACCAGAGGGCCACGCTGTACCCACACCACCAGAGAGCCACGCTGTACCCACACCACCAGAGGGCCACGCTGTACCCACACCACCAGAGAGCCACGCTGTACCCACACCAGCAGAGAGAGAGAGAGAGAGAGAGAGATAGCCACACTGTACCCACATCACCAAAGAGCCATGCTGTACCCGTACCACCAGAGAGAGCCACGCTGTACCCACACCACCAGAGAGCCACACTGCACCACACCAACAGAGAGCCACGCTGTACCCGCACCACCAGAGAGAGCCACGCTGTACCCACACCACCAGAGAGAGCCATGAGAGCCACGCTGTACCCACACCACCAGAGAGCCACGCTGTACCCACACCACCAGAGAGAGCCATGAGAGCCACGCTGTACCCACACCACCAGAGAGAGTCATGCTGTACCCGCACCACCAGAGAAAGCCACACGGTACCCACACCACCAGAGAGAGCCACGCTGAACCCACACCACCAGAGAGAGCCACTCTGTACCGCACCACTAGAGAGAGCCATGCCATATATATACTGAGAGAGAGATCACTGCACTTTCCCTTTAAGCACAAAAGCCGTCACTGTCACTTTAAAATAAAAAATAAATATATAATAAATGGTGATTTCTCTGCACAAATTATCTCATTTTAAAGATTATATCGGTGATCTGCAGCTCTAATCTATGTACAGTCATCATTTTGTATTCATCCCTAATGCAAATAAAGATATAGATGTTATTTACGATGGGTGTCCATGGCAACGGCGGCCAACGCACTCTAGTCCGATGAGAAGATTAAAGAGGCTCAGGTTATCTAATGACTACATGGAAAGCCAGCATGCTGCAATGGACGGCTCTTAAGATAATGGGGAAAGTGGCGACATGTGAGGCGAATGATCGATATCTTCTGCTTCTGATGTACCATCACCAGGAGCGGCACGCTGCCCGCCTTGTATGCTCAGCGATTATACCGGCTCGCTGGATCTGGAATTATTGGCCAAAAATTGCATCAAACAGCAAAAGTGTAACAAAATCGTATGGAGCCCCCCTAACATTATTATTATTATACAATTATTATGTCCCTCATCTTCAACCTTAAAGTAGAATTCCAGGCTTTACCTAACTTTTTATAAACACTCTTGTATCTAGTTTGCGAGATTTCGTGAGGTTGTCCTCACTGCGCATGTGTGAGATAGAGAGCTGATCTCATGCATGCGCTGTACAACATTACATTTGTAGGTCTAAAAAAAATTTTTTTAAAAAGGAAAAAAGCCTCCTTACCCCAAGATTTTGTAAGAGATCCCTGTCATTTTTTGACATGACCAGGCCATTTTTTGCGATACGGCACTGCGTCGATTTAACTGACAATTGCGCGGTCGTGCGACGTTGTACCCAAACAAAAATGACATCTTTTTTTCCCCACAAATAGAGCTTTATTTTGGTGGTATTTGATCATCTCTGCGGTTTTTATTTTTTTCACTATAAACAAAAAAAAAGCGACAATTTTGAAAAAAAAAAAAAAAAAATTTTTACTTTCTGCTATAAAATTATCTCTAATAAAAAAAAATTTAAAAAATCTAATTTCTTCATCAAGTTAGGCCAATCTGTATTCTGCTACATATTTTTGGTAAAAAAAATTTCAATAATTGTATATTGATTGGTTTGAGCAAAAGTTATAGCGTCTACAAACTACAAACTTTTTTTTTTTTACTTTTTATAGCGGGACTGCGATATTGCGGCGTACAAATCGGGACACCTAACTGACACTTTTTAGGGACCAGTGACACTACTACAGTGCTTAGTGCTAAAAAAAATATATACACTGTCACTGTACAGTAAAAACTTGGTTTAAGAGTAACTTGGTTTGAGAGTGTTTTGCAAGACAAGCAAAATGTTTTAATAAATTTTGCCTTGATATACAAGTAGCGTCATGTCACAACTGAGTATAAAAGAGAAGAAAGGAGCCTCTAATTGTAGCAATATGGTTACATTTAATGAAGGTACAACATTTAGCAACTTATTGCTACACTTAGAGGCTCCTCTCTTCTCTTTTATACCCTGTAAAAAAAATGCTTTGATATACAAGTGCTTTGGATTACAAGCATGTTTCTGGAACAAATTATGCTTGCAAACCAAGGTTTTTACTGTACTAATGACACCGGCAGGGAAGGGGTTAACATCGGGGGGGCGATCAAAAGGTTTAAATGTGATCCTAGGGAGTGCTTGTTAACTGTGGTGGAGGTGCTTTGACTGGGGAAAGGTAAAGATCCATGTTCCTGCTTAGCAGGAACACAGGACCAGTACGTTGCCCTCTCACAGAACGGCGATCTGCCTTGTTTACATAGGCAGACCGCCATTCTTATACCTCCCAACATTTCGAGATGGGAATGAGGGACACCTACCTAACGTTAGGACACACCCCCTTGAAGGAGAATTAACCCAACAAAAAAAAAGGTTAATTAAATCCAGAAGGGCTTTTTTTTACCACTACTATTCCTTTATATTGGCTCTTAAAATGTAGAAATGCAGCAATTTAGAAATCAGGTGAAAGGTGTAGCAGTGGGAAAACACTTTTTGAAAGATAAAAAGTGCATTTTATATACAACTATAGAGATCAGACCAAAATGAGGGACAAATGAGGGGGAATGAGGGACAGAGGGAGATTGCTCCAAATCAGGGACAGTCCCTCGAAATCAGGGACAGTTGGGAGCTGTGCGCATTCTGCCTGTCTTCCCAGCGATCGGCGGGTCCCGGCAGACATCGCATCCGCCAGATCCGCTGATTGGCTCCCGCAGTGTCCAATCACAGAGGAAGCCGGTTGCCGCCGGCGCGCGCACACCCAGGCCCGGCAGTGTCAGATCCCGTGCTGGGTATGTGATCCGGCACAGAGCAGCCGCCCTGCCACAATATATGTATGGTGGGCGGTCCGCATTTGTGGTTAATATATCCGCTCTGCACTGGGAGAGATTTTCTTTCACTTCCTGTACTGGAGACACAAGAAGAATGGAAATCTCCCCTTAGATAGTCGTCTCTGGAAATAGGTGCCCCCCCATTAAAGGATTCCACCTTGCCTCCTGTTACCATGCATCATTTTGAATTTCCCATGACTTCATGTCCCTGTGAGAGCAGTAACTGCAATACGTTATGTCCACACACCATGCACAGTCAATGTGGATTTTCTCTGGGCAACAAAAGAAAGTAAGGTGGGAAAAGCAACACAAAATGTAACTCAGCGGCAGCTGGTGCTGGATGGACGGGATGGTGGCGATCGCTGCAAGCACACCAATGACCCCCCCCCCTCCCCGGGTGTTAGATGAACGAGAAGGCAGCGGCGGCGGAGACTAACCTTAAAGTGGAGTTCCACCCACTTTTTGCATGAGTCGCGCGGGGCTTTGTGAATGGCCGGCTGTCTTCTGGGACACACACACATCCTAGAAGTCATCGGGGGAGGGCTCGCCGAAGAAGAGGCCCGGAATGAATGGGAAGTACAGGCTGTACTTCATAAAAAGGTAAGTTAGAAGAAAATAATAATTTTTTTAAGTAGCCAAAAAACGAGGGGTGGAGAGGTGGTCTTTCGTTTAAGACCACCTCTCCACCCCTCGTTTTTTGGCTGCTTAAAAAAATTATTATTTTCTTCTAACTTACCTTTTTATGAAGTACAGCCTGTACTTCCCATCCATTCCGGGCCGCGGCGCAAGGACATAATATCCTCTTCTTCGGCGAGCCCTCCCCCGATGACTTCTAGGATGTGTGTGTGTCCCAGAAGACAGCCGGCCATTCACAAAGCCCCGCGCGACTCACGCATGTGCAGTAGGAAAGGGGCAGTGAGGCCGCAAGGCTCCACTGCCGCTTTCCCTTAACTTCTTCACTACCGGGGCATTTTCACCCCCCTCCTGCCCAGGCCAGTTTTCAGCATTGTCGCATTTTGAATGACAATTGCGCGGTCATGCAACACTGTACCCAAATGAAATTTTTATCATTTTTTTTCCCCCACATATAGAGCTTTCTTTTGGTGGTATTTGATCACCTCTGCAGTTTTTATTTGTTGCGCTATAAACAAAACAAGAGTGACAAGTTTGAAAAAAAAAACACATGTTTTTTTACTTTTTGCTATAAATAAAATAAAATAAAAATATCCCAATTTTAAAAAAAACATTTCCTCAGTTTAGGACGATATGTATTCTTCTACATTTTATATTATATAAAATATATATAAAAATCGCAATAAGCGTATAAAGTTATAGTGTCTATAAAATAGGGGATAGATGTATGGCATTTTCTTAAATTTTTTTATTAGTAATGGCGGCGATCTGCGATTTTTATCATGACTGCGACATTATGGCGGACACATCGGACAATTTTGACACTAATTTGGGACCATTCACATTTATACAGCGATCAGTGCTATAAAAATGCACTGATTACTGTATAAATGTCAGTGGCAGGGAAGGGGTTAACACTAGGGGGGCGATCAAGGGGTTAAATGTGTTACTTAGGGAGTGATTCTAACTGTAGGGGGAGGGGACTCACAAGGGGAGGAGACTGATCGGTGTTCCTCTGTACTGGGAACACACGATCGGTGTCCTCTCCCCTGACAGGATGTGGAGCTGTGTGTTTACACACACAGCTCCACGCCCTGGCATTGTTACCGGCAATCGCAGGTAATACCTGAAAAATGTGCTATTAAAAAATGCGCCAAAGCCAGCTCCAAAAAAAGGGCACAAGAGCTACTTTGTTTTGTTTTTGGAGCGTAGGGCAGCGTATTCAAGTGAATGATGTTGCTCCAAAAACTCACTAAAAAAAATGCCAAAAAATATGCTATGCTCCCTTGTCACTCAATTCTGAACAGGGCCTTAGATACCGTCAGGAGCCGGGTCTGAACCTGCAACCTCCGCTGTGTCTGGTGATGTCTCTTCTTGCTGAGCCACCTGAGATGCTGGACAGCTTCCTGGACAATTCCTTGAATGATCTTGCCTTGAAACGTGTTTCTCTTGAATTTTGAACCTTTTGCTCTTCCCATAAACTTCCTGATTTCAGGCTAGGCCTTTGCACTTCCTGTTTGCCGAATTATTGTGCTCTCTCCAGGCCAGTGTTTCTCGACTCCAGTCCTCAAGGCGCCCCAACAGGTCATGTTTTCAGGATTTCCCTCAGATGAAACAGCTGTGGTAACTACTAAGGCAGTGAAACTGATCCAATCACCTGTGCAAAATAATGGAAAGCCTGAAAACATGACCTGTTGGGGGCGCCTTGAGGACTGGAGTCGAGAAACACTGGTCTGGAGAAAGAACAATAATTCGCCAAACAGGAAGTGCAAAGGCATATCTCACTCTTGTCACTGTTGCTATCTGTATCTCCACTACCACTTGTTACTGACCTTGTTCCTTAACTACGCTTCTGCTTGATCCCTACCTGCAACTACTAGTTACTGACCTTTGCCTTGTTTACTGACTACACTTATGCTTATCCCTACCTGCTATATCTGCTATTGGACCCAGGCTTGCTCACCTCCACGTAGGTGGATCCCGAAGACTGCCACCTGGTACCAACACGCAGCAAAACCCATCTTTACCTTTAGGAGCTCTAGTGAATATCAGTTAGTGCTCAGACCCCGCACCTCGGGTGTCATCCACCAGGGTGACCTGCTTGTGTACTTCTCCAGCTGGTCGGTGGAAGCTTCTATTTAAGTGATTGTAAAGGCACAAGGCTTTTTATCTTCATGCATTCTATGCATGAAGGTAAAAAACCTTCTGTATGCAGCAGCCCCCCTAATACTTACCTGAGCTCCCTCTCGATCCAGGAATGTCCACAAGAGCCTTGCCTCTCCGGGGACTCGCACTCCTGATTGGATTTAGGCAGCAGTGGTAGCCATTGGCTCTTGTTGCTGTCAACCACAGCCAGTCAGCCAATTAGGAGACGGGGGGGGGCGGGGCTGACCCACTACTCTGTAAGTGAATGGACACACAGAGCCACAGTTTAGGAGGGCGCCTGCTTGAGTGCCCCCATAGCAAGCTGCTTCCTGTGGGGGCACCCGGCAGGAGGGAGGAGCGCCGGCGTGGTACGCGAGAAAAGGAGGATCTGGGCTGCCCTGTGCAAAACCATTACACAGAAATGTTTATAAAAGAAAAAATTCGCGCTAGGTGTGTAAATCAATTTCAAAGTGAATAAAACAATCCTGTGAAAGAATATCCTGCAGCTAAGCACTATAACCTTGATAAAGGGAACTAATAGATAAATACAGAAAAAAGTGCAGCGCTGGATATATACAAAACCCAAAAAATAGTGCTAATAAATAATTATTATATATAAACCATGTACATTGAAAATAAATCAAGCACAAATGTATGCACCCATGAAAAAGAAGTGCTTCACCATAAGAATACGTGTGTGGTTAATACCACCATAGTGACATATCAGAATAAGATTCAAAAATACAAAACAAAAATGTCCATAGGAGGTTAATGATTGAAGTGACTCTGTTGTGGAGATAAATTCGTGACTGTCACCGTAATGTACGCCCGTCATCTAATGTAGATTAAAGGTTTACCAGACAGCCTCTGATCAGAGGCATAATAGCATCAACTCGTGGTGATGTCCTCACAGGGAATGAACCTCTTCCAGGGTGGTGGATGTATGTCAGCAAACGATCTCCATAAGCCTCCAGACAGCAACCCAATGAAGAAAAATCACTCCCAAATATCCAAGGGGAAAAGAAAGGAAACTCCAGTAGTGCAGAGCGTTATGACTTTCCTTTTATTAAAAATCGCCGCATCGGCATCCATAAAACTTTATCCTTGCAAGGACGTATATTAAAAACAACTCAGCTCAAAAACGAAACTCCGCGCATGCGCCGTCGGTACGAGCGTGTCTACCCTACGGCCGTTTCGTCAGAAATGACATCATCAGGGGCACGCCTCTGATGATGTCATTTCTTTTGTATATATCCAGCGCTGCACTTTTTTCTGTATTTATATAAAACCATTACACAGAACAGATAAGTTTAACATGTTTGTTGTTTGTTTGTTTTTTTAAACTAAGGTTTTAATATCACTTCAAGCAGATGGAAGTTTTTATTATTTAGTGACGTATTGTCATGACCCCGTAGCACATTATACAAGGGAGCGATCTTCCAGTAACACATGCCAGTGCAGTATATAAATATTTGAAATGTAATATATTTTTTAATAGGCTTTTCGGGAATTATTTGTATAGAATTGTCAGTTCTATGGCATCCCGTGTCTACTGCGCTTCATCTACTCCCTCCAGTCTCATATCTCCCTAACCTTTATTTCTCAGTACAGACACCATATCCAATAATGTGTGGAGCTCTCACTGGGAGTTCTCAAGGTGAAGTGACTAAAACCGACCATTCAACATTTCAGCTGCACCTTAACACTTTTGGATGTCACGGAAGTCTTTTACAGGTAAGTAACATGCATAAAATACATTAACCCCTTCACGCCGACAGTACACAAATATGTGGCCTCCCGGCGGGTGGGACTTGGCGGCGAGAGGCCACGTATTTGCCTTACCACACTGCAAACACAGCTGTGCCCGGAGTGCGCGCCCTGTGCCCTGTACGGAAAGCTCCCTGTCACTGTTTGCGAGTGGGAGCTTTCCGATCATGTGACAGCCAATCACGGCGCTCACATGATCATAAATTCTGCCCCGCCTCCCTGCAATCTGAAACCCCCTAAAGGGCCGGGAGGTGTTGGCGCAAAGGGGTTAAATAATACATATAGAATATTATGAGATCATTGTTAAAAGTAATGGTCTCTTTATGGTCTGTTGCAATTGTTCTAAAGCCATACATGTGACAACAGTGAACCAAAAGGGGTCGAGCAGTAGACATGTGCAATTCGTTTTTGGACGAAATTCGACATATATTCGTGCATTCAAAAGCATCCGAATGAACGAAAAGAAAATGACTATTTTGACGAATGCACACGAAGGCGAAGCGTCAGAAAGAACGAAAATCTGAGAATTCGAAAATCCGAAAATAAGAACGAAAGATCGAAAAAGCGTTTCAACCTACAAATTTAACGTATCAATTGCATTCAGATAATTTTGTTTTTCGTATTTTTTATTATACTTAAATTAAAATTAACTATTATTATAGTTTATTATTATTTAATAATAATAAATAATAATAATAAAAAACTATAATAATAGTTATAAACTATTAAATTATAGGTATTGGAATTTCCTTTCAAATTTGGCTGTTAGTGAACGTAACGAATTCGAATTTATGCGAAGTTACGAACTATCCAAAGTAACGAATGCCGCATCTAAACGAATGGAACGGAACGAATACAAATGCATCCGAAGATCCGAAGTAACGAATGCCGATCATAACGAATGATCCGATAAACGAAGAAAAAAAATTGAAACTAAAACGAAAAAACTAAAATAAAAAATTTGGTAGTGCACAAGTCTATCGAGCGGCACTGGTAGAGCACTGAGTGGAGTTTTATTTCTAAGATCCCTCCACCCGGTGGTTAAATTTATTTTCCAACAACACTTTGGCAATAAGATATAAATATAATCCTAATATAAAATAACAAGTCTCGTGGTTGTGCGCCTGTGTGTCAGATTGCAGCGTTTTGTGTCATAATTTCCAAGGACACGATACAAAATGACATTATAATATATTATATATCACCGGAGTTATTTATGTTTCTCTGCATCCCAACCAGACACATAATAGCTATAAAAAAATAGAGAAAAACAGATAATAATTATTGATATTGGATACTGTATACATACTGTGCATAAATCATCTGCAAATGAAACCTGTGGAAGTCAATAGTTATGGCGTTCGCTGATTTTATTGGAATTTGATTTGCAGATGATGAATATATTACTATGTGTACAGTATTCATATCTGGGTTTTTTTTGTCTTTCATGTCTGTTATACGGATTACCGAGATCCTGCAGGAATTGTGATTGTACTCGGTTGACGTATAAAGGAAAGGGATCGATTTATAAAAGCTGTATGTGATCTATTATTCTTTCTCATCATTTCTTGGAGTGAAGAACTTTTCTGCTGCTGGTTCGTCATCTTCTGCGTTCACGAGGCCACAGGGGAAGATGAAACCCCTCTCTGAAAATGCTTATGACAAAACCAAAATTCTTAACGAACGAATCCGAAACAAAATGAATTTTCGGTTGTGCACATTTCTAGCTAGCATGAGAGCCAAGCACGCTAGAATTGTGCACAACCGAAAATTCACTTTCTTTCGGTTTCGTTCGTTAAGAATATTTGTTATGTTGGAATGATTCGCTTTCTAAATACTTTTCATATATTATTTCTTTCTAAATGAATTTGAAATTCAGATTTCGAAGATGGCGATATTAGTTCTATTTTTTTCTATTCTAATCTATTCTATTTTTTTCTATTATCTTCTGTTTTATCTTCTATTGTATTTTTTTTTCTATTCTATTCTATTTTAATTGTATTCTAATTTTTCTGTTCTGTTTTTTTTTCTATTCTATTTTTTTCTATTCTATTCAGTTTTTTTTCTTTTCTATTTTTTCTATTCTATTTTTTTTCTACTCTGTTTTATCCTATTATGTTTTATTTTCTATTCTATTTTTTTCTATTCTATTCAGTTTTTTTTTCTTTTCTATGTTTTCTATTCTATTTTTTTCTACTCTGTTTTATCTTATTATGTTTTATTTTCTATTCTATTTTTTTCTATTCTATTCAGTTTTTTTTTCTTTTCTATTTTTTTCTATTCTATTTTTTTTCTACTCTGTTTTATTCTATTATGTTTTATTTTCTATTCTATTTTTTCTATTCTATTCAGTTTTTTTTTCTTTTCTATATTTTTTTCTACTCTGTTTTATTCTATTATGTTTAATTTTCTATTCTATTTTTTTCTATTCTATTCAGTTTTTTTTTTCTTTTCTATTTTTTCTGTTCTATTTTTTTTCTATTCTATTTTATTCTATTATGTTTTATTTTCTATTCTATTCTATTATTTGCCATTCTATCCCGATCTATTCTGTTTTATTCTATTTTATTCTTTTCTATTCTATAAAGAAGCCTAAAGCTGCGTACACACGAGCGGAATGTCCAACAGAAAAAGCCCGACGGGAGCTTTTCATCGTCTATTCCGATCGTGTGTAGGCTTCATCTGACTTTTTTTTTTCGAAAATTCTGACGGACCTAGAAATGGAACATGTTCTAAATATTTCCGACGGAACCAATTCCTATCGGGAAAAACCGCTCGTCTGTATGCTGTTCAGACGGAGCAAAAATGACGCATGCTCTGAAGCAAGTACGAGACGGAAGCTATTGGCTACTGGCTATTGAACTTCCTTGTTCTAGTCCCGTCGTACGTGTTGTACGTCACCGCGTTCTGGACGGTCGGAATTTAGTGTGACCGTGTGTAGGCAAGACCGCTTGAGCGGTATTCCGTCGGAGAAACCTTCGGAGTTTATTCCGACGGCAAAACCGGTCGTGTGTACGCGGCATAAGTAGGAATCATCATCTTATGTCATTTTTATACCTTACCTTTGTCAGACCAAACTCTGGGGCTCTATGGTACTCATTCCCGCAGCATCCCGGAGCCGCAGTTGAGGTAGGACATGGATTTCCTGGCTACAGAGGGCGAACCAATCATTTCTTGTCACCTATCAATCAATTCCTAGTGTGATATAGAGCCTGGCTACCACTGTGAGTCGGTAAGCGCAATTTACAGCCACGGTGGTGGGATATCACCCTTTGTTCTTGTGTGCACAACAGGGTGTTGGTATGTTTGTATGTCCACACAAGTATATAACCATACTACACTATGGCTATCTTTTTTGTTATTTTTTCTCCTATATTCACTGAGGGAATCATATCTTGGATCTGGACAGAGCAGATCGGTTTCCATCCCAAAGGCCCTGGCTGGGTTTAAGCCATCCGTCTATTTTAGGATTTTTCTGGTAAGGGCAACTTACTCTTGAGATTTTTGGACTGTCATTTCATCCATATATGTTGAAGTATTCTGGCGATCTGGAGTTTTTTCCATCATAGGAGATATCTGGACTTTACTTTTAATTCTTAATTTTTAATTTCACATTTTTTTGTGGCATTCAATTTTCCACCTAAATAACCTTTTAGATAACGTAATAAGTATTTAGCGCGGTTTAATATTTTGTCATTTTTATACCTTACTGCATTTATTGCAATTTGTTCCCATTTCAAATACATTTTATAATTTAATGTGTAAATTATAATAAATGATTTATCATTTATTTTGGATTCGTTGAAGTTTGTTACTATTGTTATTTAGAATTCCGAATAAGAAAAAATGTTGTCCGAAATTCGAATTGTAATGAAATGAATCACACATGTCTAATGCTGACCCTCTTTCTTCAGCACTCTGTGGCTCGCCAGGTATGCACTATCCTGTATTCTTACTGCTGGTTAGTGACTCTTGATGTTCCATCAGATCAAAAAAAAAACAAAAGAGAAAAACATTAAAAGCATAGTACGATTAAAAAGTAAAAAAAAAATGCTTTGCCTTCAATCCGCAGCTCTCTCCCGCAGTAGTCCCCTTCTGCCACTAGATGTCCTTAGGTTGAATGACGCCCAGTGTCAATTGATCAATTTCCTGTAAACCCAGGCTATCAAGGAACCCGCCCCTGGGGGGACACGTCTTTATGAGCTTCAGAGAATGACTACAATACACTGCAATCACATGTCCCAACAGATTAAGGACCTCCCACCTCCACCATTGGAAAAGAAGAGAAAGGACCCATGATGTCATTTGACTCTGTAGATCAGTGGTCCTCAACCTCAGTCCTCAAGTACCCCCCTAATGGGCGTGTTTTGGGAACTTCCTTTAAATAAAATATCTCTGATCAATACCATGTCATTGATACTGATTTAAAGCAGCTGTGCAAAGTAAAGGAAAACCTGAAAACATGGCCCGCTGGGGGTACTTGAGGACTGAGGTTGAGAACCACTGCTTTAGAAGACCACTTAGAAAATAGGTATGTTTTGCAAGGTAGAGGAGTAGTGAAGCCAGGATCAGGATGAAGACACTGCCAGAAAGCAGGTGAGCAGGGGGAGTTTGGGAGGGTTGGTGGGAAAGGGATTCCCTTTTTGTACATTTTTTTTTTTATATTGTAGCGCCTACCCCGATTTTCCGGGAGCCCGATGGAGACCACCGGGTAGGGATGGCTGACATACACTCTGAGGGTGCAGGTTTGTGGACGTGGTGGGTGATGAACAAGAAAGAACGCTGGGCGCCAGTCACTTTTATGCTTTAAACAATAGAGAAGTTTATTTCTCAGAACAGGAAAAATGTGGGAGAGAGGGGACGGGGCACAGGACACCCTTTCTTCCAGCAACACGCCAAAACTGTTACGGAGTCTGCCTTAACCCCTTCAGCACTGGCATAAAGTGACAAAAGACCAGGCTGAGACTCTCCCATGAGCAAAAAGACAATTAGGTTCTTCCCCACGTGGTTTTTCAAGAATAGCACAGTCTCTAAGGTACACAAACATTACTTGCCACTCTCCCACGGAGTCAAACTAAAATCCTGTGTGATTGCAGTCCGTTGCTGGGGGCGACGACCACAAAAATAGCGATTAGCCCCACGTTGGGCGCCAGATGTATCCCCTACCCCGATTTTCCAGGAGCCTGATGGTGACTACCGGGTAGGGATGGCTGACATACATTCTCAAGGTGCAGGTTTGTGGGCATGGTGGGTGATGAACAAGAAAGAACGTTGGGCGCCAGTCACTTTTATGCTTTAACCACTTGCCGACCAGCCGCCGTCATTATACGGCGGCAGGTCGGCACGATCCCACAAAGCGTCATAGCTGTACGTTGGTCCCTTTAAGCGAAATAGCAGAACGGGGGTGCCGATGCTCGTGACTGGTGGTGGTGATGACCGCCGGCCACGAGCGATCGCGGGCACGAGAGGCAGAACAGGGACGTGTGTGCGTAAACACACACATTCCAGTTCTGTGAGGAGAGACAGATCGTGAGTTCCTATGAGCTCGGAACCACGATCTCTCCTATAGTCAGTCCCCTCCCCCTACAGTTACAACACACACATAGCGAACACAGTTAACCCCTTGATCGCCCCTTAGTGTTAACCCCTTCCCTGCCAGTGACATTTACACAGTATTTAGTGCATTGTTATAGCACTGATCGCTGTATAAATGACAATGGTCCCGAAATAGTGTCAAAAGTATCCGATGTGTCCGCCATAATGTTGCAGTCCCGATAAAAATCATAGATTGCCGCCATTACTACAATAATAATAAAAATGCCATAAATCTATCCCCTATTTTGTAGATGCTATAACTTTTGTGTAAACCAATCAATATACGCTTTTTGCGATTTTTATTTTAAAAAATATGTAGAAGAATACATATCGGCCTAAACTGAGCAGAAAATTTGCTTATTTTTTTTTTTTAAATGGGGATATTTATTACAGCAAAAAGTACAAAATATTGCATTTTTTTCAAAATTGTCTTCTTTTGTTTACAGCGCAAAAAATAAAAACCACAGAGGTGATGAAATACCACCAAAGAAAGCTCTATTTGTGGGGAAAAAAAGGACGTCAATTTTGTTTGTGTACAGCGTCGCACGCCCGCGCAATTGTCAGTTGAGTGGTTAAACAATAGAGAAGTTTATTTCTCAGAACAGGAAAAATGTGGGAGAGAAGGGACAGGGCACAGGACACCCTTAATAACGATCAGCAACAGGCAGATTGGCAGACTCCTTAGACAAAATTAGGTGAGGTAAGGTAGACAGCAGTACAGGAAAAAAAAAACCTTTAAGCTGAACCAGCACATCTGTACTTTGTAGGACAGGCTGTCTCCTCGAGTAACTGAACTTTACTCGCAGCTTCATGCTCAGATTCCCTTGGATGAGTTCTCTTTGAAGTCATCTCAGCCACTTCATAGCCTCCTTCTCATGAAGGGTCCTCTCTCTGGTCTTTCCTTTGAACTCCATCCATCTAGAATCGTTTCTGGATCTTTGACAGGCTTTCCTCTGCATAAACTTGAGCACCCGGATGGGTCTCGGACAGGCCTAGCAGCTGGCAGCCACCTGGATGGGCCTCAGGCTTCAGGCCTAGCAGCCAGAAGCTATACACACATCCACGCAGGCCATAGCCCTGGGCGGGAAGACTGACCCTGGTCACCTGACTTTGTTTCGATAAATAGCTTTTCCCGGCATGCATCACCGAAAATATGATTGGCTGAGAAAAGTATGTTTATCCGTAATTGAAATGTACTGTAGCTCATCATACCAATGTCAAAGGCAACAGTGCCACCTACTGATAAAAGGGAGAAGCCACAAACAAATGGAATTAGCACAGAAGTAATTTAACCACTAAATGCTACAAATTAGCCAGGCTGGCTACCACCGAGCACAAATAAATTTACCTGCAGTCCTACTCTAGGGACGAGGGTTCTACACTATGTACGTGATGAAAACTTTCAATAAAAAGTATCTTAAAGAAAAAAAAAAAGAAAACAGGTCAGCAATGGTGGCTCTATATTTCCATCTTGAGAGCTTCTGTTGAAGAGCTCTTGGTGGCTTTGGTTCTTCAGGTATGGGAACAATAAGCAACCTACATGTGACAACTAGGTCTTCTAAAAACAGTTCAGATACCTTCCTTTAAAATACAGTAAAACACAAGTATGGGTGTCAGGGACGTGCTGTAGCGAGACGGAGGTGCGCGCTTGTTAGCGGGGGCGCGCATGCTACACGCTTGCTTGGTGCCAAAGGGCCTTTAAAAGAACAGCAGCTGCAATTGTGCAGTGCTGTTTAATCTGCAGCTTCCAGTGTCCTGAAATCTGTAAAAGCTATGTGATTACCTGTATTGACCCGGCTCTGCTGACTTTGAAAACGTCACGTGTCTAGCGATGAAACCGGTGGGGAGGAGCCAGTGACGAGCAGTGCTGTGTGTACACTGTTGGCGTGTGAGGAGATCCCAGCTGTTAGCTGTATACAACTGACCTTATCATATGCGATTTATTCTGCTGAAAAGTGTGAGTGACATTTTTTACCCTTATTATATAGGGATTACATATCGCACTGCCTGCGCAATGGTCTTTCTTTCTTTGTTGTTTCATACTGTGGAAGTTCTTTGAAAGCCAGAAGCCAGCCCATGCTAATGAGCAGCTGAATATATGAGCAAGCCAGCTATCACTGGGGATTACCCATTGAAACCTGTCTATATTCATCAAATCACCAAAGACGCTATATTTTTTCACAGCAGTATGCTGTCCTATTGAGATACCTTTGCACTGTGGTTCATCACATTAATATATCTTATCTTAATTTTCTCTTTTTAATTGTGTTCAATCATTTATTATCACATTGATATTTAGTTATAGGATTTTATTATGGTGAAGGATGTTTTGTTATTTATAATAGGCTCTATTTGATTATTTTGCACATGATTCACTGATTAATTAATTAAGAGATCACACCGTGTTATATTAGGAGGTTAATATTAGCACATTATAGATTTTGAATATATACAACACTTTTTGTGTGATATCAGTTCACATACACAATAATTGCAGATATATTATTTGGTCATCTTCTAGTATTTGTCACTTATTTATTTATTTACTAGTTCATATCAGCGCTTTAGTACACTTTTTACTTTACCTGCTATCTGATTACCTGTGTTGACCCGGCTCTGCTGACTTACCTGATATCTCCCATCCTGACCTCGGCCTGCCTTGACTCTGCTAAAGACTTCCTGCTTGATATCCTGTTGCCTAGGCATGTGCAATTCGTTTCGTTCCGAATTCGTTTTTTAACTAATTTCAACAAATTCGTTAATTCGGGAATATCCGAATCAACGAAAACCCGTTTAACGAATTTTTCTGAATATTCGTAAATTCGATAAAATTGGACATTCGTAAATTCGGGCATTAGTAAATTAGTGAATTTGTAAATTTGTAAATTCGAAAATTCGGAAATCTGAAATAATAGTTAACTAATAATAATTTAACTATTAGTAATTACTAGTAACTATTAAATTATAGGTATTGTAATTTCCTTTCAAATTTGGCTGTTAGTGAATGTAACACATACAAATTTATCCGAAGGTATGAATGATCCGAAAAAACGGAATGGAACGTAATGAATTAATAATAATAAATAACAATAATAATAATAACAACATTTTAATATTATTATTATTATTTATTATTCATTTGTTCCGTTCCATTTGTTTAGATGCGGCATTCGTTTTGGATAATTCGTAACTTCGGATAAATTCGTACTTGTTACGTTCACTGACAGTCAAATTTGAAAGGAAATTACAATACCTATAATTTAATAGTTAGTTACTATTTCAGATTTTTGAATTTTCGGGTTTTTGGATTTTCAAACTTCGAATTTACAGATTTCCGAATTTTCTAATTTACAAATGTGAATTTTACGAATTTACAAATGTAAAAATGTACGAATGTACAAATGAACGAATGTTCAAATGTATGAATGAACGCATTTACGAATTTACGAATGAACGAATTTACGAATCGCGATCATAACGAATGACCCGAAAAATGAAAAAAATAATAAACTAATGAAACGAAAACGAAAATGTCTACTGTTGCCAACCACTGCCTGTTCATCTGACCCTGCTCCAGCTTACTGCCTTGCTCTGTCTGATTACCTTTATTGACCCGGCTTGTCTCACCCTGCTCCAGCCTGCTGCTGATCCTGCACCATCCACTCACCGGGTCACTGACCTGCATCTGCCTCTGCTGTCATCCGCATCCCGGTCCTTCCTGGGGGTTCATCATCCGTCCACCCGTGCCAGCTACCACAGATCTCACAGGCACTCCTACCTCACTGCGCTCTCGAGGCCACTGTCCCAACTCCAGTGGCTCCTGAGCCAGGGCTGTAAGAGAGGTCTCCTCCTACAAGTCAGGCTCTGCTACGAGGTACGTAACAATGGGAATACGTTTTTATTTTTTAAATTATACTTACCTAGCTGGATGCAGCATCGGCTCGCTGAGAGGCTGAGCCAGGTGCCGGTCCAGGCATGTGGGCGGGACCTGACTTCATTGTTGCGATATAGCCTGAGCCTGGACCGGCTCTGTGACGTCAGCAGACAGCGGGCTTCGGCCTGCTTTCTGCTGAAAACGGGTCACATGAGTGCAAAACGAACTGCACTTCTGCGATCCACAGGAGAAGTACAGCCAAATGAGCTTTCCTCGTACTTCCCCTTTAAAGTAATCCTAATGCCCCGTATACACACGGAAAATGTGTGATAGGACCTTGTTGTCAGAAATTCCGACCGTGTGTAGGCTCCATCACACATTTTCCATCGGATTTTCCGACACACAAAGTTTGAGAGCAGGCTATAAAATTTTCTGACAACAAAATCCGTTGTCGAAATTTCCGATCGTGTGTACACAAATCCGACGGACAAAGTGCCACGCATGCTCAGAATAAATAAAGAGATGAAAGCTATTGGCCGCTGCCCCGTTTATAGTCCCGACGTACGTGTTTTACGTCACCGCGTTCAGAATGATCGGATTTTCCGACAACTTTGTGTGACCGTGTGTATGCAAGACAAGTTTGAGCCAACATCCGTCGGAAAAAAATCCTAGGATTTTGTTGTCGGAATGTCCGATCAATGTCCGACCGTGTGTACGGGGCATTAGAGTGGCCATCAGTGGCAGCTGGTGGTATATTTTTTGAGGGGGGCGGCAATCCATCCACTGCCACTCCCCCAAAAAATATACCACCAGCCGCCACTGACCTCCCAGTCGGCCTGAGCACTAACCCCATCTATGGCCCGGGCTTCCTCTGGGCGGTGGGCGGTGGCTTCACACTCACAAGAATAGGTCTCCTGCTCCCATGCCTAGGCCCAGATTCATGGTTTGTAAGTATGAGCGGGGGACCTATTCTTGTATCTTTCCTTGTATACATTACCCAAAGTAATACTCTTTTTCTAACATGTTTGTAAACATCCATACCGCATCTGCTCCTGAAGAGTGGCACTTCAGCCACGAAACGCGTCGAGCTATTAGATGCCTGTATTTTTATATTCCAACTGTTACTAACACTATGTTCTATTGGATCCTACCAATTAAAATTAAGTTTTATTGTGGGGGCACACAACAATGAGTCTGGTGTTTCTATGGTGTTAATATTGCAAAACCATTATGTTGCTATGCCAATATGTTACTATTTATTATGTACCATGTTATGGAATAAAGTTTCTTTATTTTACTATATCATGTTGGATGTACTATTTTACTATGCAAAAATGTATGGTTACAATCTATGGTATACCCACCAGACATTATTATGCTGTGATGCCTCCCTGGCTACATGTTTGTTCCGTTGGCAGATTTGGTTGGAATTCCTTCAAGGGGCTGAGCATGAAGCTCCTTTAAAATGTTAGTTCTTCTTTACCGAAAAAATGTAAAGGTAAGTTAACACCGTACACCCTCCCCTCCCCCAGTCCCTGTGGCATTTACCTCTAGAGATGCTGAGCTGTCAATGCCCATGCAGCTGGTGTAGGGGTCTGGGGTCCGGGATCTCCACGCAGTCCTTCCGGGATGGACAAGATCAATTCTGATTGGCCAGCACCATCACAGTGCATCAATCTGACAAGATTGCATTGAGAAGAGAGGGAAGAGCGGGGATATCAAATCCCTGAACCGCTGCATCTCCTGTAGGGGTGCGGACACCTCAGCAACCCAGTACAGTGGGGACCGTGGGAGTAGGGAGGGTGTCCAGTGTTATCATTTTTTTCTGTAAAGGTGAAGTAACATTTTAAAGGAGCTTCCTGCTCAGCCCCTTGAAGGAACTCATACCCAGTTTGCCAATGGAGACACCCAGGGCTACTGTTAGAAATCATGGGCCCCCATACAGCCTACTTGACAGGGCCCCACTCCCGGCCAGAAGTAACTGAGGGCAAAGATTTTATCAGTCCCTTTCTTTGCAGCCTCAGTTGCAAAGAGGAATGAATTGGAAGCGCTCTGAAGCTTCTGGTTCATTCACAAACTGAAGCTTGGTAAACACAGTTTACTATGTTCCAGTGATTTATGGAAACAGGAGTGATTGGTACAGAATTCTCACTGTATTCATTTAGGAAAGGAAGGGGGCCAATAAATTATATATTTACTGGCTCCTTCCCCCATTCTCCAATCTGAAACATCCCCATTCCGGCCGGCAGAAGAGGAGAGGAGGGAAGCCAGCAGCGCTGCGGGTGAAAGGGGCACACAGGGGGCCCGGAGAGCAGATGGAAGGGGTGCATGTGCTAGAAACACTCCCCTGTAGTGCAGCCGGAGGGAGAAGCTGGCAGCGTTGCAGGGGAAGGTAGAAGAGGATTGGTGTCTGCAATGAGACAGTACAGCCTTCCTGCTCAGCAGATGACTGGGCCCCCCCTCTTGAACTGATGGGGCCTATTACAGGAGGGCTGGCTGTACTGCATTATCAGTGGCCCTGGAGACACCTTTTCCAGTTACAACTTTGTACTGGGTCTCAAGGACAGGAATCTCCCTCCAATGTGAAAAAAACAGCAAGTGACTACCTTGCAAGTTCTGTGTTTCAAGGGAATTTTCTGCTAGCATTTTAGAAAGAATATTGTAGGATGCCAATTCAATTTTGAGCAGATAATGATGGAAAGTGTAATTACACCTCTGCTGAAATCTGCTCACCCTCACTGTGAAAATTGTGTGTGCTGTCATCTCGCACTTATAACCAGGAATTGATTGACAGCTAAGCAGGTTCCTTTTTGTCTAAGTATAGAACTGAGGAACGCTCAGCTATCCTCGGTATGTAGTGTTAAGTTTATCATTCGTATAATTGCACAATTTCCGGCATCTCCTGGTTTCACAGCAGCGTACACGGCAGTGGCATGGCAGTCATTTTTTGGGGAGGGGGGGGCGGCAAAGAGTGCATTCCCCCCCCCCCGTCAGGTCATCAGGACCACTTACCTCACCTATGGCGGCGACAGGCGGGGGCTTCCCCTTTTCCTCCTCAGCATCATGGGCGCCTTCCCCTTCACCTGCTCTCCTGGGCATCACAGACAGCTTCCCCTTCCCCTGCTCTCCTCGGCATCACAGACGGCTTCCCCTTCCCCTGCTCTCCTCGGCATCACAGACGGTTTCCCCTGCTCTCCTCCTCGGCATCACAGGCAGCTTCCCCTTCCCCTGCTCTCCTCCTCTGCATTAAGGCCGACTTCCCCTTCCCCTGCTCTCCTCCTCGGCATCACGGGCGGCTTCCCCTTCCCCGCTCTCCTCCTCGGCATCACAGCCAACTTCCCCTTCCCCTGCTCTCCTCCTCGGCATCACGGCCGACTTCCCCTGCTCTCCTCCTCGACATCACAGGCGGCTTCCCCTTCCCCTGCTCTCCTCCTCGACATCACAGGCGGCTTCCCCTTCCCCTGCTCTCCTCCTTGGCATCACGGCAGCTTCTCCTTCCCCTGCTCTCCTCGGCATCACAGGCGGCTTCCCCTTCCCCTGCTCTCCTCCTCGGCATCACGGGTAGCTTCACTTGCTCTCCTCAGCATCATGGGTGGCTTCCCCTTCCCCTGCTTTCCTCCTCGGCATCACGGGTGGCTTCCCCTTCCCCTGCTCTCCTCCTCTGCATTAAGGCCGATTTCTCCTTCCCCTGCTCTCCTCCTCGGCATCACGGGCGGCTTCCCCTTCCCCGCTCTCCTCCTCGGCATCATGAGTGGCTTCTCCTTCCCCTGCTCTCCTCCTCGGCATCATGGGCGCCTTCCCCTTCACCTGCTCTCCTGGGCATCACAGACAGCTTCCCCTTCCCCTGCTCTCCTCGGCATCACAGACGGCTTCCCCTTCCCCTGCTCTCCTCGGCATCACAGACGGTTTCCCCTGCTCTCCTCCTCGGCATCACAGGCAGCTTCCCCTTCCCCTGCTCTCCTCCTCTGCATTAAGGCCGACTTCCCCTTCCCCTGCTCTCCTCCTCGGCATCACGGGCGGCTTCCCCTTCCCCGCTCTCCTCCTCGGCATCACAGCCAACTTCCCCTTCCCCTGCTCTCCTCCTCGGCATCACGGCCGACTTCCCCTGCTCTCCTCCTCGACATCACAGGCGGCTTCCCCTTCCCCTGCTCTCCTCCTCGACATCACAGGCGGCTTCCCCTTCCCCTGCTCTCCTCCTTGGCATCACGGCAGCTTCTCCTTCCCCTGCTCTCCTCGGCATCACAGGCGGCTTCCCCTTCCCCTGCTCTCCTCCTCGGCATCACGGGTAGCTTCACTTGCTCTCCTCAGCATCATGGGTGGCTTCCCCTTCCCCTGCTTTCCTCCTCGGCATCACGGGTGGCTTCCCCTTCCCCTGCTCTCCTCCTCTGCATTAAGGCCGATTTCTCCTTCCCCTGCTCTCCTCCTCGGCATCACGGGCGGCTTCCCCTTCCCCGCTCTCCTCCTCGGCATCATGAGTGGCTTCTCCTTCCCCTGCTCTCCTCCTCGGCATCACGGCCGACTTCCCCTTCCCCTGCTCTCCTCCTCGACATCACGGATGGTTTCCCCTTCCCCTGCTCTCCTCCTCGGCATCACGGCCGACTTCCCCTTCCCCTGCTCTCCTCCTCGGCATCACGGACGGATTCCCCTTCCAATGCTCTCCTCCTTGGCATCATGGACGGCTTCCCCTTCTCCTGCTCTCCTCCTCTGCATCACGGACGGCTTCCCCTTCCCCTGCTCTCCTCCTCGGCATCACGGCCGACTTCCCCTTCCCCTGCTCTCCTCCTCGACATCACAGGCGGCTTCCCCTTCCCCTGCTCTCCTCCTCGGCATCACGGGTGGCTTCCCCTTCCCCTGCTCTCCTCCTCGGCATCACGGGTGGCTTCCCCTTCCCCTGCTCTCCTCCTCGGCATCACGGGTGGCTTCCCCTTCCCCTGCTCTCCTCCTCTGCATTAAGGCCGACTTCCCCTTCCCCTGCTCTCCTCCTCGGCATCACAGCCGACTTCCCCTTCCCCTGCTCTCCTCCTCGACATCACAGGCGGCTTCCCCTTCCCCTGCTCTCCTCCTCGGCATCACGGGCAGCTTCTCCTTCCCCTGCTCTCCTCGGCATCACAGGCGGCTTCCCCTTCCCCTGCTCTCCTCCTCGGCATCACGGGTAGCTTCACTTGCTCTCCTCCTCAGCATCATGGGTGGCTTCCCCTTCCCCTGCTTTCCTCCTCGGCATCACAGGTGGCTTCCCCTTCCCCTGCTCTCCTCCTCTGCATTAAGGCCGACTTCTCCTTCCCCTGCTCTCCTCCTCGGCATCACGGGCGGCGTCCCCTTCCCCTGCTTTCCTCGACATCATGGGCGGCTTCCCCTTCCCCTGCTCTCCTCCTCTGCATCACGGGCGGCTTCCCCTTCCCCGCTCTCCTCCTCGGCATCATGGGTGGCTTCTCCTTCCCCTGCTCTCCTCCTCGGCATCACGGCCGACTTCCCCTTCCCCTGCTCTCCTCCTCGACATCACGGACGGTTTCCCCTTCCCCTGCTCTCCTCCTCGGCATCACGGCCGACTTCCCCTTCCCCTGCTCTCCTCCTCGGCATCACGGACGGATTCCCCTTCCAATGCTCTCCTCCTTGGCATCATGGACGGCTTCCCCTTCTCCTGCTCTCCTCCTCTGCATCACGGACGGCTTCCCCTTCCCCTGCTCTCCTCCTCGGCATCACAGCCGACTTCCCCTTCCCCTGCTCTCCTCCTCGGCATCACGGCCGACTTCCCCTTCCCCTGCTCTCCTCCTCGACATCACAGACGGCTTCCCCTTCCCCTGCTCTCCTCCTCCGCATCACGGCCGACTTCCCCTTCCCCTGCTCTCCTCCTCGACATCACAGGCGGCTTCCCCTTCCCCTGCTCTCCTCCTCGGCATCACAGGCAGCTTCTCCTTCCCCTGCTCTCCTCGGCATCACAGGCGGCTTCCCCTTCCCCTGCTCTCCTCCTCGGCATCACGGGCAGCTTCCCCTTCCCCTGCTCTCCTCCTCGGCATCACGGGTAGCTTCACTTGCTCTCCTCCTCAGAATCATGGGTGGCTTCCCCTTCTCCTGCTCTCCTCCTCGGCATCACGGACGGCTTCCCCTTCCCCTGCTCTCCTCCTCGGCATCACGGCCGACTTCCCCTTCCCCTGCTCTCCTCCTCGGCATCACAGGCAGCTTCCCCTTCCCCGCTCTCCTCCTCGGTATCACGGGCAGCTTCCCCTTCTCCTGCTCTTCTCCTCTGCATTACGGACGGCTTCCCCTTCCAATGCTCTCCTCCTCGGCATCACAGACGGCCTCCCCTTCCCCTGCTCTCCTCCTCAGCATCACGGACGGCTTCCCCTTCCCCTGCTCTACTCCTCAGCATCACGGACAGCCTCCCCGTCCCCTGCTCTCCTCCTCAACATCACGAACGGCTTCCCCTTCCCCTGCTCTCCTCCTCGGCATCACGGACGACTTCCCCTTCTCCTGCTCTCCTCCTCGACATCACAGGTGGCTTCCCCTTCCCCTGCTCTCCTCCTCGGCATCACGGACGGCTTCCCCTTCCCCTGCTCTCCTCCTCGGCATCACGGACGGTTTCCCCTTCCCCTGCTCTCCTCCTCGACATCACGGACGGCTTCCCCTTTCCCTGCTCTCCTCCTCGGCATCACAGGCAGCTTCCCCTTCCCCTGCTCTCTTCCTCGGTATCACGGGCAGCTTCCCCTTCTCCTGCTCTTCTCCTCTCCATTACGGACGGCTTCCCCTTCCAATGCTCTCCTCCTCGGCATCACGGACGGCCTCCCCGTCCCCTGCTCTCCTCCTCAACATCACGGACTGCTTCCCCTTCCCCTGCTCTCCTCCTCGGCATCACGGACGGCTTCCCCTTCGCCTGCTCTCCTCCTCGACATCACAGGTGGCTTCCCCTTCCCCTGCTCTCCTCCTCGGCATCACGCACGGCTTCCCCTTCCCCTGCTCTCCTCCTCGACATCACGGACGGCTTCCTTTTCCAATGCTCTCCTCCTCTGCATCACGGATGGCTTCCCCTTCCCCTGCTCTCCTCCTCTGCATCACGGACGGCTTCCCCTTCCCCTGCTCTCCTCCTCGGCATCACGGACGGTTTCCCCTTCCCCTGCTCTCCTCCTCGGCATCACGGCCGACTTCCCCTTCCCCTGCTCTCCTCCTCGACATCACGGAAGGCTTCCTTTTCCAATGCTCTCCTCCTCTGCATCACGGATGGCTTCCCCTTCTCCTGCTCTCCTCCTCGGCATCACGGACGGTTTCCCCTTCCCCTGCTCTCCTCCTCGACATCACGGACGGCTTCCTCTTCCAATGCTCTTCTCCTCTGCATCACGGACGGCTTCCCCTTCCCCTGCTCTCCTCCTCGGCATCACGGACGGCTTCCCCTTCTTCTGCTCTCCTCCTCGGCATCACGGATGGCTTCCCCTTCTCCTGCTCTCCTCCTCGGCATCACGGACGGCTTCCCCTTCCCCTGCTCTCCTCCTCGGCATCATGGACGGCTTCCCCTTCCCCTGCTCTCCTCCTCGGCATCACGGCCGACTTCCCCTTCCCCTGCTCTCCTCCTCGGCATCACGGCCGACTTCCCCTTCCCCTGCTCTCCTCCTCGGCATCACGGACGGTTTCCCCTTCCCCTGCTCTCCTCCTCGGCATCACGGATGGTTTCCCCTTCCCCTGCTCTCCTCCTCGGCATCACGGACGGCTTCCCCTTCCCCCGCTCTCCTCCTCGGCATCACGGACGGTTTCCCTTCCCCTGCTCTCCTCCTCTGCATCACGGCCGACTTCCCCTTCCCTTGCTCTCCTCTTCGGCATCACGGACGGTTTCCCCTTCCCCTGCTCTCCTCCTCGGCATCACGGCCGACTTCCCCTTCCCCTGCTCTCCTCCTCGACATCACGGACGGCTTCCTTTTCCAATGCTCTCCTCTGCATCACGGACGGCTTCCCCTTCCCCTGCTCTCCTCCTCGGCATCACGGCCGACTTCCCCTTCCCCTGCTCTCCTCCTCGACATCACGGACGGCTTCCTCTTCCAATGCTCTCCTCCTCTGCATCACGGACGGCTTCCCCTGCTCTCCTCCTCGGCATCATGGACGGCTTCCCCTTCCCCTGCTCTCCTCCTCGACATCACGGACGGCTTCCCCTTCCCCTGCTCTCCTCCTCAGCATCACGAGCGGCTTCCCCTTCCCCTGCTCTCCTCCTCGGCATCACGGCCGACTTCCCCTTCCCCTGCTCTCCTCCTCGACATCACGGACGGCTTCCCCTTCCCACGCTCTCCTCCTCGGCATCACGGACGGTTTCCCTTCCCCTGCTCTCCTCCTCTGCATCACGGCCGACTTCCCCTTCCCTTGCTCTCCTCTTCGGCATCACGGACGGTTTCCCCTTCCCCTGCTCTCCTCCTCGGCATCACGGGCGACTTCCCCTTCCCCTGCTCTCCTCCTCGGCATCACGGACGGCTTCCTTTTCCAATGCTCTCCTCCTCTGCATCAGGGACGGCTTCCCCTTCCCCTGCTCTCCTCCTCGACATCACGGACGGTTTCCCCTTCCCCTGCTCTCCTCCTCGGCATCACGGGCGACTTCCCCTTCCCCTGCTCTCCTCCTCAACATCACGGACGGCTTCCTTTTCCAATGCTCTCCTCCTCTGCATCAGGGACGGCTTCCCCTTCCCCTGCTCTCCTCCTCGACATCACGGACGGCTTCCCCTTCCCCTGCTCTCCTCCTCGGCATCACGGACGGTTTCCCCTTCCCCTGCTCTCCTCCTCGGCATCACGGACGGCTTCCCCTTCCCCTGCTCTCCTCCTCGGCATCACGGACGGCTTCCCCTTCCCCAGCTCTCCTCCTCGGCATCACGGACGGTTTCCCCTTCCCCTGCTCTCCTCCCCGGCATCACGACCGACTTCCCCTTCCCTGCTCTCCTCCTCAGCATCACAGGCAGCTTCCTCTTCCCCTGCTCTCCTCCTCGGCATCACCGCGGTTTCCGTCTCCTCCCTCCTCCTCCTTGGCGGGCAATCAAAACATTTCTCCTTTCAACCAATCAAGAAACAGGTCTCAGACCCGCCTCCTGATTGGCCGGGAGGAGAATAAGTGTGAAAATAGCGAATATTCATTCGCTATTGTCACACAACTGGGTGGGCTGAGAGCGCAGTGCTCTGTACCCCGAGCCCACCCTTTTTTGAAGCCTATTAGAGCCCGGGCTCTAATAACGTGCTTCAAAAATACACACCCCCCTCATTGGAATCCATGCGTTAGACGCCCTGTATGTAGATCAGAGGGCGGGGCGTGTGGATGGTGGGGCGGCACCAGTGCGCCCCTAATGGCTGGGCCGCCACTGGTACACAGGCTATTTCCAGAATGGATGACGCTGGGAAAATTGTGGCCAATTTGTATTTATCCAATTGCCGACCAGCTGACGTCATAATATGGCAGCTGGCCGGCGCGTTCCCGCGAATCGCCATAGCTGTACGGCGGTCCCTTTAACAGCTACAGTGGGCACATGCTACAGCCAGGGGGGGCGGTTGGGAAATATTAGGTATTAATGGAGTGATTGCGCACACAGAACATTATAAATGTAAAGAAATAGCATAAATGAATCAAACATGAATGCCGTATTCTCCTAGAGGGCCAACATTTAGATTGAACATATTCTTCACGCTGTAACAACTATAAATTAAACACCAAGGAATGCTCGAGCTGAGATGTTAGGAAAACCCGCGAGGCAGCAAAATGAGAACGAAGGTCTCTCGTTTTTCACTGAAGAATCTTTAGCCGTCCGAGGTTTTTCTTATGATAGCTTCCTTCATGAGATGAGAAATTGGATTTTTTTTTTCTAGCCTTTTTAGAAAATTCTAGCTAGCTGCAGTTTTTTTTTTTTAATGCTTTTTTTTATTGGGGAACATTGGTGATGTACAAGGATCGTAAAATCTCACAGCAACTCTCTTGCCATTGACCAGGGCTGCATTTATATCTATAGATGCCATGAGGAAGGCACACGGCTATACTTCACGGTACAAATGAGAGACAACAACTTTCTTACCTTCATTTTTTTAAATTTTTTAAGTTTAGCACAGGTGAACAATCTGCTGGTGACGGGATGGAGGAAAGAAAGTTCTTAAATTGAAGGTACAATTGCTGATCTAGTACCCAAACTCGTTGACAGTCCAACGTCATCAATCAGGACCCGAGACTCCGGCTGGAAAGACCGGGTTCAGGTAAGTAAAAGGGGGGCTCTGGGGGGGCTGCTGTATCACAGGAGGTTTTTCACCTTAATGCATTAAAGGTGAAAAACCTCAAGGATTTACAACCCCTTTAATAGAAAATCTATTGGTGTATGAACAGCTTTACTTACAATGCCTTGAAAAAGTATTTATACCCCTTGAAATTCTCCACATTCTGTCATGTTACAACCATAGGTGTGCACAACCTATTGCATTAGGGTGTGCACCCTTAAGATAAAAACACACATGCGTGTGTCTACATATATATGACCCCGGCACATTGATCTCCCTGCCGGCACAGTGAAAGAGAAGAGCATAAACACTTCTCTTATGGCAGAGCCGGTAAGATGGAGATCTTTCCCCTGTTTCTGCTGCTACACAGAGCGATAACACTATTGTGCACGGGGTGATTAGGGTGTGCCTGGGCACACCCGTCACACCCTGTGCGCATGCCTATGATTACAACCAAAAACATAAATGTATTTTATTTGGATTTTATGTGATAGACCAACACAAAGTGGCACACAATTGTGAAGTGGAAGGAAAATGATTAATGATACAAATAAATATGTGAAAAGTGTGGGGGGCATTTGTATGGTGCCTGTCACGAAGATCCTGCCAGTAACCGGCGTCCCAGGCGCACGGGAACCCGGCCACGGGTCCCATTGCGCATGCGCGCGCGTTCACGGGTGCGGTCACGCACGGGCACGCGCACGCGCACTCCCGCTGGTGTCAGGCGGGCTATTTAAACCTGCCTGTCACACTCCATCCCTGCTGTCTGCTCTACAGCGTTCTGTGAGTGATATCTGATCTGTGTTTCCTGTTATCTGACCCGGCTTCCTGTTTGACGATCCTGCTATCTGCCTGCACCAGACTCTCTTGGCTTGCCTGACCATCCCTCTGCATTACCCCTGGTACTTCTGCTGTCCGAACGTTACTGACCACCGGCTTGTTGACCCTCCGCTGTGTTTTCATCAGCTTCCAGTCTGCTATTACCTGCTGTTGTTCCTGGTTCCAGTCCAGCTTCCAGTCTGCTATTACCTGCTGTTGTTCCTGGCTCCAGCCCAGCGTTCCAGGCTACCTTCTGCTGTGTTCCAGCCCAGCGTTCCAGGTAGAGTTGCCACCTCATCCCTTTAAACCCGAACACATATGAATTACACAGGTTCTGAGGCTAATTAAATGCAGATAAGGCACCAAGTGAGTTTAATTACCATCTTAATCAGCCACAGAACCTGTGTAATTAATATGTGTTCGGGTTTAAAGGGATGAGGTGGCAACTCTAGTTCCAGGCTACCTTCTGCTGTGTTCCAGCCCAGCGTTCCAGGCTACCTTCTGCTGTGTTCCAGCCCAGCGTTCCAGGCTACCTTCTGCTGTGTTCCAGCCCAGCGTTCCAGGCTACCTTCTGCTGTGTTCCAGCCCAGCGTTCCAGGCTACCTTCTGCTGTGTTCCAGCCCAGCGTTCCAGGCTACCTTCTGCTGTGTTCCAGCCCAGCGTTCCAGGCTACCTTCTGCTGTGTTCCAGTCCAGTGTTCCAGGCTACCTTCTGCTGTGTTCCAGTCCAGTGTTCCAGGCTACCTTCTGCTGTTGTTCCAGTCCAGCTGCCAGTCTGCTATTATCTGCTGTTGTTCCTGGTTCCAGTCCTGCATTCCAGTCTCTGTCCTCAGTCTACTCCTCAGTCTTCTGACTCCAGAGGGTGCCACCACTACTGGACTTTCAGCAACTGTTGATCCTGCCAGGCACCCATACCACTCTTCACTCCTGGCCCTCTGTCTCCATTCCAGGGGAACGGGAGTGGGAGCTGTAAGGGAGGTCTTTTCCTGCACTTCAGGCTCACAACCTACCAGGTACGTGACAGTAGCAGACAGCCATGTCTGAGCCTGAGCAGGGAACGTCTCCCATGGAGGAACTCTGTGCACACCTGGCAGGATTGACTGAAGCAGTCAAAAATCTGCAGCAAGGATACACCAGACTGGAGGAACGAGTGTTAACCCTGTCTAACCCCATTGGGGCCCAGGGAGCTTCCTCTGCTCCTGCTCCTTCAGTTGGGCCTTTCTCAACGGTGGTGATGCTCCCTCCGGAACCTAAGGTTCCCACACCTGAGCGTTTCTTTGGAGACCGCCATAAGTTCAGAGTCTTCCGCAATTCCTGCGAACTATTTTTTGCTCTTCAGCCACGTACCTTTTCTCTGGAGGCTACAAAGGTGGGCTACGTGATTTCTCTGCTCTCTGGTGACCCCCAAACCTGGGCCCATCGCCTCTTAGAGCAAAAGGACATATCTCTGACCAACCTCTCCACTTTCTTTGACGCACTAGGCCAGTTATATGATGACCCCCAGCTATCTGTAACTGCAGAAGCGGCTCTACACACCCTTCAACAAGGTCGCAGAGCAGCAGAGGATTATGTGACTGAATTCAGGAAGTGGAGTGCGGATACTAACTGGAACGATGCGGCTCTCCGTTATCAATTTCGGTTGGGACTTTCTGATCCTCTGAAGGATGAACTGGCCAGGGTGGGTACACCACAGACTTTAAATGCTTTAATTGATCTAGCTATCCAGATCGATCGACGCCTACGAGAGCGCAGGTCGGAGAGAGCTATGGGGTCTTCTCGTCCAACTTGGGTTACCCCTAAGGTCCCACATCACCCATCATCAACACCACCTACCTCAACGCTTAACTTACCTGAGCCAATGCAACTGGGTGCCTTGCGACCTTCACTCACCCCAGAGGAACGACAACGTCGCCGTGCAAATAACTTGTGCCTGTATTGTGGGGAACCCAGGCACTACGTCAGGAACTGTCCTCTCAAACTCCGTAAGTGTTTATCCCTATCTACTGACTATGTGACATCTCTGGTTAAAAATACCACTCACCTTGCTCTTCCTCTTCTGCTACAGCTTCCAGGGAAGGATCTACAAATCACCGCCATTATTGATTCAGGAGCTTGCAGCTGTTTCATGGATTCTCATTTTGCCATCCAACACCAAATACCCTTGTCACCTAAAGCCCATAGACTTTCTATCCATCTAGCTGATGGGACCGCTATCAAGTCTGGACCTGTCACCCAAGAGACTATGCCAATACCCGTTTTCGTTTCCAACGGGCATCAGGAACAGCTGCGCCTGGACATTATCGCTTCACCCCTGTTCCCCATAATACTTGGCATGCCATGGTTACAGGCCCATAATCCGGACATAAATTGGATCACGGGTGAAGTGACCTTTCCCTCTCCTTACTGCCAACAGTTTTGCAGAACCCAGAACACCTAGGAGAACTCTACTCTGTTATGCCTAGATACAGATCCTAGCCTGCTTCAATCCATTCCTTCCGCCTATCATGATTTCCTGGATGTATTTAGTAAACAGAGGGCAGAGGTGTTACCCCCTCACCGGGCCTATGACTGTCCCATTGAGTTACTCCCTGGTGCTGAAATTCCTTTTGGAAGAATATTTCCCCTGACTGAGGTGGAGCAAGGGGCATTGAAGGAATACATTGATGAAAACCTCAAAAGAGGCTTCATTCGTCCATCCACGTCCCCCGCAGGTGCAGGCATCTTCTTCGTGCAGAAAAAAGATAAAACCCTCAGGCCGTGTGTGGATTACCGCGAACTAAACAAGATTACTGTGAAGAATCGGTACCCTCTCCCCTTAGTACCAGAGTTGTTTCAGAGACTGGGGACGGCTACCATATTCACCAAACTTGATCTCCGTGGGGCCTACAATTTAGTTCGTATCAGAGATGGAGACGAATGGAAGACTGCTTTTCGTACCCGTTATGGGCATTTTGAGTACCTCGTGATGCTTTTCGGCCTGTGTAATGCCCCTGCCACATTTCAATATTTTATTAATGATGTGTTACGTGACTTTCTAGACCTGTTTGTCATCGTCTATTTAGACGACATATTGATTTTCTCTTGTTCCCTTGAATCCCATCGCAGGCACGTCAGAAGTGTATTGGGCCGACTTCGACAACACGGTCTATATGCAAAGGCTGAAAAATGTGAATTCGAACAGGAAAGTATTCCATTTTTAGGGTTGGTCATCTCCAGTAAGGGCATTAAAATGGACCCCCAGAAGGTCACGGCTGTTCTAGATTGGCCAGTCCCGACTGATAAGAAAGGAATCCAGCGATTCGTTGGATTCGCTAATTTTTACCGCAAATTTATTAAGGGGTTCTCAGCTATCATTGCACCCATCACACAGCTTACCAAACAGGGCACACGCTTCCATTGGTCGGCCGAGGCTCAAAAGGCTTTTGAGACTCTCAAGGGCCTTTTTACCTCCGCCTCTGTACTGAAGCATCCAGATTCCTCTCTGCCATTTATTCTAGAAGTGGATGCATCTGAAATTGCTGTAGGAGCAGTATTATCCCAAAGACAAGGAACCAAAGCCCTGCTGCATCCTGTGGCTTTCTTTTCTCGTAAATTATCCACGGCAGAGAGAAATTATGATGTAGGTGACAGAGAGTTGTTGGCAATCAAGTCAGCATTGGAGGAGTGGCGCTATCTGTTGGAGGGTGCCGCTCATCCAGTTCTAATCTTTACAGATCATAAGAACCTGGAGTATTTGAGGTCTGCAAAGAGGTTGAAACCACGTCAGGCCAGGTGGGCTCTCTTTTTCTCCAGGTTCTCCTTCCATGTCACTTACCGTCCTGGCTCCAAGAATACCAAACCTGACGCCCTGTCTAGGATGTTCCACAAACCTCAAGAGATTTCCCCTCCAGACACCATTTTGTCTCCAGGGAACTTTCTTCTACTTCAGGGAAACCTGCTTTCCCAGATTAAACAGGCCTCCGCAGAAATAGAATCTTCAATTAAGACAGAACTCCAGGTTAAGGATGGGTTATTGTGGCATGAGGATAGGATCTTTATACCTGAAACACTACGAGTTCCAGTACTAGAGCTCTGTCACGATCATGCGCTGGCTGGGCATTTTGGTGTGGCTAAGACCACTGATTTGGTTCAGCGTACCTTCTGGTGGCCTCAGCTGCGCAAAGATTGTAAGGAGTTTGTAGAGTCCTGTACCACCTGCCTTAGGAACAAAGGGCACAAAACAAAGGCATGGGGTCTACTAAAACCCTTGCCTGTCCCAGATAGACCCTGGAAAATGCTCTCAATAGATTTTATTGTAGAACTACCCCCGGCCGGGGGCTTCACTTCAATCTTTGTCATAGTGGACCGGTTGTCGAAGATGGCGCACTTTGTCCCAATGAAGGGTACCCCTTCAGCTACAGAAACAGCACAAGCATTCATTAAAGAGGTCGTCAGGCTCCATGGGGTACCAGTTAACATCGTTTCAGATCGAGGGGTACAATTTACCTCTCGATTCTGGAGGGCTTTGTGTAAAACCTTGGACATTGAACTCTCATTTTCCTCGGCTTATCACCCCCAGACTAATGGGCAAACAGAAAGAACAAACCAGACCCTTGAACAATATTTGCGCTGTTTTTCTTCCTTTGCCCAAGATAATTGGATTGCTGTTTTACCATTGGCCGAATTCGCTTATAACAATTCCATTCATTCTGCTATCAAGCAAACTCCGTTTTTTGCGAATTATGGTTTCCACCCCTCATTTTTACCAAACTCTCTTCCAGAATGCACAGTACCCGCAGTCCAGGAGAAATTGGATTTTTTTACCTCTAACAACCAAGTTTTACAGGACACCATGACCAGAACCCAGGAGTACAACAAAGCAACCTTCGATAAGAAGAGGCGAGGTGAGCTCTTACTTGCACCTGGGGATCAGGTATGGTTGTCCACCATAAACCTCAGGTTGGCCTGCCCTTCCAAGAAATTGGGTCCCAAATTTCTTGGACCATTCCCTGTTAAACGGAGAATTAATGAAGTCGCATATGAACTTGAACTCCCGGATTCACTAAAGGTACATCCAGTTTTTCATGTGTCCTTGCTTAAACCATCTATTACTAACCCATTTCCAGGTCGAAGTACGGATCCTCCTGATCCAATCCTGGTAGATGGGGAAGAGGAATTCGAGGTGGAGGCTATCATGGACCACAGGAAAAGAGGTAACCAAAACCAATTTTTAATAAAGTGGAAGGGGTTTGGCCCAGAGGAGAATTCTTGGGAACCAGAGGATAATATTCATGCTGAAGACCTGTTACAAGCCTTTAAAACAGCTCATCCAGAGAAATTTTTTCAAAGGGGCATCCGGAGGCTGCCCCTTGGGGGGGGCAATGTCACGAAGATCCTGCCAGTAACCGGCGTCCCAGGCGCACGGGAACCCGGCCACGGGTCCCATTGCGCATGCGCGCGCGTTCACGGGTGCGGTCACGCACGGGCACGCGCACGCGCACTCCCGCTGGTGTCAGGCGGGCTATTTAAACCTGCCTGTCACACTCCATCCCTGCTGTCTGCTCTACAGCGTTCTGTGAGTGATACCTGATCTGATCTGTGTTTCCTGTTATCTGACCCGGCTTCCTGTTTGACGATCCTGCTATCTGCCTGCACCAGACTCTCTTGGCTTGCCTGACCATCCCTCTGCATTACCCCTGGTACTTCTGCTGTCCGAACGTTACTGACCACCGGCTTGTTGACCCTCCGCTGTGTTCATCAGCTTCCAGTCTGCTATTACCTGCTGTTGTTCCTGGTTCCAGTCCAGCTTCCAGTCTGCTATTACCTGCTGTTGTTCCTGGCTCCAGCCCAGCGTTCCAGGCTACCTTCTGCTGTGTTCCAGCCCAGCGTTCCAGGCTACCTTCTGCTGTGTTCCAGCCCAGCGTTCCAGGCTACCTTCTGCTGTGTTCCAGTCCAGTGTTCCAGGCTACCTTCTGCTGTGTTCCAGTCCAGTGTTCCAGGCTACCTTCTGCTGTTGTTCCAGTCCAGCTGCCAGTCTGCTATTATCTGCTGTTGTTCCTGGTTCCAGTCCTGCATTCCAGTCTCTGTCCTCAGTCTACTCCTCAGTCTTCTGACTCCAGAGGGTGCCACCACTACTGGACTTTCAGCAACTGTTGATCCTGCCAGGCACCCATACCACTCTTCACTCCTGGCCCTCTGTCTCCATTCCAGGGGAACGGGAGTGGGAGCTGTAAGGGAGGTCTTTTCCTGCACTTCAGGCTCACAACCTACCAGGTACGTGACAGTGCCCCCCTGAGTCAATACTTTGTAGAACCCCCTTTCTCTGCAATTACAGCTGCAAGTCTTTTTGGGGATGTCTCTACCAGCTTTGCACATCTAGAGAGGGACATTTTTGCCCATTCTTCTTTGCAAAATATCTCAAGCTCTGTCAGATTGGATGGAGAGCGTCTGTGAACAGCAATTTTCTAGTCTTGCCACAGATTCTCAATTGGATTTAGGTCTGGACTTTGACTGGGCCATTCTAACACATGAATATGCTTTGATCTAAACCATTCCATTGTAGCTCTGGCTGTATGTTTCGGGTCGTTGTCCTGCTGGAAGGTGAACCTCCGCCCCAGTCTCAAGTCTTTTGCAGACCGGACTTTTCGACAGCAAAGGTCTGACGGAATGAATCCGCCGAACAATTCGATCGTGTGTGGGCTTCATCGGACCTTTGCTGTCGAAAAATCAGACAGACTTTAGAAATAGAACATGTTTCAAATCTTTCCGACGGACTCGAGTCCGGTCGAAAAATCCGTTTGTCGGTATGCTAGTCCGACGAACAAACAACGACGCAAGGGCAGCTATTGGCAACTAGCTATGAACTTCCTTCTTCTAGTCCGGTCGTACGTCACCACGTTCGAATCAGTCGGACTTTGCTGTGATCGTGTGTAGGCAAGTCCGTTTCGTCGGAACTCCGCCGAAAGTCCATCGAAAAGTCCTTCGGAGTTCAGTCCATCAAAAGTCCAGTCGTGTTTACAGGGCATTACAGGTTTTCTTCTAAGATTGCCCTGTATTTGGCTCCATCCATCTTCCCATCAACTCTCACCAGGTTCCCTGTCCCTGCTGAAGAAAAGCATCCCCACACCATGATGCTGCCACCACCATGTTTCACGGTGGGGATGGTGTGTTCAGGGTGATGTGCAGTCTTAGTTTTCCCCACACATAGCGTTTTTTGCTTTTAGGCCTAAAAGTTCAATTTTGGTCTCATCTGACCAGAGCACCTTCTTCCACATGATTGCTGTGTCCTCCACATGGCTTCTCACAAACTACAAACAGGACTTCTTATGGGTTTCTTTCAACAATGACTTTCTTCTTATATAAAGGTCAAATTTGTGGAAAGCACAACTAATAGTTGTCCTGTGGACAGATTCTCCCACCTGAGCTGTGGATCTCTGCAGCTCCTCCAGAGTTACCATGGACCTCTTGGCTCTTCTCTGATGAATGTTCTCCTTGCCCGGCCGGTCAGTTTAGGTGGACGGCCATGTCTTTTTTATAACCTAACCCTGCTTTATACTTCTCCACAACTTTATCCCCGACCTCTCTGGTGTGTTCCTTGGCCTTCATGATGCTGTTTGTTCACTAAGGTTCTCTAACAAACCTCTGAGGGCTTCACAGAACAGCTGTATTTATACTGAGATTAATTTACATACAGGTGGACTCTATTTACTAATTAGGTGACATCTGAAAGCAATTGGTTCCACTAGATTTTAGTTAGGGGTATCAGAGTAAAGGGGGGCAGAATACAAATGCACGCCACACTTTTCACATTTATTTGTAAAAACAATTGAAAACCATTTATCATTTTCCTTCCACTTCACAATTATTTGCCACTTGTGTTGGTCTATCACATAAATTTCCAATAAAATACATTTACGTTTTTGATCGTAGCATGACAAAATGTGGAAAAATTTCAAGGGGTGTGAATACTTTTTCAAGGCAGTGTATAAATTACTTATATTTGCCCCCTACGTACTTTTTCTGAGCATGACTCTGGAGCTAAGAGTCAGAACTTACAGTTGCCTTGTCACCTGCCGATTCGTGTCCTGTAGCTCCAAAAAATGAAGAACAGTTGGAAATAAGAGGAATGTACGCACCAACGAGGGTTCTGTTATCTGATGTTGTTATGCACACTCAGGAGTCAGGAGACTCCTATATCCTGCAAAAGAGAAAAAAGAGACAAGAGACACTTTGTAACTTGAATTTCCTATTTCTGGAACTTCTTAATTTTTATTTTTCAGTCCTGTACTGATGAATAACCTGCTGGCAACAAGTCAAACATATTTAGTACTAAATCTCCTTCTAGAGGGAGGAGAGGAAGCGAGGGTACCCTTGCTGCTAATCTAAATCTATACCATGTAATTTTACTTCATTTAAAGTGGTTCTCAGTGGCGGCTGGCTGTATATTTTTTTTGGTTGCCCCTGGACGGTTGGTCACCAGCTACGCACTTACCCCTGACTAGGTCACGGGCGGTGGCTTTCCCTGTGTCTCCTCCTCCTCGTTATCCCGGCGGCTTCCGCCATGCGTCTCCTTCCTCCTCCTCCTAGGCGGCCAATAGAATCGCTTCTCCTCTTGAGTGACGGGTCTCACGACCTGCTTCCTAATTGGCCGGGAGGGGAATCAGGAAAATCATATTGAATATTAATTCGCTATTGTCACACAACTGGGTGGGCTTGGGGCGCAGTGTTCTGCGCCCCAAAGCCACCCTTTTTTAAAGCCTATCAGAGCCTCTGGCTCTAATCATGTGCTTTAAAAAAAAAAAAAAAAACCTCATTGTAATCCATGCGTCTGGCGCCCCGCATGTAGATAAGGGGGCCAGACACATGGATTGGGGGGGCGGCACCCCTGCGCCCTGCATTACGGGCCACCACTGGTGGTTCTAAACCCAAAAGCAAACATTTATTACATAGTACATAGTAGGTAAGGGTTGAAAAAAGAAACAAGTCCATCAAGTCAAACCTATGTGTGTGATTATATGTCAGTATTACATTGTATATCCCTGTATGTTGCGGTCGTTCAGGTGCTTATCTAATAGTTTTTTAAAATATCAATGCTCCTTGCTGAGACCACCGCCTGTGGAAGGGAATTCCACATCCTTGCTGCTCTTACAGTAAAGAACCCTCTACGTAGTTTAAGGTTGAACCTCTTTTCTTCTAATTTTAATGAGTGGCCACGTGTCTTGTTAAACTCCTTTCTGCGAAAAAGTTTTCTCCCTATTGTGGGGTCACCAGTACGGTATTTATAAATTGAAATCATATCCCCTCTCAAGCGTCTCTTCTCCAGAGAGAATAAGTTCAGTGCTCGCAACCTTTCCTCATAACTAATATCCTCCAGACCCTCTATTAGCTTTGTTGGCCCTTCTTTGTACTCGCTCCATTTCCAGTACATCCTTCCTGAGGACTGGTGCCCAGAACTGGACAGCATACTCCAGGTGAGGCCGGACCAGAGTCTTGTAGAGCGGGAGAATTATCGTTTTATCTCTGGAGTTGATCCCCCTTTTAATGCCAATATTCTGTTTGCTTTGTTAGCAGCAGCTTAGCATTGCATGCCATTGCTGAGCCTATCATCTACTAGGACCCCCAGGTCCTTTTCCATCCTAGATTCCCCCAGAGGTTCTCCCCCCAGTGTATAGATCATTCATATTTTTGCCACCCAAATGCATTATTTTACATTTTTCTACATTAAACCTCATTTGCCATGTAGTTGCCGACCCCATTAATTTGTTCAGATCTTTTTGCAAGGTTTCCACATCCTGCAGAGAAGTTATTGCCCTGCTTAGCTTAGTATCATCTGCAAATACAGAGATTGGACTGTTTATCCCATCCTCCAGGTCATTTATGAACAAATAAAATAGGATTGGTCCCAGCACAGAACCCTGTGGAACCCCACTACCCACCCCTGACCATTCCGAGTACTCCCCATTTATCACCACCCTCTGAACTCGCCCTTGTAGCCAGTTTTTAATCCATGTACTCACCCTATGGTCCATGTCAACGGACCATATTTTGTACAGTAAACGTTCATGGCCCTTTTTACATATTGGTGCTACATTGGCTTTTCTCCAATCTCTTGGTACCATTCCAGTCAGTAGACTGTCAGTAAAAATTAAGAACAATGGTCTGGCAATTACTGAGTTCCCGAAGTACCCTCGGGTGCAAGCCATCTGGTCCTGGTGATTTATTAATGTTAAGTTTCCCAAGTCTAATTTTAATTCTGTCCTCTGTTAACCATGGAGGTGCTTCCTGTGTTGTGTCATGAGGATAAACACTGCAGTTTTGGTTACTGAAGCCCCCCGATTCCCTCATGAAGACCGAGGAGAATAATAAATTCAATACCTTCACCATCTCCACATCCTTTGTAACCAGATGTCCTTCCTTATTCTTTATGGGGCCAATATGGTCTGTCCTCCCTTTTTTACTGTTTATATACAGTACTTAAAGAATTTCTTGGAATTTTTTTTGCTCTCCTCCGCTATGTGTCTTTCGTGTTCTATCTTATCTGCCCAAATTGCACCCTTACATTTCTTGTTGCATTCTTTATAAAGTCTGAATGCTGATGATGATCCCTCATCCTTGTATTTTTGAAGGCCTTCTCCTTTGCTTTTATATGCATTTTTACATTGGAGTTAAGCCATCCAGGACTTTTGTTCGCTCTTTTAAATTTATTACCCAATGGGATGCATTGGCTAATGCCCTTATTTAATATGCTCCTAAAGCAAACCCATCTCTCCTCAGTGTTCTTTGTTCCTAAGATTTTATCCCAATTCATGCCTTCTAACAAGGTTCGTAGTTTAGGGAAGTCGGCTCATTTGAATTTCAGTGTCTTTGTTTTTCCCTTATGTTTCCTATTTGTGTGATTTATACTGAAGCCAATTGACCTGTAATCACTGTTTCCTAAATTGCCCCGTATTTCCACATCCGTGACTAGATCTGTATTGTTGGTAATCAGTAGATCTAGTAACGCTTTATTTCTAGTTGGTGCGTCTATCATCTGACCCATAAAATTGTCCTGCAAGACATTTAGGAACTGGCGAGCCTTAGATGAATGCGTGGTTCCTTCCGCCCAGTCTATGTCTGGATAAATAAAATCCCCCATTATGATAACATTTCCCATCCTTCCTGCTAATCCAAATTGTGATAGGAGATCTGTCTCCCCCTCCTCTCTCAGGTTAGGGTGTCTATAGCATACTCCCAGTATTATTTTCCCCTTAGCTTCATCCCTTTGGAGCTCTACCCATAAGTATTCCACCTTCTCCCTAGCTCCCTCAGTGATGTCATCTCTCAAATTCACTTGTACATTATTCTTGATATACAGGAATACCCCTCCCCCTTTTTTACCCTCTCTATCCCTGCGATAAAAGGTATACCCTTGAATGGTTGCCAGCCAATCATGAGAGCTGTTGAACCAGGTCTGAAATTCCCACAAAATCCAAATCCTCTTCGTACAACAGTATCTCTAGTTCACCCATCTTGTCTGCCAGGCTCCTGGCATTGGGGAACATGCCACGTAGTTTAGACCAGTCGCATACTATCCTCTTATTGGGTGTTCCGAGATTGCAACTAGGACTTGTTACTATACTTACCTTGGGTTTCTGTGTTTTAGTCAACCTCCCACTAATACCCCCAGTACTACCCTCTGGAATATGTTCAGCGCTGACTATCTCTACCCCGGGGCCCTTCCCCCCCCGTCGCCTAGTTTAAAAACCCCTCTAACTTTTTCCAACTTCACTTCCAGCCGATCTGCACCCTCCTCATTTAGGTGCACTCCGTTCCTTCTATAGTACTGGTGACCGACTGAGAAGTCGGCCCAGTCCTCCAGGAACCCAAACCCCTAATAGCTAGTCCTCATTCTGTTGCTCAGCTCCTGAGTGCACACAACAGTATGAAATAAATGGGCTGTATGCAACAATGAAGGCTCTGTTATTTCATGCTGTTATGCACATTCAGGGGACAAGAAACAGCTTATGAGGCCTTTCAGATTAGGAGAAAATATAAGGCTAAATATGGGGCGATATACAGATCTGCAAAAAGCAAACCTACTCTATTAAAGTAGAATTCCAGTCAAAACCTAAGACCTGATCTTAAAAATGACCGACCCCCCCCCCCCCACCCAACACCTATCCAGACTAACCTGTGTAAGAAAGATTTATATACTTACCTATTTTCAGCCTTCTCTGGTCCAGTCACGTAATCCAGCTTCCTTCTGTCAGTCAGCGGAAGTTTCAGGGGAGAAGAGGGAGTGCCAAAACAGATAGGCCATAGGAGCCTATGAGTAATGCTGGTCCAGGCATTACCAGCCTGTTGTTGAGCCATTGGAGGGGAGAGGGTGATCAACAATGGCTAGTAATGCCTGGGAGAGGTGATGTCACCACAGCCTCCTATAGCCCATTCGTTGTCGACACTCCCTCCTCTCCCCTGGAGCTTCTGCTGCCGCAAGCCAGATCATGTGACTGGACCAGAGAAGCCTGAAAATAGGTATGTAGCACCCTCTAGTGTGTGCTAGAAGTCGTGTTAGAGTGGGTACATTTTTGTTTAGCTCAGGGCTAAGCCTGAGCTACGAATCTGGGTCAGGGTTCAGTAAGTCAGGGCTAGATTACTCATCCTGACAGCTCCTCTGGTGCCTCCCCCTGTTTTTGGGACATTGGAGAATGTTCTAGAGCTAGTGGGTAGAGGTTAGGAGGCGCTGCCTTGAATATTTTTGAGGCCTCGGACAATCCCCAGTAAGGCCCCTCTCACACCGGGGCGGTTTGCAGGCGCTATTGCACTAAAAATAGCGCCTGCAAACTGACCTGAAACTGCCGCTGCTGTGGCAGGAGAGAAAAAAAACTCCTGCAAACAGCATCTTTGGAGCGGTGAAGGAGCGGTGTATTCAATGGGGCAGCGCGGCTATACCGCCGGCATAGCGCTGCTGTAGCGGCGCTTTGCGGGTGGTTTTAACCCTTTTTCGCCCGCTAGCGGGGGTTAAAACAGCCCCGCTAGCGGCCGAATACCATTGCTAAAACGATGGTAAAGCGCCGTTTTACCACCGACGCCCCCACCGCCCCAGTGTGAAAGGGGCCTAAAGGGCTGGCAGGGGGCAGAGCTCACCTCATAATTACACAAGAGCCATGCGAGTTGGGGCAGTCGAGTGGGAAGGTAAACATATAGTGTTGAGGAGGCTGTCGGTGGCCCTCAGGGGTGCCCCCTAGTCTGGGGGGGGGGTGTCCTGCCTTGGGCTGGAGTTTGGGTTGTGGAAGAATCCTTCCATTACACACGGGAGCAAGCCCTTTCTGGAGGCACGGGAGCAAGAGAGAGGACAGAGTAAGTAGATCAGCACTGACAAGGGAGGAGACTGCCACATGTAGACAGCGGTATGCTTAAGTCTTCATCCTTCCCCAGGAGATCTCCTAAAGAGTCAGCCGGGTGGGCTGGTGAAGAGTCAGCCGGGTGGGCTGGTGAAGAGTCAGCCGGGTGGGCTGGTGAAGAGTCAGCCGGGTGGGCTGCTGTGAAAAGTTAGCCTGGAGTGCTAGTGAAAGGGGCAGCTGCAGCCAGGCGGGTTGGCAGTGCCTGAAGAGGTGGTGCTGGCATCAGTAGCCCCGGAGGAGGAGTACAAGCTGTCCTACTGTAATTGTACAAGCTGTCCTACTGTATTTTTGCTACACCACAATGGGCTATGAGTTCCTGCCTGTAATGGGCTATTGCTAAATCTAAATGAGAGCCTGTCAGATCAACTAACAGTGACTCAGCTGGAGCCAGCAAGCAGGTATGTGCAGGAGGAAAGTAAAGGAGACTGAATATATGTCCCTGAAGTTGTTGCTGAAGTTTGCTGAAGTCAATTGGGCATCCCATAACCTCCCATCCCTATCCAAGTTATTAACCCTCAATAATTAATGAAATAAGAAACCAAAGTCACTGACTATTCTTGGACTCTGGAGTGCTTGAGAAGATTTGGTGCGCCTGGCTGTGCAGGGTGGGGGATCTAGTTCATCAGCACTCCCTACGGGGGCGTGCTACGGGTAAGTATATACACCCTTCTTACACAGGTTAGTCAAAATAGGTTTTTGGAGGTGGGGAGGGAACATCTTTGAGAGTAGTTAGGTTTTGCCTGGTTTCTATTTTTGATTCTCTTTAAGGAAAAAATGGAGGGATGTAAGGGTAAAAGGCCGGTAATAGAGAATGGCTTTTCTTACAAACAGCAAAGGATAGAAGAGAATATTTTTGTAGCTCTCATCCACCCAATAATACCATAACACCACTCTCTTCTGGTAAAAGGGGCGGTAGTTTTTTTTTTCCATCTGCACACAGTTCGCTAATAATAACATACATTTATAAAATGGTTTGTCTAGCAGTTATTGAGGTTTTGAAATAAACATTATTTTTCTTTAATGGAGAAGTTTGCTGACTATGAGAGAGAATTGAACTTTTACCTCCTGCTTCTCTATTCTTTTTATTTTGAGACTGATCTAGCCCGGTGTGGAAACTTTTGTGTGGACTTCTAAGTGCCTGACTTGTACAGGAGCAGATCCTGGAAGTGCTAAGACTGAGGTTTTTTTAGAGCACTTAGGCCCCTTTTTACACGGGGCAGATCTGCTCAGCGGAGTCCGCCAGCTCAGCGGGAGATCGCTCCGTTGTTCTCCGCTGAGCCGGCGGATGACAGGTCCGTCTCTGCTCAATGAGTGGGGAGGGACCAGTCGGAGCACTGCTGATCTCTACGAGGAGAACGGACGAAAACGAGCAGCATATCTGTTTTCATCAGATCTCATCCGATCCGCCAAGACAGATGGCAGACGTATCGCCATACATCTGTCTTGAGCGGATCAGATAGCAGGCGGTTGTCAGCGGACACATCTCCGCTGACATCAGCCTGCCCATAGGAGACAATGAATGGCCCGCTCGGATCCGCCTAAAAAATGGATAGGCGGATCCGAGCAGGCTTATCGTATGAAAGGGGCCTCATGCTGAAGAACAAATTGTAAAATATCCAGCATTTGCATCAAGAAAGTCTATAGAAAGCAATACCTCTGTATGGTGGTTATTCATAGTCTGGTATTGCTTTGATGAAGGTTGGAGGGATTTATGGAATGTAGCAACCAATATGTGGTATTTGTTTTTATTGGATGTTGAAATGTTTATTGGATGTTGTATGTTTTATCCAGTCTGCTCCTTCGAATTCCCTTCCTTCATTTGAAGATATTTTTATACAGAACCACTTTTGCCTTGCGAAGGAAGTATATTGGGTAATGAAGCCTTCTGACTAGTCTCAATTTCCTTGCACCTCCTTCCTGTTATGCCGCGTACACACGAGCGGAATGTCCATCAGAAAAAGTCCGATGGGAGCTTTTCATGGTATATTCCGACCATGTGTATGCCCCATCGGACTTTCTCTGTCGAAAATTCAGATGGACTTATATAGAGAACAAGTTCTAAATTTTTTCAACAAAACTAATTACTATCGGGAAACCCGCTCGTCTGTATGCTGTTCCGACATACCAAAAACGACGCATGCTCTGAAGCAAGTATGAGACGGAAACTATTGGCTACTGGCTATTGAACTTCCTTTTCTAGTCCCGTCATATGTGTTGTACGTCACCTCGTTCTGGGCGGTCGGAATTTGGTGTGACCGTGTGTATGCAAGACAGCTTGAGTGGAATTCCGTCAGAACTCCGTTGGAAAAACCTTTCCGACGGCAATACCGGTCGTGTGTACAGGGCATAAGTGTTCTTTTGCTAGATTTAATTGCAAGTGTCCAGAGATTAAAAAAGGTGGGAAACAAAATCCCACCAAATGTATCTCAGTTTGTGAATGTTAAGGCTGTAAGAGCTTGCAAATGCTGTGTGGTACATATGGTCTCTGCTCCCAGCTCCTGTACTATCACCTCTCCATGGTGGAATCTTAAAATACCATCCCAGTCCTATTACTAGATCGGAACATTACTCCTCCTCCCTCCTCAAAGGCACATACTTTTTTTAAATCCCTCTTATCTGTTATGCTGGGTTGTCCTCAATTCACATACTTACCTGCTCAGCAAATCCAACGTTGTCCTGCTGAGATCTGCTCAGGTTCCATGACGCCATGTTGGTCCACCTCAATCATCAGAATCCAGCTGCTACTTCTGGGTTCTTGCAGGCACCAACTTGGTTCTCCTCATTCATCAGAGGCCAGCTGCCTCTTCCGGGTTCTTGCAGCTGTTAATTTGGTTCTTCTCAGTCATCAGAAGTCAGCTACCGCTTCCATGTTTTTTAAGCTGACATCTCAGTCCTCCTCAGTCATCAAAAGCCAGCTACCTCTTCTGGGTTCTTGCAGCTGACATCTTCGTTCTCCTCAGTCATCAGAAGCCAGCTACTTCTTCTGGGTTCTTTCAGTCACCAACTTGGTTCTCCTCATTCTTCAGAAGCCAGCTATGTCTTCTGGGTTCTTGCAGCTGCCATCTTAGTCCTCTGCAGACATCAGAAGCCAGCTGCCTCTTCTGCGTTCTTGCAGCGGCCATCTTGGTCTTTCTTACTCATCGGAAGCCAGGTACCTCTTCCGGGTTCTTGCAGATGACAACTTAGTCCTCCTCAGTCATTAGGAGCCAGCTACCCCTTTTGGGTTCTTGCAACTGCTATCTCGGTCCTCTTCAATCATCAGAAGCCAGCTATCTCCTCTGGGTTCTTGCAGCTGCCATCTTGATCCTCCTCAGAGTCAGTCATCAAAAGCCAGCTACCTCTTCTGGGTTCTTGCAGCCACCATCTTCGTCCCACTTACTTATCAGAAGTCAGCTACCTCTTTCAGGTTCTTGCAGCTGCCATCTTGGTCCTCCTCAGTCATCAAGGAAAGATTGTATTTATATTTCTCCAAGGGGTGAATGCAGGGATGTCATTCTGTCTAGGTGAGTGAAGGTCCACTCTGAATTATATGTCTGGGCAAAAAAGAAACCTATTCAGCACATCTCTGCAATGCCTGCACATTTCCTTGTGTTTTGTCTCTTTAAAAACATGGCAAGTGTAGAAAATGACCTGTTTACTTGCAACAAGCTGACAGCTTGAGCTGACAACATTGCTTTTGCTACACTGAAATCCCAAGCAGTATTGTCAACCCTGCTGGACTATAGAACTCTTTATCTTCTTAATTAGGGGGGAAGTTCTGCAGTCCAGCAGGAGAAAACTGAGCTGATGGCACACTACACTACAGGAGCTCACTGGATTTACAATTTTTAAAGTTATTTGCTGTACTTGTGGCAAGTGATAAACAATGCAGAGATGTACTGTTTTTTTTATTTTTGCCCAGACATTGTGCTACAAGAGAATGTTCTTAAGACCCCTGCTTGTTGTGTAGGACTTCTAACATCAAATCCAGGCCCTTTATTAAGGATCTTTTTAATCTTCAAAGTATTTGTACTTCTGAAATACAATGGTTGCACCCAAAGGCATGTGGTAGGGAGCGGAAACCAAATCCCTAAGGTGATTCTGCTTGATATTCTGAAGCGTCAATGTTCTTTGTATTGAAGAAAGCTGGTCATAGTAGGATGTGAGAGCGCCCGATCAAAAGATATCGGACTGTGATAATGGGCTCAGAGTCAGGAGGTGCTTCCGATAGGGCTTTTCTAATCTGGACATTCTCTCTACTTCCGGAATACAAAGAATAGTTGGCAGTGAAGGGATCTCACTAGACTTCTGATCTTGATATAGAGATCTAACATCAAACCCCTCAGGTATTTTATTAAGGCTTCTAATCCATGTATTTTCTATACATCTGAAATACAGCTTTCAAACCAGATGCCAGCTGGTAGTAATAGCTCTGGTGAAATCTCTCTCTTGCAGCAGGGATGCATTTGCATTGCAAAGGTTAACTGCTTGTTTAGTTTGGGGGATGGTAAAAGTAATTTTACTTACCCGACCCTCCACTCCCTGGGCAGGTGGCACACCCTCTAAGGTTCCAGTATTACTTTTCCATCCTACTGGCATCCTTACATGCAAAGCTGGGCTATGGTCCCCACTTGACTTGGTGATGTCAGAGGACCATAGACCTCCAGAGCATGGGGGGAAAAACGTGGTCTTGCAGTGGAGAGGAGCGCATGGGAGTGTAGGGTCAGGTAAGTAAATCTTCTTTTCCACGACCCCTAGACTTCAACAAACAGTTAACCCTTGATTTGAAGAAGTTCTAACCCTTTCTCACTCTACTGGAAATGTTTTTAATGCTGTCATTGTCCCCTTTGTAGGGTTTTCTCCTTCACTACCTGTTCTTTCAGGCACATAGACAAAGTAAAGGAAGATCTCCCCACCTCCTGTCTCTTAGATGACACCCATCAGACAGGAAGTGGGGAGATTTTCAATTACTTCCTGTTCTATCTGGCACCCATGAAATAGGAAGCGGGGAGATCTTCCAATACTCCCTGTTCAGCCTGACACCCAGCAAACAGGCAGAAAGTGGGTCGATTTTGCATCATTTCACATATATGTTAAAATTTGCATTTTTTTTTTGCTAGAAAATTACTTAGAACCCCCAAGCATTATATATTTTCTGAAAGCTGGGGGCCCTGGAGAATAAAAATGTTGCACACCCACAAAGTGGTTATAAACTTTGGTACCTAAAAATCTCCATATGCAATGCTTTAAAAGTGTTTCTTCAACACCGTGCCTTCTAAAGTGCAGTGTGCTTGAATCTTCAAAAACCACAAAGTGCTTCACCCGAAGTGACATATATATATATATATGCTCCCCAGATATCTCCGGCCACATAGTGACCACCAGGCATATAATGGAGAAACTCCTTTTTCATTTAGCTCGAACCTTCCAAGCCACATGCGATTCCAATCGGCAATGCGATCCAAAAATAAATCAGACTCCACTTCAGTCATAAATGTTTAGAAGATCTTCCAGCTAATACACTTTAGGAAGCATATCCACTTCTCTTTCTATAAAATATGTGATTTTGGGCTCCCAAAAAATGAGCCACAGAGAGGCAATATAGTGTGATATTGTCTTTAATAAAAGCACTTACATACATGCGTAAGGCACAAGTAGATAGCAGCACAGCTATAGGATGAGGCAGGGGCCGGTCCGTCACTCCGTGGTGATGCAGGAAGCACGGCGTGCGTCTCAGCTGGGAATGAAAGAGGAGAGCTCCTGTATTAGAGGAGACCAAGCCTCAATTTCGATGCATTTCACGCTCCAGAGCACATCATCCTTCCTGCATCACCACGGAGTGATGGACCGGCACCTGCCTCATCCTACAGCTGTAGGAAGGCGGGAAGTGGATAGATCCCTCACGCTTTGGCACACATCAAATTAACAAAAAATAGGGAGAATTCTGGCAAATAGAAACAGAGACGTTAGCAATCGAAATTTGACAAAATGTAGTCCTTCCCTACACTATCTGAAAAATAGATAGAGCACCCTTCTAGTATAGAGCAGGCTCTGTTGGGTAAATTTAGTTTGGCTCCCCTGTACTCTGGAGCTGGTGTTGATTATTTAAGGCTGCTCGGTGTTTCACAGGCTGCTGTTTTGTTAATTCTCCTTGTATTCTAGAGGATTCTAGAAGTATAGTGGGAGGGAAGACAGAACAAGCAACCTGAATATTTATTGAACTCCAGCCAATCCCTGGGGAGGTGTGCCCAGAAGGTGGAGAGGGAGAGCTTATAAATAGTCTGAGGTCTGAGCAGCAAGGGTAGGGTTCCTGGACCCAGCCCTGCAAGAGGAGACTCCTGTGAGGGGGCTCTGCTCCCTGGTGCAGGGTCCTAGAGGAAGCCTTGAGGAAGCCGAACTAGGCTTAGCTGGGAATGCTTTGTAGATCTGTGTCCAGGGATCAAGCTGGGTCTGGAGAAGCTCACTGGAGAGAACCAGGAGGAAGTTGGTGGGAAAGAGGTCAGCTGTCCTATAGTGGTGTGAGTTTACATCTCCCTCACTAGGAGGAGCCTGGTGGATATCGTCAGGGGGCAACCGATGATCCTGTGGCTGAGTGAGTAGATGACTCCCAATGTTGAAGGAAGGTGACTGTGTGTAGCTTTTAACTCTGGAAGGAGTACATGTCACAAACCGCATAAGAGATCTGGTGGGACATTCAGCAGTTTGTTCAATGCAGCCAGATATTGAGAAGTCTTAAAGTTATCCAGTTTCTACATTTTTAGGGTATCCCATGCTCCCTCCCCCTATCCCAGTTCACTATTCCCAATGAAAAACCCTAGGCTGTTTTCTGAGATAGTGGAGGAATGAAGAAAATGCTGTGTGTGCCCAAAGTGAGGAAATAAAACTGTATTCACCAGAGGCTCCTACGGGGTACGCTACATAAAACTACAATTTCTAGCTGCAGTTAGAATTTAAGATCTGTAAAGTATAGAAGTGTAAGACACTTCAGGTTGAGATACTCCATTATGTTTTCCTTCATCTGTGAAATAGAGAGACGCATAACAGCTGTCTGGTCCTGATGGGTAAATTAATTCTCTCTGGTGACATTTGCAATCAGGAAGAAAACAGGAAATCATAGTTACATAGTAAAAGGAAATCAAAAACGTTATGGCTGTCAGCAGGACAGGAAGTGAGGGGACACTTGTTCTAGTGATCGCTGTCTCGTAGGGGATTTCCCCTCATTTTTAAAAAGATCTCCTTCCTGTTTTGTCAAATACTACCTAGCTCTATTCAAAAATGAAATGTAAAATTAATAATAATAATAATAATAAATGTAAAAGGTTTAGTTAGTCAAACAGTTAAAAAAATTAGTTGTGTATCACTTGCTCCTTTGTACATCCTCCATTGTTCTTTAACGTGTTCCCGCCCACGCTTTAGCCAAAAAACGGCTACAAAGCGGGCTTAATTTGCCGGGAGGACATCCATGGAGCGATGCAGATGATCACAGATCAGGGTAAAAGGCCAATCACAGCGGCTCTTTACCACGTGATCAACTATGTCCAATGAACAGAAGTCAGTTATCTGCATTCCTTTCCTCACGCTGACAGCATGAAGAGAGGAGAGTCAATAACCGGCTTGAGTTAAAGGGACATCTACACTGATTATCAGTGTCCTGGTTATCAGTGCAGTCCCAACAGTGCTGCCAATCAGTGCCCACCAGTGGTGCCAATTAGTGCCCATCAGTGTCTCCCCACCAGTGCTGCCCCATCAGTTCAGCCTCATCAGTGCCACCTCATCAGTAATGATTAAGCACAATTGTACTGTGTAAAACGCTTCTACAAGACTTGTGTGTTGGTGCCCTTTGATGTAATTTTGGTGACCAATAAACGGCATTTGGATTTCTATCGATGTGCAGCCAGTTCTTCTTCAACCTCCTCATCAGTGCCCACCAGTGCTGCCTCATCAGTGAAGCCTATCAATGCCCATCAGTGTCGTCTCATCAATGCCCATCAGTGCAGCCTCATCAGCGCACATCAGTGAAGGAGAAAAGTTATTTGTTTGCAAAATTTTATAACAAATTATGAAAAACTTTTTTTTTTTAGCAAACTTTTCTGTCTTTCTTCTGTTTGTTAAGCAAAAAATAAAAAAAACTCAGTGGTGATTAAATACCACCAAAAGAAAGCTCTATTTGTGTGCAAAAAATGATAAAAATGTCATATAGGTACAGCATTACATGACTACACAATTGCCATTAAAAGCATGACAGCACTGAAAGTTGGCATGGGCAGGAAAGGGGGTAAAGGTGCCCAGTAGGCAAGTGGTTTAACAACATGTGCGATGTGAATGGAGGTGGCTTATTTTTGGTCGCTGTGGTACAGTGCATTGGGGGACCATTCAAAATAAATTCCATCACAAAACACCATTGCACGGTGTAAGCTTCACTGTAACATGCAGTTTACTCCATACAACTATCTAAAAGGGCCCTTTATAGGGCTATTCAGTCAGGCTGCATGAAAAAGTAAAGCATGTATAAGTATTGATTTTTTTCTGTGTTAGTGCTTTACAACTATATGAAACTGCCCCATACTGTTAGCATGCGGGAGACCCATGGCTCTCACATGGAAGCTTCCTGCACAGTGCTCCAATCAGCAGCACTGGGCAATCAACAGCATAAGTACTGTTGATTGGAGCACTGTGTAGGGTGTCTGTTGGACTGCTGCAAACTGGGATCTTGGGGCTTCATATAATTCTGTAAAGTAGTAAAGCACTAGCACAAAAACACATGGAAATTCTGTACTTTGTATGCAGACCGGCTACATACCTCTATTAAAACATAAAGGTTTAATTGGGCTTTAAGATTAAAGATCTGCTGTGCTGGACACCTGAAGCAGAATTTTATTAAGACGTTTTAAATTCTCTATATATCTAAAAATACAAGATGGTATTTCAGAGGTAGCAGTTGAGTGGGTGGCGATAGCTCAAAGAACACATCTATCAATTCCTTGCTCCTGAGATGGATCTCATCACTTCTGAAAGCTGGAAAGAGCTCTGAATTATGGTTGTTCCTCAAGAAAGAGCAGCTTGGACTGTGTGGCTCATTGAGATTGGAGCATCCCTATGGTGTGGGAGGTACAGGTTTGAATCCCAGACCTTCTACAACTTTATTTCTGGCCCAGGAGACTGGAGGTCGTGAGTTGGTCCAACAATGGTGAAGATCCTGGTTCAAGTCTCGCAGCGTCCATTTTGATATAAATATAAAATAGTGAAATAACGAAGACCATGTCTGTGAGATGGATGTAACACACAAAACTGGCTTTAAATGCCAGAGCTTGCGAAATAGGAGAATGAGCCCACACTAGTTACTGCTTGGAGACAAATAACTCCCATCAATTAGAGCAGTGACTGAAGGACATGGCAACAATGAATATTAGACGTCATAGACAGAGGTAAAGAACTCTGTCAATGGGAGCAGCAGCTGAAGGACACGACTGCAATGAATATTAGACATCATAGACAGAGCTTAATAACTCTAGCCACTGCTCTCATTGATGGAGTTCTTTACCTCCATCTATGACATCTAATATTCATTGTTGCCATGTCCTTCAGTCACCGCTCTCATTGATGAAGACCATGATTATTAGTAAAAAAAAAAAACGTGATCCCTGACTTCTAAGTCATGATGTTCAAAAGGTTGGCTGCTAAACACCTATGCCAAGGCCTAAATAAGAAGAAAAACATATTCCGCAATAATTCCCTCTTTTCACCTACATGGAGGAAGACATCTTGTTACAAATGTAGACCAGACAATTTGGATTTGTAGAAGTCAGTGATCACATTTTATTTACTGTCTTGATTTATTGAGGAATGACAAAAACCCAGTGCCAAAGATCTTGCGTAGGGGTTTAGCATCCAACCAGTAGCAATTACAGAACTTACACAACTTACTCAAATCTCAGATCAATATTTGAATTTATAGAAGTTTTTCATTTACAAACTCTTTATTGAGAAGGCCTAAAAGGCTGGCTGGCTCAGGGGTTTAGCAGGCAAACTATGATCCAGTAGTAATTTTGGAGTTGCAGGTTCAACTCTATCTGAAAGCATCAGGACTTTTTACTCTATAAGTAGGAGAACCAGAACATGGGCTGTTGAGCAGAGGTGAGTAGCTCAGTGGATAAGAGCGTTGACCAGCACGCCGTAGACTCCAGTTCAAATCCACCAAAGTGCTGCAGATCCCAAGGGCAAACCCATGAAGGCACTGTAGGCTCAGAGGGCCAAAACAAGAAAGTGCTGTAGATCCCGAGTGCAAATCCTTCTAAGCACAGTAGACTTGAGCTCAAATCCCTGAGTGAAAGCTTGGAGGCCATGGACAACCCACCAGTCTGCTCCAGTCCCAGGCCCCCACAGGCCTGTAACATGTGTGGGCATCACATTAGGTTGTGGACACCCCACCTCTTCGGTCCACAGTCTGTGACATCACTGCAACATATATAAAAAAGATGGGCTGTCTTACTGGGATAGCCCATTCAAAAAGTGGGACTTAGTATTTTTCTTGGCCTCTATATATATATATATATATATATATATATATACACACACACACACGTATGTACAAGGTACTGGGCAGCACAAGGGGCCCCCTACTGGAGGGAATGGATAGTAAGTCTGAAACATTTTCCACCAGCAGGGGGCTCAAGCACTGCCACAGCACCTAGGACACACAAGGCCTTCCTTCAGAGGGATTTGAACTCAGGTCTCCAGTAGACCAGTCCAAGTTCTTACCCTCTAAGCTACCACCTGTGGCCAAAAGTTAAGGTGCTTGTTCTCCTATTTCAAGAGTGCAAACAATGTATATATTACAAAACAAAAAACCTTTAAGAGTCTTGGCTATCAATATATAATGATATAACGAAGCACCTACACAAAAATGTTGTTAAAGTGGTGTCCTTTAGCAGCCTACTTTATCCAAGGTTTAAAAAAAAAAAAACATTACTTTAAAAGTATTCACAGAGTTAAGATGACAGTTGCTCGATTGGGCATTTTTGGAAGGGTTGGCCAATGTTCTGCCTACGGGTGACATTGATCAATTAGCTTAAAAAGTGTTGGCAGCCAAACAAAATTATATATGTTGGAGGGTTAGAACCTCTTTCAGGGCAATGAGGATGGACACAAGTAAAAATGCAGCCCTGGATACAGATTTTTAATGGGTCATTCCAATTATCATTATTAAAAAAGAAAACCACGCTAAAAATAAAACCTTGTAAAGCAGCAACCCTCCTGCAAGATATACACAGTATATAGATATAATAATAAACAGAGCTGCACTACTCTCAAACAAATAATGTGACAAAATAAATGTATTGTGCTAACCAAAAATGACCTCCTTAGCATACTAAAATAGCCAGTAGATCAATATAAACAATGAGACATAGTCCAATTTAAATAAAGTGTCCTTCCAAATTCTCTAGAGTGTCCTTCCAAAATACTAGTGTCCACCACCACAGAATAAAAGTGCAACCTCCACCGCAAGGAATGCTCGCCTACCAGCTGATGGGGACCTCCACTTATGGAAGGTCAAAATCGCTTGTGGCTAAATCCCAGCCAGGGCCTTTGTCCAGTGAAGGGGGATATCCAAATGGTATCTCTCACCAAGCTTGTAATCGAAAAGACCAGGGCACGGCTTTGCTCGTGTAGGAGACTAGGTCCGGAACACTCTGTAGCGAGGTCCCTGGACCACTGAGGCCTAATGGTGACCTCCAGGGTTAGGGAAAGCCGACATCCTTCTGTGTAGAGTGGGTTACAAGGCATGGTGGGTGCAATGCAGTGTGGATTAATGACACTTCTTGAATGCAAAGAGATTTATTGTCTCTTGAACAGAACTGTGGGAGAGAGGGCTGGGGCCAGGACACCCTTAAGTAGATGCAATGATAATTGGCAGACCAAGACTTCTATAGGCAGACAGCCCTGCAGGGAAAGGTATCCGGCTGGACACCACATCTGCATGAGTAGGACCATTGTCTCCTATGGCAACAATCTTGAACAGTTTCTAACAAAAGTTGTAATGAATTTCTTCTGCAAGCTACTATTGTAGATCTTCACTCAACTGAGCTCCCAGTCTATAACTTTAGACCCGCTGATCCACTGCCACCGAATCTCCTGAGCTCTTCCAATCTTCTCACACAGTATCTTCCTCAAGCGTCACCCCTGCATCCCTGCTGGGTCCCTAGCTTGGTATTCACAGATACTTCTCAAGCGTCACGCCACTGGCCTGCTCAGTCCCTGGATTGGCACACAATAATGCTCTGCAAGCATCACCTCCACTCCTCCACTGGCTGGGTCCCTGGCTTGACATCTGTTGAAGTTTCCCAATTCATTACTCTCCCCGTTTGCTTCAGCTACTCACGGTGGTACCTGGTAATAAGGTAGATGGTCCCTTAGTGGTGACAGCTTCCCCTCTACCTCCGACCATGACAGGTTCTCCGGCCGGCAAAACCGTTACTTCTGGTTGGACTGCAAGCCGCAATCCCAACCCTACGCTGCTTTCTTGTTTCTGGATAGGCCCTCAGACAGCCTAGCAGCCTGATGCCCCCGGGATAGGCCTCAGGTCTCTGGCCTAGCAACCAGGGGCAATACAACACAGATCCACTAAGACAGCTGTCCAGGTGGCACAGAACTGCGATCACCTGACCTCACCCAAATAAATAGGCTCTCCCAGCAGGCCAAGGATCCCAAGAAAATCCCCGCCCATTGCCTGAGACACCCCACTCATTCCTAATCTGTCCTTGCAATGCCCTTGTCTTTTCTAATGCCACCAGATACCCGGCCATCTAGCGACAGAAGAGAGAAGTGCAGTAATTCCAGAATTAGGAGGGCAATTGATTTCACCCTATCAATTGGAAAAGGCAACTATCACTTGGCAAATAAATGTAATAGCCACCCTGCCTAAACATCAGGGTGCTACAACTCTACAAGACGTATTACCCGAGGCTCAAACCGAGGCGTGGTATCCATTGAGTATTTATAGCGGTGAATCAGCACACCGTCCGTGCCCCAGGCCGACGTCATCTTTGTGACGAAATGCGTCAGTGGGAGCGAGGTGCTGACGTCACCACGCTACATGTGCTCCTGGAAGGACGGGCAATGGTGTTTGAGCTGGCCGGCTTGTTTTACGTGCTTCTTTTAAACTACCCTGATGTAAGTGCAATACTTTTTGGTTTTACAATAAAATTTGAGGTTTTACACTATGGTGAGTTTATCTCTTTTTGGGGATCTATGAGTTCATACATTCTGAAAGAGGAACTCGTCATTACAAGTCTTGTGGAGTCTCCTACATGAGCACAGCCGTGCCCTGATCTTTGGATTACAAGCTTGGTTAGAGGTACCATTTGGATAACCCCCTTCTCTGGACAAAGGCCCTGGCTGGGTATTAACCACAAGCAATTGTGACCTTCCGTAATAGGAGGTCCCCATCAGCTGGTAGGCGAGCACTCCTTGCAGTGGAGCTTGCGCTTTTGTTCTGTGGTGGCGGACACTAGTATTTTGGAAAGACACTTTATTTAATTTGGACTATGTCTCACTGTTTATATTGATCTACTGGCTATTTTAGTATGATAAGGAAGTCACTTTTGATTACCGCAATACATTTATTTTGTCACATTATTTGTTTGAGAGTAGTGCAGCTCTAGTTATTATTATATTAATTCCAACTATCACTGGGCATACTGGCTCCGATTAAGCCGCACTCCAAAAGAAAAGAGGCACCCTGTAGGCGGGGGTGGGGGGGGGTGAGGATTTGGACCCCGATTTGGAAATCAAAAAAAATAAACAGTCCAATGAGAGCGCCAAACATCCAAGAGTCCCGAGTTTTTAATAATAAAATTTGGGGAGCCAGTTTGGGGTGGAGGAACTTGACTGGCCTGCACAGAGTCCTCACACAGCGATAGGTATCGGTGGGCACACAGCATTGGGGGAATGGTGGGCACACAGAGGTGGGGATCAGCGGGCACACAGCGGCAGGGATTGGCGGGCACACATCGGCGGGGATCAGCGCCCAAACATCAGCGGGGATCAGCGGGCACACAACAGCGGGGTTCGGCGGGCACACAGCAGCGGGGATCGGCGGGCACACAGCGGCGGGGATCGGCGGGCACATCGGGCAAGGGATCAGGCTGCGGCGGGCATCTGGCAGCGTCTCTTGTGTCCCCTGCTCTTCTGAGATCACGGCAGCTTCTGCCACGTGTCTCCTCCCCTCCTCCTAGGCATCCAATAGGATCGCCTGACCTTTCAGCCAATCGAGAAATGGGTATCAGTCCCGCGCTTCCTGATTGGCGGAGAGGCGATTCAGTGTTAGAAAAGCAAATATTCATTTGCTTTTCTAACACACCTGGGTGAGCTCTGAGCGCCACGCTCTGTGCTACGAGTCCACCCTATTTTGAAGCCTATTATAACCTATGGCTCTAATCAGGTGCTTCAAAAAAACACCCCCACTGCTGTAATTCATGCGTCTGGCATCCTGAAAGGGGCCGGACGCATGAATAGGGGGTGGCCGCGGGCAGATTCATGCTATGCACGTATATTATCGATTAACAATATAGGGGGGTGGCGTGGATAGAGGGGGCTCGTGGACCCTTAATGGACGGGCCGCCCCTGCTCTTGGTAAACACACCCCTGGGCATAAGACACCAAACGTGCGGACGTAGCCCGATATTAATCAGGTTTTCAGGTCATGTACAATCCAGACTTCATTTCCCTCTGATTACAGCCTTCCCCCAGAAGCCTCTGCTCATTGACTTTTTTTGGGGGGATGGAAGAATTGATGTAGGACGAGGCTGTCAATGTGAATAACGTTATTATAATGACGGATTGTTCGCAAGAAAAACCTGTAATTTGGAAAATAAAGTTTAGAAGAGGTATTTGTTGGGGGGGACCCATCGAGCGGTGACGGTGATCAATGCCCGGAGGAACGCACACAGAATTGTTTAACAGAAATAATAGATTTTGTGTGCGGCTCTTATCAGCTCCAGTTACTTCCCCGCTATTGGAAACAAAGGAGCTGAGCCGATGATAAATGCTCATGGAAATATTCTATCTGCACTAAAAGAGCCATTAAAGTCTTACTAAACCCACAACAGTAAAATCAGTCTGTATATGCAGTAAAGCGTGCTTGTAATACTCACTGTGGAACCTAAGGGGTTAATCCTCCACATCAGTGGCGGCCCATCCATACGGGGCGAAGGGGCCCCCATAATCTATGTGCGGGGCGCCAGCTGCATGGATTCCAATGGTGTTTGTTTTTTTTTTTGTTTTTATCAAAGCACATGATTAGAGCCTGAGTCTCTAATTGGCTGCAAAAAGGGTGGGCTTGGGGCGCAGAGCACTGTGCCCCGAGCCCACCCACTTGTGTGACAATAGCGAATTAATATTTGCTATTGTCTTCCCGATTCTCCTCCCGGGCAAATCAGGAAGCAGGTCCTGAGACCTGATTGGCCGAGAGGAGAAGCGACGGTATTGGTCGCCGAGGGTATAGATGCAGGGGAAGCCACCGAGGAGACACAGGAAGGATCAGAAGCTGCCCACGACCTAGATGGGGTAAGTGCGGGGCAAGTGAGCGGCTGACTGACCAACCGGGGGGGGGGTTTGTTTGATGAACCCCCCCCCAATGGAGCATCAGCTGCCACTGCTCTGTATTGTGTAAAAAGGCTGTATAAACCTGTCTTCTCTGATCCTCCCCTTCTTTCACTGTCCCCAATCCATCTCCTGATAGAACAGAGCCTTAGGGGCACTCTGCACATGCTCAGTTTGGTGTGCATTGCTAGAATTTTTTTTTTGTTTTTTTGGGAGGGTGCATGTGATTAGCACAGGGCCAATCAGCACTGTCCAGACAGAGGGTCAGGGGTCCTGCAGCCTCATAGGACAATCAGGGGAGAATAATAACGCCGCCTACAAGCTTAAACCAGACACTGATAGAAGTCACAAGACAGCTATATACAGCTGATGAGAAAAGGTATTTAGCAGTTTATATTTACTAAAATAATTGCATTTCCATGTTCTCTGTACTGTGGGAGACCAGATATAGTGAATGCAGGCTCCTGGGGAGACCAGATATAATGAATGCAGGCTCCTGGGGAGACCAGATATAGTGACTGCAGGCTCCTGGGGAGACCAGATATAGTGAATGCAGGCTCCTGGGGAGACCAGATATAAAGAATGCAGGCTCCTGGGGAGACCAGATATAGTAAATGCAGGCTCCTGGGGAGACCAGATATAAAGAATGCAGGCTCCTGGGGAGACCAGATATAATGAATGCAGGCTCCTGGGGAGACCAGATATAGTGACTGCAGGCTCCTGGGGAGACCAGATATAGTGAATGCAGGCTCCTGGGGAGACCAGATATAGTGAATGCAGGCTCCTGGGGAGACCAGATATAGTGAATGCAGGCTCCTGGGGAGACCAGATATAGTGAATGCAGGGTCCTGGGGAGAGCAGATATAGTGACTGCAGGCTCCTGGGGAGACCAGATATAGTGAATGCAGGCTCCTGGGGAGACCAGATATAGTGAATGCAGGCTCCTGGGGAGACCAGATACAGGAAGTTCCCGAGTTACGAACACAATAGGGACTGTAGGTTTGTTCATAAGTCAAAGTTGTTCATAAGTCACAACACTGCATTCGTAAGTGTAACGTCCGCCTGTGCATGGATGTGGGATGTTCCGGGTGCTTGTTATATTATCCGGGGCTCTTCTGGCCATGCAGTACATGTAGTACTGCAGTACGGGATGTGTCCGGAGGTATCCAGGATCAGCGTGGAGCACAAGTGGCCGGCATTTGAGGCAGTTCGTAAGTAGGAGTCGTTCGTAACTCGGGTGTTCGTAATTCGGGGACTGCCTGTATAGTGAATGCAGGGTCCGGGTAGACCAGATATAGTGAATGCAGGCTCCTGAGTTTAGAAACACTTGAAAGTGGTTGTAAAGGCTGAAGGTGCATTTTATGCATGAAAGTAAAAAAAAACTTCTATATGCTGCTCCCCCCACAGCCCCCACTAATATTCACCTGAGCCCCCTTTCGATCCAGAGATGTGCACAGGAGCCTCAGCTGCCCCAGGTCTCTCTCTCCAGTGAGCTAATGAGGAGAGAGCGGGGCTCTATGTGTCTTATGAACAGATAGAGTGTGGCTCAGGAGTGAGCACACACCAGTGCTCCCATAGCAAGAGGCTTGCTATTGGGGGCACTGGTCAAGAGGGAGGAGCACCGGTGAGAAGAAGAGGATCGGGGCTGCTCTGTACAAAACCATTACACAGAGCAGGTAAGTATGGCATGTTTGTTTAAAAAAAAAAAAACTTAAACCGGAGTTCCACCTGTATAAAAGTCAGCAGCTACAAAAAGTGTAGATACTACAGGAAGTAAGAGGAAACCTCTGCAATGTGAGGGGATTTCCCTTTGTAGAACAGGTGCCCCCATTGGAAGATCCCCCCCCCACAATTCCTGTTATGGCCACTAGATGGAGCAAATGATCATAGGAAATAAATATTTTTTGCTATAATCGTCAGCTCCATCTAGTGGCCATAATGTGATATTTTTCTGAACCGCTCTATGAGGAACATTTGACCTGGAGAGAAAATAGCCAAAATAACATTTTATTTTGCCTCTATTAACACTGAATGAAAGTACATGCAGTTTTCACAGGAGAAAAAATATTGCTTCAAAATGTTAATAAATACACCCCATAGTGTTTAAGGAGTGCGATTTCTTCAATTTGCAATCATACAACACCTTTACTGGCCGTGCATCCTTCTATACTGACTTTAGGTGATAGTTGGGGATAGGATGTTGACTGTTAGTTACTTTGGCTGTGTCACCAATAATTCCATAATATTCATACTTTTGGGACATTCATGTGCAGTGTTGAATTTGCAGACTGGCTGGTAATTATGCTGGCAACGTGCACTTCGCTTTACAAAGCTAGTTATTGATTGCTTACATGCACTGGCGGTCCTCGGCTACCTTTGTGCTGTGCTAGTATGTCTTTCACACCTGAGAAAATGTCTGTGAAAATCACTGTGTTCATCCCTGACAGAACAACAGTCTGCCCTGTTTATATCAGCAGACCGCTGTTCCAACTCCCAGGGGAGCGATCGTGGGTGGCCGGTGGGCGCATCCGCTGATTGGCTCCCCCTGTGGCCAATCAGCGCGCGTGCGCCCCCGCTAGCTGTTGCAGAAAATGACGTACAGGTACGCCGTTTCACGCAATACAGCCGACCTGTCGCAGTATATATACTGTGGCTGGTCGGCAAGTGGTTAAAGGATAAGTTCACTTTAATAAAAATAAAAAATAAAAAAAGATAAATGCACTTTTTTTGCAGGTAAAAAAAAATGTACATTTATTATTTTTGGTTTCTGGAGCCTGTAAAGCATTGCACCCGCGATCAGATGCCTGATACCATGCAGGTCTCCTGCAGATCTGTCACTGTATCGGCATGTTCGTACCTCGTATGAGCAAGCCGATACATTCTGGCGGGAAGACTCAAGAAATCACCACAACACTCACAGCCCTGTGGTAGTACATTGAAGACTAAAACAAAGGCTGACGTTTCTTGTAGTTTTCCATTCACAGGACATTATAAATGAGTGACACGGGCGGGTGAAGCCCCACTGGGCCACATTATTCTAATATTGTAATGGCTAGCAGGGAGGGAGAAGATCCCCCGCTAGCTGTCAGATCAGGGAGCGGTGAGGTGCGGGGGCCGGTCGTAACATGTTACACCCTGAATATGGGTGTAACATCATGTAACCTGTTATGAAAGGTGAACATATCCTTTAAGGCCTCAATCACACAGGCATACTAAATTTTACTTTACATATGCCCTGTGGTGTATTTGGTTTTGTGCTGCCCTAGGCAAGACTAAAATCAGACGCCCCCCATCTGTGCGGACTTTCAGGTGGCTATGCCGGGTCTCTGGTGCTAATGGGGGGGTCTCTGGTGGCTATGTATGCTTTGTGGTTGCTATGCAGGGTCTCTGGTGGCTATGCAGAGTCTCTGGTGGCTATGCGGAGTCTCTGGTGGCTATGCGGAGTCTCTGGTGGCTATGCGGAGTCTCTGGTGGCTATGCGGAGTCTCTGGTGGCTATGCGGAGTCTCTGGTGGCTATGCGGAGTCTCTGGTGGCTATGCGGAGTCTCTGGTGGCTATGCGGAGTCTCTGGTGGCTATGTGGAGTCTCTGGTCCCTATGCAGTGTCTCTGGTGGCTATGTGGGTTTCTGGTGGTTATGAAGGTCTCTGGTGACTATGTGGAGTGTCTGGTGGTTATGGGGGGGTCTCTGGTGGCTATGCAGAGTCTCTGGTGGCTATGGGGGGTCTCTGGTCCCTATGCGGCGTCTCTGGTGGCTATGTAGAGTCCCTGGTGGCTATGCAAGGTCTCTGTTCCCTATGCAGGGTCTCCGGTGGCTATGTGGGGTCTCCGGTGGCTATGTGGGGTCTCCGGTGGTTATGGAGGTCTCTGGTGGCTATGTGGAGTGTCTGGTGGTTATGGGGGTCTCTGGTGGCTATGTGGGGTCTCTGGCAGCTATACGGGGTCTCTGGTGGCTATGCGGGGTCTCTGGTGGCTATGAGAGGTCTCTGGTGGCTATGCGGGGTCTCTGGTGGCTATGTGGAGTCTCTGGTGGCTATGTGGAGTCTCTGGTGGTTATGGGGGTCTCTGGTGGCTATGTGGGGTCTCTGGTGGCTATGCGGGGTCTCTGGTGGCTATGAGAGGTCTCTGGTGGCTATGCGGGGTCTCTGGTGGCTATGTGGAGTCTCTGGTGGTTATGGGGGTCTCTGGTGGCTATACGGGGTCTCTGGTGGCTATGAGAGGTCTCTGGTGGCTATGCGGGGTCTCTGGTGGCTATGTGGAGTCTCTGGTGGCTATGCGGGGTCTCTGGTGGCTATGCGGGGTCTCTGGTGGCTATGGGGGTCTCTGGTGGCTATGTGGAGTCTCTGGTGGCTATGCGGGGTCTCTGGTGTCTATGCGGGGTCTCTGGTGGCTATGTGGAGTCTCTGGTGGCTATGCGGGGTCTCTGGTGGCTATGTGGAGTCTCTGGTGGTTATGGAAGTCTCTGGTGGCTATGTGGAGTCTCTGGTGGTTATGGAAGTCTCTGTTGGCTATGTGGAGTCTCTGGTGGTTATGGAAGTCTCTGTTGGCTATGTGGAGTCTCTGGTGGTTATGGAAGTCTCTGGTGGCTATGTGGAGTGTCTCGTGGTTATGTGGAGTCTCTGGTGGCTATGTGGAGTCTCTGGTGGCTATGTGGAGTCTCTGGTGGCTATGTGGAGTGTCTGGTGGTTATGGAAGTCTCTGTTGGCTGTGTGGCAGTAAATCTGCTATAGTGCGGTCATGAACTGGATAATAATAACCGCCAACATCAGTGCCAGCTTACACAATAACAACCCACAGCATTGGTGTCAGTAGCAGCAATAATAACCCCCCCAGCATCAGTGCCAGTGTCTGCAAAAATAAACCAATTTGCCTGCATGGGGATGCACCGGTGTTCTGTGAAAGCAGTCCCATTTCCCATTCATGTCTACTGGAAGGCAGTGGCTGCAAAGACATAGCCGGTGCTCCTAACACTGAGAATATTATATACAAAAATTTCCCCAACTCTTTTATAACATTTTACAAACTGCCTCCAATACTCACGGATAACAATAAAATAAAATAAAAAATAATATTATGAAGGCTGAACCAAGACTGAAGTAAATTTGCAGTCAGCCCTCCGTGACCTCCGAGGATCCGGACCGGGTTCAGGAGAAGAATTCCCACCTACGAGGGGAGCAAAGTGCAAAACAAACATTTTAATATGACAATGTGGACTAATGCTGGCGCATGTTAGACAATTGATGAAAAATAAAGGATAATCAAATAGAAAACCGCCATAATCACAGGGAGAACACGATTACAAAATCTATACACAATACCTAATTACAGAAAAAAGAAGAATTCACCAAGGGAACACAATTATAGGCTTCACAAAGGAGGGATTATACAATAACTGCTACGAGATTTAAATGGAGGAATTGGAGGAAATAAAGATGATCAGACAAAGACGGAAAGGCGTCAATACCACACACAGCGCCCCCCGTGGGAAACGGATGGGAAGGCTGCGATCACCCACCCAGGAGACGGGTGTGAAGGCAGCGATCAGAGGCCCCATTACCTTAGGAGGCAGATGAGGAGGATCCGGGGTAAAGCTGCTGCTCCTCGCTCCAACTACTCCTCGCTATGGGGCCGTTGCTTCTTCTACAGGAAGACAGGAAGCCCTAAGTCCCAAGACTCCCAGGACCCGCTTGCTGATTGGCCCGGGAGAATCAGGAAGTCAATAGCGAATATTAATAGCTGGGTGGGCTCTAGGCACAGTGCTCTGCACCCCGAGCCCACCCTTTTTTTAAGCCAATGAGAGCCTCAGGCTCTAATCATGTGCTTCAAAAAAAAACAAAAAAACACTGAAAGCCATGCGTCCGGCACCCTGCATGTAGGTTAGGGGTCGGGTGCATGGATTAGGGGGGGCGGTGCCCCTGCGCCCCGTGTGGACGGGCCACCACTGGATAGAATCATAATGGATCACATGTACAGCACCATGGCAGCTGCACATCAATCAGAGGCTAAGAGAGCAGCTTCCATGGCTGAAAAGGATAGGAGGATTTAGTTCTGCTTTAAAGCAGAACTTTACCCATAACAACTTGATAAAAAAGCACGTTCTTTAACAAGGAACATGCATTCCACATTAATAATTCTGCTACCAACATTAGTGTGTGCTGTAAATTGCCTCCAGCATTGCTCGTGTTTCTTCTTGCTGGAGGCCGTCATTTTGTTGACACCCAGAGCAGCAATAAATCATAAAGTGGAACTAAACCCATCGATTGAACAGTTTAAAAAAAACAGTTACGTTCCTGGAATGCCGGGATTGCCAACTGCCACTTTTGCTTGTGTCCAAACTGTCAAACCGTCAAATGGCTGGAGTCATAACTGATCCCATGCGTAGCACCATGACAGTTGCAGATCAAACAGAAGCAGCTTCCTACCTTCCTGACTGTAAAGGATAGGAGGGCTTAATTCCGCTTTAAGGCTGTCAGCAAATCGTCCTCTACAAATTCAGCACAGTGCCTTAAAATGGAGAGCAACTGAGCATGTGCAGAGCGGGGTGAGAGTGTATTATTGGATTTTAAAGTGGAGTTCCACTCAAAAGTGGAAGTTCCACTTGTTTGCTCCCCCTCCCCCCCCCATCGCCCCCTCCGGAGCCACATTCAACACCTTTCAGGGGGGAGAGGGGGACCGAGTACCTGTTTTTGATAGGTACCTGTCCCCACTTCTGGGAGACCTGGCTGCGGCGAGATGTGTCAAGTTCGGCCCCCTCCTGCTTTGTGCATGCACAAGTAGGGAATCGGCTGTGAAGCCGAAAAGGCTTAAATGGCGGCGGCAGTACCCGAGAGCCAATCGGAAAATTGACTGGGATCCCTGGACAAGTAAGTGTCCTAATATTAAAAGTCAGCAGCTACAGTATCTTTAGCTACTGACTTTTATTTTATTTTTTTTTGGTGGGGGGCTGGAGCTCCGCTTTAAACAGTATATAGATAGCTATACCTGCACAAGGGGCCAGTCCGAGGTCATCTAGCAGGACTTCATTTTCTGACTAAAGTTCCACAAGAGACCCCCTGTCACCACATCAAGTGTCAAGTGTTATCAAGTGTCACTTGATAAAGGAGCGCGCATGCCCACTGGGAGCTTCACGCATGCTCTGAAACGCGTTGTGTGTTTCTGTCAATCTGAGTAATCCTGGTGAAGTCACACCCCCACGAGCGCTTTGTCGGAACGCAGAAGCTTCTATCCAGCTCAGCAGCCCAGCAGCCTGCTACTCCGTGTTGAGGTCCGCGGCCATCCCCTCGGATCTACATCGCAGCTTTCTGCACATGGACGCAGGACTAACCTAGGATGTTCTCTCCACTGCAGCTGTACTCTATTTACCTTGATGTAAGTGTGAATACGTGCTTTTTATCTTTTATTAAATACTTGCACTCAGAGGTGCTTTCTTTCTCTTGTTTCCACAATCACACAGTCCCTCCTTCACAGAGCCCCACAATCACACAGTACCTCCATCACAGAGCCCCACAATTACATAGTCCCTCCATCACAGAGCCCCACAATCACACAGTCCCTCCATCACAGAGCCCCACAATCACATAGTCCCTCCATCACAGAGCCCCACAATCACACAGTCCCTCCATCACAGAGCCCCACAATCACATAGTCCCTCCATCACAGAGCCCCACAATCACACAGTACCTCCATCACAGAGCCCCACAATCACATAGTCCCTCCATCACAGAGCCCCACAATCACACAGTCCCTCCATCACAGAGCCCCACAATCACATAGTCCCTCCATCACAGAGCCCCACAATCACACAGTCCCTCCATCACAGAGCCCCACAATCACACAGTCCCTCCATCACAGAGCCCCACAATCACATAGTCCCTCCATCACAGAGCCCCACAATCACATAGTCCCTCCATCACAGAGCCCCACAATCACACAGTCCCTCCATCACAGAGCCCCACAATCACACAGTCCCTCCATCACAGAGCCCCACAATCACACAGTACCTCCATCACAGAGCCCCACAATCACATAGTCCCTCCATCACAGAGCCCCACAATCACATAGTCCCTCCATCACAGAGCCCCACAATCACACAGTCCCTCCATCACAGAGCCCCACAATCACACAGTCCCTCCATCACAGAGCCCCACAATCACACAGTCCCTCCATCACAGAGCCCCACAAACACACAGTCCCTCCATCACAGAGCCCCACAATCACATAGTCCCTCCATCACAGAGCCCCACAATCACATAGTCCCTCCATCACAGAGCCCCACAATCACACAGTCCCTCCATCACAGAGCCCCACAATCACACAGTCCCTCCATCACAGAGCCCCACAATCACACAGTACCCCATCACAGAGCCCCACAATCACATAGTCCCTCCATCACAGAGCCCCACAATCACATAGTCTCTCCATCACAGAGCCCCACAATCACATCACCACGGCGCAGAAAAGGTGGGCAACGTCCCCATAACAATAAATTACACCGTGGGATTGGGATCTAGTAAAATTGGAGAGTGCAACATCTGGTGCAGCTCTTCATAGAAACCAATCAGATTGCAAGTTTTTTTTTTTTTTTGGTCAAAGCTTCATTGAACAAGCTGAAGTTAAAAGCTGATTGGCTCATTTTCTGACTAAAGTTCCACAAGAGACCCCCTGTCCCCGCAATCAAAGAAATCCCCAACACACAGCCCCACAATCACACAGTCCCTCCATCACAGAGCCCCACAATCATATAGTCCCTCCATCACAGAGCCCCACAATCACATAGTCCCTCCATTACAGAGCCCCACAATCACACAGTCCCTCCATCACAGAGCCCCACAACCACACAGTCCCTCCATCACAGAGCCCCACAACCACACAGTACCCCATCACAGAGCCCCACAATCATATAGTCCCTCCATCACAGAGCCCCACAATCACACAGTCCCTCCATCACAGAGCCCCACAATCACACAGTACCCCATCACAGAGCCCCACAATCACATAGTACCCCATCACAGAGCCCCACAATCACATAGTCCCTCCATCACAGAGCCCCACAATCACACAGTACCCCATCACAGAGCCCCACAATCACATAGTCTCTCCATCACAGAACCCCACAAGCACATCACCACGGCGCAGAAAAGGTGGGCAACATCCCCATAACAATAAATTACACCGTGGGATTGGGATCTAGTAAAATTGGAGAGTGCAACATCTGGTGCAGCTCTTCATAGAAACCAATCAGATTGCAAGTTTTTTTTTTTTTTTTGGTCAAAGCTTCATTGAACAAGCTGAAGTTAAAGGCTGATTAGCTACCATATACAGCTGTAGAAGATTCTGAACTCTCCAGTTTTTACAAATCAACCTCCATGCGTCCTGGCCCTGGAGCATCATTGGTTGATATAGTGCTGGCAGCTGGCCCACCTATATCATGGCAATTTATGACGATGATCCAAGGTAAGCTGGGTCCTGTGCTCGCAGAACCCTGGGGGGGGAACCCAGACTGCACCCTAGGGTTGAGGAAAACTGGTATGGATGTAGGTGAGGGGAAGTCTTTAGGATGTCCTGAACTCTCCCAAGGTCTAGAGTATGGCTGGGGTTGGCAGGGAGCATCTCCTTTGCTTATAGTTTAAATAACTTGGAGAGGAAGCATGCTGCATGTGCCAGCTCTGGTCAGGCAGGAATTGAAGGTGATGTTCCCTGTCTGACACCATTGGATACTACAAACCAGGTAAATTTATAGAGCATCATAAACAATTTTTCCAACTTCTAACCTGGCCAAGAAATGAGAGATGCCCAAGGTAAAGTGACAACAGAAGGGGGTTCCAGCACCGGCTTCATCCACATCGCTTTCTGATTGGCCGATAAATTTCAAAGGACCCCACACAACTAGCCTGCCGGCATAGACTCAAGGCAGCCCACATGCCGATTGGAATGAAAATCAGAGCTTCACACAAAAGGGAGTTTGAAGGCCAATGTTCCTTCCATGGACAGGAAAGGTGCATATAGCGAATGGGATTGGTTCAAAAATCATAACAGGATCCAAAAATCATATTAAGTAAACTAAGACATTGGACCTTTGCAAGGGTTGCTTAACTACAACTCCACCTATGGACTTTGACCTTCATCAGCTCATCCCTCACAGTTATTATCATTTGTACCACCTGCCCTCCCCTTTTAGATTGCAAGCTCCAAAAATCAAGAAGAAAATAGTCTGTCTATATTGTCATTGTCATATGTGACCAGCCTCTCCTCTCATCACTGAACGTTCTCTGCAGAGTTATGCAGAGGGGACTCTGTAGGACACTGCAGGCCTCACACTGTGACCGGCCTTTTATGAACTCAGTAGGGAGGGGGGGGGGGGGGGAGTCAGGGTGGATAGTGATATCCACTCTCCAATTCAAATAAACGATTTAGATGAACATTGGATTGACTTGAAGTTGCACATTCCTTAACCACATCAATACTGGGCACTTTCACCCCCTTCCTGCCCAGGCCAATTTTCAGCTTTCACACTTTGAATGACAATTGTGCGGTCATGCAACGCTGTACCCATATGACACTGTTTTAATATTCTTCACACAAATAGAGCTTTCTTTTGGTGGCATTTAATCACCACTGGGCTTTTTATTTTTTGCTAATAAAAGAAAAAATTACTGAAAATTTTGGGGGAAATTTTATTTTCTTCATCTTCACTGATGTGTGCTGATGAGGCGGCACTGATGAGACGGTTGATGAACACTGATAGGTGGCACTGATGGGCACTGATTGGCACTGATGGGGCTGCATTGATAATGAGCAGGGCGAACCTGCTCAATATGGAGGGGGCATGATACCAGGTGAACCCGCTTAATATTGAGGGGGCATGATATCAGGTGAACCCGCTTAATATTGAGGGGGCATGATATCAGGTGAACCCGCTTAATATTGAGGGGGCATGATATCAGGTGAACTTGTTCAATATGAAGCGGGCATGATATCTAGTGAACCTGCTCAATATAGAAGGGACATGTTACCAAGTGAACCTTCCCAATGGAGGGGGCATGATACCAGGTGAACCTTCTCAATATGGAGGAGCATGATACCAGGTGAACCTGCCCAATATGGAGGGGCATGATACCAGGTGAACCTTCTCAATATGGAGGAGCATGATACCAGGTGAACCTTCTCAATATGGAGGGGCAGGATACCAGGTGAACCTTCTCAATATGGAGGGGGCATGATACCAGGTGAACCTGCCCAATATGGAGGGGCATGATACCAGGTGAACCTTCTCAATATGGAGGAGCATGATACCAGGTGAACCTTCTCAATATGGAGGGGCAGGATACCAGGTGAACCTTCTCAATATGGAGGGGGCATGATACCAGGTGAACCTGCCCAATATGGAGGGGCATGATACCAGGTGAACCTTCTCAATATGGAGGGGCAGGATACCAGGTGAACCTTCTCCATATAGAGGGGCAGGATACCAGGTGAACCTTCTCAATATGGAGGGGCAGGATACCAGGTGAACCTTCTCAATATAGAGGGGCAGGATACCAGGTGAACCTTCTGTCAGGGCTGGGCTCAGCCCTTCCTTCTCTGACCTGGCCGCTCAGCTGTCGGCTAATTGCCAGCTCCTATCTCTCCACAGTGACTCACCTGTTGATGATATCCTGCTCGTTAGTCCTGCCTACTTAAGCCATCCAGCCCAGATGATCTCTGCATCTCTAGAGACGCTCTCCTGTGTTCCTGTTAAAGACTTGCTTGGCTGAAATTCCTTCAGGCTCCAGATCCTGCTTGCTGTTCTACTACACTCATCTCTGGCTCCCTGACGTTTTGCCTTGTCTGACTATCCGTTCCGGTTCCTGAACTCTGGCTATGTTTTGACTATGTTTACTCTGTTTACCTTTTTTTATTATTATTAAATAAGTGAGATTTAACTGTACTTCTGTCTCAGTCTGACTCATAGTTTCTGACACCTTCTCAATATGGAGGGGCAGGATACCAGGTGACCAGGTGAACCTTCTCAATATGGAGGGGCTGGATACCAGGTGAACCTGCCCAATATGGAGGGGCAGGATACCAGGTGACCAGGTGAACCTTCTCAATATGGAGGGGCTGGATACCAGGTGAACCTGCTCAATATGGAGGGGGCAGTATACAAGGTGAACCTTCTCAATATGGAGGGAGCAGTATACAAGGTGAACCTTCTCAATATGGAGGGGGCAGTATACCAGGTGAACCTGCTCAATATGGAGGGATCATTATACCAGGTGAACCTGCTCAATATGGAGGGATCATTATACCAGGTGAACCTGCTTAATAGTCCTGGTTGGAGAAAAGTGGTGGGTTTATTCCAAAGTCTCTACCATATGCCTATGAGTAGACAAAAAAAACAAGGACCAAAAAAATGTTCTATACTAACAACAATATACTAAAATATTTATAATAAAAACACTTTATATAAGACTTTTTACAGCAAGAGAAGCGCCATTAACCGAGACCCTTATGCCAATAAAACAAATGACACAATGACAATAAAACCGGGTTAGAAGCAATATTAAACACATTTGTTTTCAGAAGTAATAGAAGAATTAAATACATCGATAACGCTCAGGTTTGCTGGGTGGGAGTTCCAGACGTCGGCGACCATGACTACAGGAGTCTAGACTGTACACAGGGTGACCATTATCTAATCCACCAATAACTATTGATGGAGACACCGCATCCCCTGCAGTCACCCCCTGGCCTGTTGAATAAATCTTTTACATAGATTTTCCTGGATGATTGTTTCCCGAAGATAGGCCAGTCCTAGAGACGTTGGCCTCATGGATAACATGCACATTGACTACCAACAATCATAAAGGTAGTCAGATCACATGGCCGCCATCTTACATTTATAGCTAATCTACCAATCGAGTCACTAGGACAGAAAAGGGAAAGATCATAAAGCCATTCAAAAATCAATAAAATGAGGAAAAAAGTCAAAACTAATCGTCAAATTGTCATCATATGAAAGCATCATAAAATGTAATGTAGAGGGACACCCAGACTAGCCAGGCGAAGTTCAACAATCAAGGCTCAGTGCAGTCATGTGAACAGGGATGACCACCTCAGCATGCCATTGCTCTTGCACTGGATCCATGACCGAGATATAACCTTCAACTGCCCAGAAAAAAGTAAAGTCAATGACCTGTCTATGAAGTCTGGCAGGGGTGCATTAATTACAAGACTGGTTAGAATTATAATACTAATTTTATACTCTCCATAAGATGCTTTTCTTAAAGTGCATTTGAGGGACACAGAAAACCTTAAACCATTGGGTTATCTTACAGGACTGGACACAGGTAATACAAAAAAACTGCAAGCTGGCCCAGAATTAACCCCTCTTACTATCAGAATGCCTTAGTTTAGTATCCAAGAAATACCAATAGCGTGATTACAAACACAGTGGGGTGGGACTAGTGTTCCTCTACGAACGCCAAAAAAATAATTTTACAATTATTTATAATTATATACAATATAATTATATATACACAATTAAGTACAATTATCCTCTTTTCTTCCTCGTCCACTGAGGGACGCAGGACGTTTTTTAAAGTTCGGGACATTCAAAAACAGTCCATCTGAGTGGCAAACAGCACAGCCATGACCCAGCTAACAGGCCCAATGAAGAACAAGATTTGGGGACTGCCTGCTGCGTAAAGAGCCACCTGAGGAGCCCTATGCCCAAAGCTGCCATCATTTTGGGGCCAACGGTCTCTGGAAAAGAGTGTAAAGAACAAAGAGCTGGCCCTTTATGGCACTAAGGGCCAAAAAGTGGTTTAAACCAAAAGTAGGAAAGAAAGGATTCGTCCTTTGGAGAAACTCCTGGAGAAAAAATCTTGAGAAATACACCAAAGTACACCCTCCATGTCCAGTGATGGACCTTGAGGAAAGTGGACTTCCTAGTTTTTAGCATCATGGGAATCACAGACTCAGACATGCCCCTTGTCCTAGGAACCTGGGCTTCAACAGCCTAGGTAATAAAACTAGCACCTCAGAAGCAGGGTGGTAAATCAGTTCTTGGCACAGCAGATCAGGACAGTCTGGCACAGCCCATGGTGCGTCTTTTGGGAAGATTTACCAGGTCAGCATACCAAACTTCCCTGTACCAATCCAGGGCTATGGGAACCACTGGAGTCGACATCATCTTGCTCCTCTGAAGTAGCCTGGGAAGAGGCTTTAGGGAAGGGAAGACATATCAGGGTGTCAGATCCCATAGAACCATTAGTGCATCCACTGCTTCCACCAGAGTGTTCCTGGACCTGGATACACACCTGTCCAGTTTGTTGTTGTAACTGGAGATTCATCTTTTTTAGTGCAGCAAAACTTCTTGTTTCTCCCTAAGGATTGATGTACACCACTATAATGGCATTGTCCGAATGAATCCGGAGTGGATATTTTGACAAGTTGGCCCAACTCTGGACAGATAGGCATTTAGCCTGAAAGCAGTTGTAAAGGTTGAAGGTTTTCAGTATGCAGCACCCCTAACACTTACCTGAGCCCGATCCAGCAATGTGCATGAGAACGGCTGGTCTCCTGCGTCTCTGTCTCCTCATTGGCTGAGACACAGCAGTGGGAGCCATTGGTTGCCACTGCGGTCGCACAGCCAGTGAGCCAATGAGGAGAGAGAGGGGGGTGGGCCTGAGCTCTGTGCAAAACCAACTGCAGAGAGGAGGGAAGTATAACATGTTTGTTTTTTTAGTTTTTTTTTTTAAATTAACCTTTAGATATCCTTTAATTTTGGATAGTAAAACATTTTTTTCTGCCAAAAAATACCTTATCCAGGCCACTTCCTGTTTCTTGTCTGGTAAAAAGCCTAGGCTTATGACATCATGCACAGCTCTCTCTCTCACACTCCTGAGAGTTTGCCAGGAAGGGAGGGGGGGGGGGGGTGAGTCATAAGAGGGCCAATGAGAGCTGCAGAGCTGGAGGTGTGCCTCCTGTTTGTCTGTGTAAATCCAGGAAGTGAACAGGCAGCAGCTTCAGCTGCCCACAGTTAAAATGGCTGCAGCCAGACTCAGTGGAGGGAGATTTCTGCAGCATATTTGGCAAGTACAGAATCACAGTATATATAAAATAATATGCAAAGTGGTTGGAGGGAAGCTTCAGAATGGCAAAGATGTTTTTATTACAAAATTATGTGAGCAGACTGCAGTTCCTCTTTAAGGCTAAGCCTTTTTCTGACACTTGCTGCTTACAAGTTAAAATAAGTATTTTTTATCCAGAATCGTGCAGCTCTAACTGAGATGCAACAAAAGATGAAAGAAAGGTGAAAAGCAAGGATTTCTCAAAATAAAAAATGGCAATTGTTTGAAGATATAAAGTGTTTTAGCAAACTAAGTCAAGCTCTTATAAAGAAGAATGCTTTAAGCAATTCTTGTCTGTAAAATGGATAAGTACTCAGCACGGCTAATGAAAGGAAAGGCTTTCAAGTGGTAACCTGTCTTCATGGCATTTGTTTATCCAATATATGGGAAAAACGACGACCTTGTACGCACTGCACACTGCTCTGTGCCTTAGTATGAAAAATAAATAAAATCTCAATTGAACTTTCAGATTAAGACTACATTCACACCTGACCGTAGCGTCTTTGAGAGTTGGGGTTAGGATTAGGAGTTGGGGTTAGGATTAGGAGATGGGGTTAGGGGTTGGGGTTAGGAGTTGAGGTTAGGGTTAGGATTAGGAGTTGGGGTTAGGATTAGAAGTTAGGGTTAGGATTAGGAGTCGTGGTTAGGATTAGAAATTGGGGTTAGGATTAGAAGTTGGGGTTACGGTTAGGATTAGGAGTCATGGTTAGGATTAGGAGTCATGGTTAGGATTAGGAGTTGGGGTTAGGATTAGAAGTTGGGGTTAGGATTAGGATTAGGAGTTGGAGTTAGGGTTAGGATTAGGGGTTAGGGTTAGGATTAGGAGTTGGGGTTAGGATTAGGGGTTGTGGTTAGGATTAGGATTAGAGGTTGGAGTTAGGATTAGGAGTTGGGGCTAGGGTTAGGATTAGGAGTTGGGGTTAAGATTAGGATTAGGAGTTGTGGTTAGGATTAGGGGTTGGGGTTAGGGTTAGGATTAGGAATTGGGGTTAGGATTAGGGGTTGGGGTTAGGGTTAGGATTAGGAGTTGGGGTTAGGATTAGGGTTAGGATTAGGGGTTGGGATTAGGAGTTGGAGTTAGGATTAGGGGTTGGGGTTAGGGTTAGGGGTTGGGGTTAGGATTAGGAGTTGGGGTTAAGATTAGGATTAGGAGTTGTGGTTAGGATTAGGGGTTGGGGTTAAGGTTAGGATTAGGATTAGGGGTTGGGATTAGGAGTTGGAGTTAGGATTAGGGGTTGGGGTTAGGGTTAGGGGTTGGGGTTAGGATTAGGAGTTGGGGTTAAGATTAGGATTAGGAGTTGTGGTTAGGATTAGGGGTTGGGGTTAAGGTTAGGATTAGGATTAGGATTAGGGGTTGGGATTAGGAGTTGGGGTTAGAATTAGAAGTTGGAGTTAGGATTAGGAGTTGGGGTTAGGGTTAGGATTAGGGGTTGGGGTTAGGATTAGGAGTTGGGGTTAAGATTAGGAGTTGGGGTTAAGATTAGGATTAGGAGTTGTGGTTAGGATTAGGGGTAGGGGTTTGGATTAGGAGTTGTGGTTAGGATTAGGGGTTGGGATTAGGATCAGGGGTTGGGGTTAGGATTAGGATTAGGGGTTGGGGTTAGGGTTAGGAGTTGGGGTTAGAGTTAGTTCTGCTTGTGGCCCAAATGATTGTCGGGTCCTGGCGGACATCGATTCTGCCGGACCCGCTGTTTGGCTCCTGCTGCGTCCAATCACAGCGGAAGTGGGACGCCGGTGGCGCGCCCGTGCTCCCCAGGCCCGGAAGTGTCAGATCGCATACCAGTACGTGAATCTGCGCAAAGCGGCCACCCCACCGCACTAAATGTACGTGGGGCGGTTGGAAATCAGTTAACCCCCACCCTCACATCAGGCTCTGTCCACAAGACCACATCACTCTTATGGGGTCCTGAGAATGGATAAACTACAAGTCCCATCTTCCACCGTGACAGACAGATTTGTGGTTCTCAGTGGACTAGGAATGCAGTAATTAGCTCGCTCGTCGTCCATTGACTCTTCCTTCAGCTCTGCAATGGGAGCCTGTACAGAGGTATGGGCAGAGACTGGTGGAAGAGTCTGCAGGAGCCTGACATTACACGCGCACTCCACTGATCACGGGTGAAATGCTTTGCAGGCTCCTGTTAAAAAAAAAAAAAAACTAATATTAATAACATAATTAATAACATAATATATGCACATTTTTATTTTTGTGCAAAAACATGTGCATTTATTTATTTTTTCAAGGGTCAACCTAGTCTTTAACCGCTTCAATACCGGACACTTTCACCCCCTTCCTGCCCAGGCCAATTTCCAGCTGTCAGCGCTCTCACTCTTTGAGTGATAATTGCGCAGTCATGCAACACTGTACCCATGAGAATTTTTTAGCATTTTTTTCACACAAAATGTGTTTTCTTTTGGTGGTATTTAATCGCCACTGGTTTGTTTGTTTTTTTTTTCATTTTTTGCTAAATGAAAAAGTTGTAATTTTTTGTCATGATTATTTGGAAAATAAAGAAATGAAAAAAAAAAAACATTCACAATTGTTATAGCTTCTATGAGATTTTACTGATTGGGTTTACATCTACTTTGATACATGAAAAAGGATTTCCTGAGCACTCTGGGTTAGTAAAGGAAATTACACCGCAGTAGCTGCCTACCTGCAGGCGCGATTTGTATGACGGAAATCTTGGAAGACGGAAACCGATAAGGGGTGGAGTCACCGTGTAAGTTGCAGCTTGAGGTATTGAGCACTGTAAGCAGACAGCTTTTTACCACATCGAGGTCAGGTAAAGCCTGCAAAGTTTGGGGGGAAAAAAGCAAATAGTTTTACATGCTTAAAAAAAAAAAGGTTGGCTGCTCATTTCCCTTTTTATCAGTTTTACATGCTGCCTGAAAAACATAAAAGAATAAAATGTAATACTAACATGAAAATAATTTGAAAAAAAGTAATTTTTCACCCTACGGATAATAAAAAAAGAAAATAAGCGCAAAACCACAACACTTGTCCCTTATTTTCCTAGCTGACTAAGCCCAAGGGCCCAATCTGCATCGGTCAGCAAACTTTGTAATCTGATCTCTTCTGTTGTTCAGGGCTACTTCAGCACAAGCTGTTGCTTCTGCCTAGAACTCGCCCCCAGTTGGGTAGACGTGGTAAATATGGAAAAAAGAAAAAATCTATGTGCAATTTCATATTTGTCAAAATGTTTTAGGGCCCATTCACAAAAGTCAATGTGTGTGTTATGAATAATTCATTGTGAATGGGTTGCCAACACACCAGAGCTCACAGCAGAATATACAGTATCTCACAAAAGTAAGTACACCTCTCACATTTTTGTAAATCTTTTATTCTATCTCTTCATGTGACAACACTGAAGAAATGACACTTTGCTACAATGTAAAGTAGTGAGTGTACAGCTTGTATAACAGTGTAAATTTGCTGTCCCCTCAAAATAACTCAACACACAGCCATTAATGTCTAAACCGCTGGCAACAAAAGTGAGTACAACCCTAAGTGAAAATGTCCAAATTGGGCCCAATTAGCCATTTTCCCTCCCCGGTGTCATGTGACTCGTTAGTGTTACAAAGTCTCAGGTGTGAATGGGGAGCAGGTGTGGCAAATTTGTTATCGCTCTCACTCTCTCATACTGGTCACTGGAAATTCAACATGGCACCTCATGGCAAAGAACTCTCTGAGGATCTGAAAAAAAGAATTGTTGCTCTACATAAAGATGACCTAGGCTATAAGAATATTGCCAAGACCCTGAAACTGAGCTGCAGTACATTGGCCAAGACCATACAGCGGTATAACAGGACAGGTTCCACTCATGGTCGACCAAAGAAGTTGAGGTCACGTGCTCAGCGTCATATCCAGAGGTTGTCTTTGGGAAATAAACGTATGAGTGCTGCCAGCATTGCTGCAGGGATTGAAGGGATCAGCCTGTCAGTGCTCAGACCATACTCCACACACTGCATCAAATTGGTCTAAATGGCTGTCGTCCCAGAATGAAGCCTCTTCTAAAGATGACGCACAAGAAGGCCTGCAAACAGTTTGCTGAAGACAAGCAGACTAAGGACATGGATTACTGGAACCATGTCCTGTGGTCTGATGAGACCAAGATAAACTTATTTGGTTCAGATGGTGACAAGCGTGTGTGGTGACAACCAGGTGAGGAGGACAAAGACAAGTGTGTCTTGTCTACAGTCAAGCATGGTGGTGGGAGTGTCATGGTCTGGGGCTGCCTGAGTACTGCCGGCACTGGGGGGCTACAGATCATTGAGAGAACCATGAATGCCAACATGTACTGTGACATACTGAAGCAGAGCATGATCCCACATGATAACGACCCCAAACACACCTCCAAGATGACCACTGCCTTGCTAAAGAAGCTGAGGGTAAAGGTGATGAACTGGCCAAGCATGTCTCCAGACCTAAACCCTATTGAGCATCTGTGGGACATCCTCAAACAGAAGGTGGAGGAACACAAGGTCTCCAACATCCACCAGCTCTGTGATGTCGTCATGGAGGAGGGGAAGAGGACTCCAGTGACAACCTGTGAAGCTCTGGTGACCTCCATGCCCAAGAGGGTTAAGGCAGTGCTGGAAAATAATGGTGGCCACACAAAATATTGACACTTTGGGCCCAATTTGGACATTTTCACTTAGGGGTGTACTCACCTTTGTTGCCAGCGGTTTAGACATTAATGGCTGTGTGTTGAGTTATTTTGAGGGGACAGCAAATTTACACTGTTATACAAGCTGTACACTCACTACTTTACATTGTAGCAAAGTGTCATTTCTTCAGTGTTGTCACATGAAAAGATAGAAGAAATTATTTACAAAAATGTGAGGGGTGTACTCACTTTTGTGAGATAATGTACTTGCCATATTTTAGCTGATGCTGCACAACACACAGGCACACTGTGGGGGTGCACTGGGGTGCCATTCAAAACCGATCAATGCACATAATGTGTGTTACTGCAATACTATGGTGTGAATGGGCCCCCATAGTCCTAAAAAACAGCCAAAAATGGCAGCTAACAGAAAGCTGCTCTAGAAAATATAGCAAATATCACATTTCTTGTATAGATGTGGGAGTGTATAGCTCTATCACATACTTGAGGATATGAGATATGATGAGGATATGATTGATGGAACTCAGGGATGTAAGGGAGTTCATCTACACAAAAGTTCATCTGTAGGTAACATTCTCAGGAATTCTCCATGGCATTCATCGCCTATAATAAATATTCCTTTCATTTTAAATGGAACACAGCCTGCTCTAGAACATTTCTAAGGGAAAGCTGTAGGGTTGGGATTATGTGGTGCCTGGGAGTAGTCTCTACTGTGTTAGTCCTCTAATCCATCCTTATGGAGCTCCCTTGGATCCCAAGATTATTAAAATACAATATTGTTGTAATGACTCCTCAAACGACACTTACATTTTAAGAAGACCATCATTTGACAGCTTCTTGTGAAAGAAGAACCCCCCCCCCCCACCTACTGATTACGCCATGTGCCCTCTTTTTTTTTCTGTTATGAGTAACACCCAGATGGAATGATGGTCCTGGAATCCTAACAGAATTCTTATACAGTAAAACCTTGGATTGCGAGCATAATTCTTTCCAATGCCCCATACATACACGAGCGGAAATTCCGCCAGCAAAAGTCCGATGTGAGCTTTTGGTCGGAAATTTCGACAGCAAAAGATTGAGAGCAGGTTCTCTATTTTTCCGTCGGAAAAAGTTCCTATCGGAAATTCCGTTCGTCTGTATGCAATTCTGACGCGCAAAAAAATCACGCATGCTCGGAAACAATTCGATGCATGCTCGGAAGCATTGAACTTCATTTTCTCGGCTCGTTGTAGTGTTGTACGTCACCGCGTTTTTGACGGTCGAAAGTCCAAAGAACTTTTCTGTCACCCGTGTGTATGTAAGGCAAGCTTGAGCGGAATTCCGTCGGAAAAAAAACATCCAAGATTTTTCCGACGGAAATTCCGCTCGTGTGTACGCGGCATAAGTGTAGAAAATATGTTGCTAAATGTTGTACCTTCATTAAATGTAACCATATTGCTACACTTAGAGGCGCCTCTCTTCTCTTTTATACTGAGTTGTGGCATGATGCTACTTGTATATCAAGTCAAAATTTATTTAAAAATTTTGCTGGTCTTGCAAAACGCTCTCAAACCAAGTTACTCTCAAACCAAGGTTTTACTGTACATGAATGATTTGATTGTCTTTCTGGTGAGTGAAACCCCTTAGGGCAGAGGTCTCACGAGGTGTGGTGACGGGAGCCGTGGATTCATTTGGATGTCATTTTGAGAAAATATATTTCCAATGGACTGAGTTTTTCTTACATTGGACAATTTTCTCATGATTATTTAGAGACACGCTGGGTGGAAGTTTTTATCCCATGTAGTGCTGCTAATGTTATAGGATATTTTATCGAATGATTTTAGGATATTTTAAAGCATACAAGTTTTTATGTTTGTATATTTTATAGTAGCGGCTTTTTGTGTTTATTTAGAATACTTTAGAAACAATATACAGCAGTATCAGTTATATCTATGTGTGCTGGGAGAGAGGATTGTTTGGACTGAGGTTGATTGATCCACTTGTGTTTTACACCCATGTACATTGCCACTTTATACAGACAGGGGACCATCACCTACCAACATGGCTTTGGAGTGTACCAGAAAACTGGGGTACCCAGAGGATGCCCACACCAAGAGAACATTAAAACTCCATGCAGATAGCTTCCTGGCCCAGATTCAAACCAAGTGAGGCAAGTGCCAACCACTAACCTACTGTTCTCCCTAAATACCTGTATATACTGACCACTAACCTACTGTTCTCCCTATATACCGACCACTAACCTACTGTTCTCCCTATATATCTGTATATACTGAACACTAACCTACTGTTCTCCCTATATATCTGTATATACTGAACACTAACCTACTGTTCTCCCTATATACCTGTATATACTGACCACTAACCTACTCTTCTCCCTATATATGTGTATATACTGACCACTAACCTACTGTTCTCCCTATATATCTGTATATACTGACCACTAACCTACTGTTCTCCCTATATATCTGTATATACTGAACACTAACCTACTGTTCTCCCTATATACCTGTATATACTGACCACTAACCTACTGTTCTCCCTATATATCTGTATATACTGAACACTAACCTACTGTTCTCCCTATATACCTGTATATACTGACCACTAACCTACTGTTCTCCCTATATACCTGTATATACTGACCACTAGCCATTGGCTCCCCCTGCTGCCAATCACAGCCAGTGAAGAGGGAGCGAGGAGCAGGGTCGAGCCACGTGTAGGAATGTGCAGCCTATTTTTTCCACTGTAGGTGGCGCTTGACCGCAGCAGCATTGCAGTTGGAGGGGAAGTCAAGAGAAACATGGTCACTCTATGGTTTCTTAGATCACTGGAAAAGCTATCCGATTGGATGCTGCCACCCCATGTGACTCTGGCAGCCATCTTGGGTCAGGCAGAGCCTATTTAAGGCCCTGGGATCCAGTCTTGGCGCTCATCTCATGTGTAGATAGTGTAGGGACAGATCACCCGTCTGGTAGGGAAGGTGATTAGCGTTAGGGACAGGTTCCAGATGGGTAAGGAAGGGATAGGGATGCGCTATCCTCCCTGGAGACCTCCCCATTTGGATACATATAGGTGGGGTGCAGCACAGTGCGGTGGCAATATTACACTCAGTACCAGTGCAACAGGGGACCTCTTCAGGGAGAACCTGATGGTCTCAGAGTTGAGATTCTTTGTTCAGAGGCAGCAGAAGGGGGAGAGCCTCACTCATTTTGTGGTAGCACTCCAGAACCTCTGGAAAGAGCAGCAGAAGAGGGATACACAAGGCTGTGCCAATATCACTGACTCGGATCACCTATTGAGGGACCAGTTCTTGGTCGGATTGAAGGCTGGCCCCAACCAGGAGGGTCCTACAGGAGCAAATCAGAGCACAACTCGCCATCTCTTTTCATGATCTTTTGGTGGAGGCGTTTGCTCTGGAGCAGGAAGATGTGGTAACAGCTGTGGCAGTAACAAAAAGGTATGATCCATGGCACATGAAAGAGGAGGGTCTAGCCCTCTCATTGCTGTTAACCATACACACCACGTTAAGGACATGGCCTCCCAGAAACATGAACAGTCCTCCTCACTCAAACAAGATTCAGCCCCTTCCCTCAGGGGTGAGAACCCATTAAGGAGGGACCCAGAGGAGTACCGGAAGTGCTGGGGGTTTGGCTGCTTTGGATATGTAAGCAAGAACTATGGGTGGCCTGAATTCAAAAGCTCACGCAGGCCGCCGTTATACTAGTGGCTCCCGAGGCAGGGGGACAACCCCCCTGGAACAGTCAACTGAGACCAACTGGATACCTCTTGACCATCCCTTAAGGCAGCCAACCATTTGCCCATCCTGGTTAAAGGTGTCACCTGGATGAGGATCCAGATTGATGATAAAGTCTTGGACTGAGTAGGAGTAGTGGTGACTCACAACCCAGTAGGCTAAGCAGTGCCTACTGTCCTGGGCATGAACGTGTTAAAGGATGTGATCGTGTTAAAGGACCTGGACTTGCCCTGCCAACTGGCCAAGTTTGAACATTCTGGCTGGCGTGCGAGGGGCTCTGGTCTACGAGCTGTGTGGCTTAATGTGATACAGGCCTACAAAGCTCACTGTGAAACAGCCCAAACAAGTGGAAGTCGCCTTTACGCTGCCCAATCAAAAACTACTCCTGGCACCCCTCCAAGACGTAGTCTATTCTCTTCCCATCGGGGCTCACAAGAAATTTCAAGGGACCAAAGTAATGGTGGAGCCCTCTCAGAAAGTGGTGGTGCCAGGGGAGTGGCTAGTTGCCTGCACCTTGTCTAAAGTTCACAAAGGAAAGGTCCTGGTGCAGCTCATGAACCTTGGGACAACCACAGTTTCACTTCCCAACCATGCCACGCTAGCAGACCTGTACATAGTGCTCGGAAGCTCAACCCAGAGTCGAAGACATTTGTGCTCTACTACAAGCAGCCATTACTTTTTTGGATGAGTCACAATACAAGCTGCTGCTGGAAAAGCTGGACATTCCCTTTTCGGGACAATCCCCTACCGCAATAAAGGCTGCTTCACCAACTGCTTGAAAAGCATCTACTGGTTTTTACAGCCACCTTAGAAGACCATGTCTACACCGAGGCCTTCCGTCACCCAATCCATACGAGAGATGCTCCAGCCATTCGGGAGCAATACCGTCATATTCCACCAGCTCATCTCTTTGTTGCTCTGTTCTCTCCTCTTATCATCATGTCCATACCTCCCAACTTTTTGAGAAGGGAATGAGTGACACCTATTAGCAAAAGTATGTAGGTATAGGACACTCACACACCCTGCCACACCAGCTTAGAGGAGAATTATACATTAAAAAAAAAGATTAGTTAAGCCCACAAGTGCTTTTTTTTACCACTACTAGTGCTTTATATCGGCTTTTGACATTTACAAATGCAGCAGTTTAGAAATTGGACGAAAGGTTCTAAATATCTAAATAGTGCATTTTATATACAACTATATAGATCAGACCAAAATGAGGGACGGAGGGACTTTGTTCAAAATCAGTAACAGTCCCTCAAAATCAAGGACAGTTGGGAGCTATGGCATGTCCTTTGTCAGCATGAGCAATGCAGAACAACTGACTAGCATCTTGTGTTGCTTAACCCTCCCCCTAGTACGAGCTCTGCTGTACAGGGAATTGCAAGAACCTGATATCAGATAAAAATGGCACGTACTTGCCCAGCTTGCATTAATAAAAATATGTTTAATGATATACACTATAGTCAAAAGTATTGGAACGCTTGACTTTAAACGCACATGAACTTTAATGGCGTCCCAGTCTTAATCCGTAGGGTTCAATATTGAGATAGCCTACCCTTTGCAGGTATAAACTCTTCTGGGAAGGCTGTTCACAAGGTTTAGGAGTGTGTCTATGGGAATGTTTGACCATTCTTCCAGAAGCACATTTGCGAGGTCAGGCACTGATGTTGGATGAGAAGGCCTGGTTCACAGTCTCTGCTCTAATTCATCCCAAAGGTGCTCTGTCGGGTTGAGGTCAGGACTCTTTGCAGGCCAGTCAAGTTCCTCCACCCCAAACTCGCTCATCCATGTCTTTATGGACCTTGCTTTGTGCACTGGTGCGCAGTCATGTTGGAACAGGAAGAGGCCATCCCCAAACTGTTCCCACAAAGTTGGGAGCATGAAATTGTCCAAAATGTCTTGGTATGCTGACGCCTTAAGAGTTCCCTTCACTGGAACTGAAGGGGCCAAGTCCAACCTCTGAAAAACAACCCCCCACACCATAATCCTCCCTCCACCAAGTGATTTGGACCAGTGTACAAAGCAAGGTCCATAAAGACATGGATGAGTGAGTTTGGGGTGGAGGAACTTGAATGGCCTTGACTTGGTCCCTTAGTTTGAACTCTTAAGGCTTCAGAATACCAAGACATTTTGGACACTTCCATGTTCCCAACTTTGTGGGAATGGTTTGGGGACGGCCCCTTCCTGTTCCAACATGACTGCGCACCAGTGCACAAAGCAAGGTCCATAAAGACATGGAGGAGCGATTTTGGGGTGGAGGAACTTGACTGGCCTGCACAGAGTCCTGACCTCAACCCAATAGAACACCATTGGGATGAATTAGAGCGGAGACTGCCAGCCAGGCCTTCTCATCCAACATCAGTGCCTGACCTCACCAATGCTCTTCTGGAAGAATGGTCAAACATTCCCATAGACACACTCCTAAACCTTGTGGACGGCCTTCCCAGAAGAGCTGAAGCTGTTATAGCTGCAAAGGGCGGAGCCAACTCAATATTGAACCCTACGGACTAAGACTGGGATGTCATTAAAGTTCATGTGCGTGTAAAGGCAGGCGTCCCAATACTTTTGACAAAATAGTATATTTAATGAAACAGAGCTGCATTCATTTGTGTCTTTTATATCTGCCTGGAGATAATGATTACACTATGAGAATCATACTAAGGCTCTTTTGTACATTGCTCATTCTAGCAGATTCTTAGTAGCGGATATTCTCTACAGCAAATTAGTGCAGCACTCAAATCCCCCAACCTGGGAACACAATAGATGATTATGCTCCAAGCATGTATGTAATAATACACGTTACAAACACAACAGGAGTGCTTCCAGCAAATAGTACAAACAAGTTTTTCATCATTACCCCGCGATTATGATCCTATACCGCAAGATTGCGATTTACTCAGCGCGCTTTTCACAGAATAACAACTTAATTTATTATATTACAGGTCTCTAGCCTCTAACTAGAAGAAGTGAAATAAATGCTCATTCCTACAATAAAGCGCATTCATTGCCCCAACAAATACAGAATTCTCAGAAGAAGCCATTAGCTGTCTAGAGGAAGACTCACATTGATATATTTTGATCACTAAGTAAGATTGTATAGATTAGATCTTTATCTGGTAGAGCCGCTTTACATTGGAAACACTGTTTAAGTATCTATAGTATATGGTGCTACGCTGTTAATAAAATGAAAATAAATAAAACCAAATAAAATGAACTAGACAATATATGTTAAAAGATGTCCAAACAGTAAAAAAAAAAAAAATCAATAAAGTGCTAAAGATAGCAGTATGCACGTGAAAAAAAGGTAAATAAAGTGCTGTATTCCCTCTCCAGCTGAGTGCAGGTATAACATATAAAGTGGCTTCACCTCTTTTGCGCAAACAGATTGTGCAAATAAATGCAATGTGCAAAGTGACTTCTCCTCTTCTGTGCAACACACTTCATTGTAGGATGGCCTCTTACCTTACAGCTGTAAGGTAACAGCATATATATGTAATAGTGAAGATCAATGGTGTTCACAATGCTGGCTTCTTTTATCCTAATAACATGCTCTCAGTATAAAGGCACAGGTCTGTTTCTTTAAAGCTGGTGTTTAGCAGTAGTATTTCTCTCCCAATGGATATATATATATATATATATATATATATATATATATATATATATATATATATATATATATATATATATATATAATATAAAGGAAGAAGAAGGGGGGATTCCGAATAGTGTAGTATTTCAATCCAATATTTTTTTATTTTTTATTTTTTTTAAACAGCTAAAGTACTCACATTTCTACTCGAGTTAAAAAAAATACACCACGAACTGCGAGCTCGTTCGCTGATGCCCCCTGATGAAGTCACGCGACCGTGACGATACGCGTAGGGACGGACATGCACCGGAAGTGACATCAGCGGACGAGCTCGCTGCTCGTGGTGTATTGTTTTTAACTTGTGTAGAAATGTGAGTATTTTAGCTGTTTAAAAAAAAAAAAAAATGGATTGAAATACTACACTATCCGGGATCCCCCCTTCTTCTTCCTCTATATTATATATATATCCAGCTTAGACGGGGATGGGGTAAACAGTTCAATCTCTGTATTTGCGGACCATACTAAGCTAAGCAGGGCAATAACTTCTCCGCAGGATGTGTAAACCTTGCAAAAAGATCTGAACAAATTAATGGGGTCGGCGACTACATGGCAAATGAGGTTCAATGTAGAAAAATGTAAAATAATGCATTTGGGTTGCAAAAATATGAATGCAATCTATACACTGGGGGGAGAACCTCTGGGGGAATCTAGGATGGAAAAGGACCTGGGGGTCCTAGTAAATGATAGGCTCAGCAATGGCATGCAATGCCAAGCTACTGCTATCAAAGCAAACAGAATATTGGCATTAAAAAGGGGATCAACTCCAGAGATAAAACGATAATTCTCCCGCCCTGTATACCGTAAGCACTCGGAGCCCAGGAGAGACAAACTGATTGGTGCTTTCTTACATTTTGTCCCCTCATAAAAGGGGTCTCATAAAATCAATTGATGCCAAGGATCTTGGAACTCGTCCCTGAGGATTCCAACACTGGGAAATGCCACTAATGGATCCCCTTTTATTGTACATGGACTATACCTTTGCAGGTATGCCGGGGCAGCACATAGCCTGAGTTAGGATTTGGGATGTATGAGAAATATTTTTTTGTGCATGTTGGATTTTGTTTTTTTTTTGGCACTTTTCTAATTAAAGCTTTAAATCCTTGTTCCCGTCTGGTCTGAAGTTATTCAAGGTGTGTAATGCAAGCAACCGGCACCTTTCTACAGGTCGGGTCATTGAGGTATTTAGGGTTATGAAGACATCAGTACCAAAGCTGATGTAGTGTGCAGATACAAGTGGTTACCTAGAGTAACAGAAGTTGACCAAGCAGCCTGTCATGAAGCTTGTGCCTGAGGCAGTCGCAGGTGGGGTGGCCTCTTGCAGGAGGGAAATGTTGTCAGCACTCTCTCCATGAGTGATTGGTCTCCCATAGCTTTTTTCCTAATCGATATCCAGATGTCACATGACCCAGCTCTTTCCCAGCCAGTCTGCAGGGAAGTATAAGCAGGAGGAGCTCTGGAATAATGAGTAAAAATAAATAATTGATATCAATAAACTGTTGTAAATTGTTATACAAATATTTGGAATTAAATCTTTATTATTTTTTGGCAATAACATGGTATGGGGAAGAATACAAGGGAGGTGAAGCCTCCATTAATCTACATTTAATATCTCGCTCTTTCCTCTATAACTCTCCTCTACTGCTATTTTGTGTTTAGCTAGTTAGTGGCATGGAGGAGGAAGGGGGGAGTGAGCTGTCATTTACCACATGTGTGACTCTATAGTCACATGGGCTGCTCAGATGTGATAGGGAGGAAATGCTCAGCATAGAAACTCACCGAAAACTGAGCATGTGCAGAGCTGCCACTACAGCTGCAAACTCCCTAGCTGAATTGGGGACATGGACAGAAGGTGAAGATAGAGAACAGCGGGATCAACCAGGTTGTTTGCAGAATACAGAAAACAAATCTCATAGTGACTGTGTGAATGTGAACAGCATGTAATACACCATTTATTGATCTTTATTTTTATGATGTGAGTTTAGTGATAGTTTAAGTTAGCTCTCTTCTCTTGAAATGCTCTATACTCCTGGAGGACTCTGCTTGTTCCTTGAACTCTCCTCTCCTGAAATACTCTGCTCTGCTGGAGGACTCTGCTCCTTCCTCTATAACCCTCCTCTCCTAGAATACTCTGCTCTGCTGGAGGACTCTGCTCCTTCCTCTATAACTCTCCTCTCCTGAAATACTCTGCTCTGCTGGAGGACTCTGCTCCTTCCTCTATAACTCTCCTCTCCTAGAATACTCTGCTCTGCTGGAGGACTCTGCTCCTTTCTCTATAACTCTCCTCTCCTGAAATACTCTACACTGCTGGAGGACTCTGCTCCTTCCTCTATAACTCTCCTCTCCTGAAATACTCTGCACTGCTGGAGGACTCTGCTCCTTCCTCTATAACTCTCCTCTCCTGAAATACTCTGCTCTGCTGGAGGACTCTGCTCCTTCCTCTATAACTCTCCTCTCCTGAATTACTCTGCACTGCTGGATGACTCTGCTCCTTCTTCTATAACTCTCCTCTCCTGAAATACTCTACACTACTAGAGGACTCTGCTCCTTCCTCTATAACTCTCCTCTCCTGAAATACTCTGCTGGAGGACTCTGCTCCTTCCTCTATAACTCTCCTCTCCTGAAATACTCTGCTCTGCTGGAGGACTCTGCTCCTTCCTCTATAACTCTCCTCTCCTGAAATACTCTGTACAGCTGGAGGACTCTGGATCCCAATCATCACTCATAAAGACCGGCATTAGCCATTGGTCCATTGATCTTTCCATCTGCAGTCATGCATCAGTATTTCCAGGCACCACAATTACACAACAAGCAGCAGCCGGCTCAATCACGTTAAACTCACATCATCCTCCAAACGAGGATAATAGGCCACTAATGAGATTGAGGGATGCGTCCCGATAAGCCTAAGCCTGATAATGACTCTCCGGTATTATTAAACTGTTCAGCTCACCTCATCTCTTAACGAGACACTTACTGTAATATGTGTCTGAGGAGAAGACTTGTTTAGAAGCTTGCTCATGGTGTATAAATCGCTGATACTCTTTTAATGTCCACTTCCAATGCAGAGTAATTCATCTGAATGGGCCTCCCACCGCTCGTAAAAGGCGCCAAAGAAGCTCATGTAGCAAATTGTGGCGTTGGGGGGGCGATGCAATATTTGCTATGATTTTGGTGTGTTTTGTCGCTCGACAATCGCGGCACAATCGAAACCGCGTTTGGGGTGCCATTATGTAATAATGGCACCCCAAACGCGCCCTGTGTTTTTCGGCGATTCTGGAAACGTGAGAAGAATCACGCGATTCCAGTACGCTCAGGTGTGAATGGAGCCCCAAAGTATAACTGAAGACATGTGAAGTTCCAAGACAAAATCCTTTCTATCTCTTACCACAGCAAGTCCTCTGGTACTCTCTTGGTGATTGATGTATGTCATTGCTGTGGAATTGTCCGACTGAATGCGGATTGGATGATCTTCCAGCTGGAAAGTCCAGCTTTGCAGGGACAACCAAACTGGTTGGCGCTCCAGAATGTTGATTGGGTGACGGGATTCCTCTGGAGCAGCTTTCTCATCCTTTTTACCCCAGAGGAATCCTTGAAATAATTCTCAGATCTCAGGGAACCCCTGGTAAGATTCGTTCCAGGGCCGCAAAAGGGGCAGCTGCTCTGGGCTCAGTCATTGATCCAAAGTTCCAAAGCAACCTCCAAAGCAGCTGGAACTTTTAGCCCATGCTACCCCTCAAATAGCATACATGCCCATGATGGCCTAGTCCTGGAATCACAGCGTTGGGCTCACTAGTGTTGTTTCGCAAGTTGATCAGATAAGCAACTGTGGTTCCCTGGCCCTCTCTCTGCCTCTTCGGCCTGGCAGCTCTGTGGCTTTTCTGGTGGCAGCGGGAGTACCTTCTGCATTAGGGACACTTGTGTTGATGACATTGATGGGCAGCTGCACTGCCCCGAACCTTTCTCTTCACCTCTGGCAGCTTACTCTATACAAAGGAGTAGAGAGGGGCATCTGTGCCAGGAAGCCACCAGTTTCAGTACACATGCATGCCAAGTAAGCGTACTGAAGCCAGTGCCTTCCAAGCACAGATGCCCCTCCCCAGTCCCTACTCCACTGTATAGCATAAGCTTCCAGGAGTGAAGAGTTTTGGGACAGCCCGGTTGCCCATCAATATCATTAACACAAGTGACCCTAATGCAGCTACACAAGATTCTGCGTGGACTCTGCCCTCTGTGTACTCCCGCCATCACCAGAGAAGGCACAGTAGCCTGAGAAATGGAATGGTATGTGGCCATGGGATATTAAACAGAAAGTAAAGATAGGGGGGGGGTTCAGATGTGTGTGTGAGGGAGAGGGGTACATAAATGTGTTGGGGGGTACAGAGATGTGCAAGGGGGTATGGAGGTGTGTTGGGGGTGGAGGAGATGGGTGCACAGATGTGCTGGGGGAGTACTTATATGTACTGGGGGGGGGGGTGCAGAGGAATTCTGAGAGTATGGAGACTTGCAGGAGGTACAGAGATGTGCAGAGGGTATGGAGGGGTACCGGGGGTGCAGAGATGTGCAGGGGAGTACATAGATGTGGTGTCAGGTCACTTGAGTCCACGTGACAGATGCACACCGTTGGAGTCAGGAGTGCACCGCTAAGGTAGTGGACCCTACGGCTGACTGCTGCGGATGGAACTCTGGGTGGTTCAGGAAGGCTGGTCTACTGCAGAAGAACATGGATCCCACTGGGAGCTAGAGCATAAGATTCCTCAGGGCGTGGAGTCTAAGAGCCAGCAGGTGTTCACCAGAGCCTCTAGTGGTGAGGATGGACTGCGCTGCAACTGACTTCAGGTCGCAGCCCCCAGGGCCTCCCAGCTCACGCTGACGGTAGGCTACAGGAGGACAGAGAGGAAGCAGCAGCCCAGGACAACAAGGGATAGTAAGGAGATAAGCAAAAGGTCAGGGCGACTAGCAGACAAGGATAGACAGGGAACACGCCAAAAGGTCAGGGTCACAAGCAAGCAGGGATAGGCAAGAACAAGCCAAGATCGGTAACTGGAATTGTAGAAGACACAGCAAGTCGCACACAAAAGCTAAACACACAATGGTTGATCAGCAGGGCTGGCTTGCAGTGCACAGGTTAATATAGAGTTCCCTGATAGGAGCTGGGGTGGAGCTATGCTTTGAGGAGAGATTATTTAAGCAGCCAGGTGCGAGTGGCTGGCCTCCTAATCTGAACACATGGAGAGGTAAGCTGACAGACAAACACTACTGCATAACCATGACATGTGGTGGGGGGTGCAGAGACTTGCTAGGGGTAGGGAGGTGTGTTGGGGATAAAAGGTGTGCTGGGGCTTACAGAGGATGCTGGGAGGTGCAGAGGTGTGTGTGTGTGAGGGGGGTTGTGCAGGACGGCGGAGAGATGAGCAAGAGTGTACGACGATGTACCGGTGGATATGGAAAAGTGCAAAGGTGTGCTGGGGGGTGCAAAAGCAGCCTTCTAGGTACAAAGATGTGCTGGAAGGTACATTGACGTGCTGGGGGTACATTGGTATGCTAGGGGTACAGAAATATGCTTGTGGTGGAGAGTGAAATTGCAGGGGGGTGGGTCAAGGAAAAGTTTGCCCAGGGTCCAAAGAATATTAAAGATGGCCCTGATTAGTTCCTTAGGGTTCATTGGGAAAATGCCCCTTACATTGGTGGTGGTAAGTCAGAAGAATGCTACCATCACAGGGGTGGCCATAATAACCCCCCATGCAGTCATGCCGCTGGCTACCATTAGCATTGGTCCTGGTACTATGCAGGCACCATCAGATGGGAGCACAGTTAGCCACAGCTCAAGGAACCCATAGCCAACACTGGAGGAACCCTGGTTGAGAATGGCCGCTGTGAAGTCCTCTGCACTTGACAAGGCACCAAGGACTCCTTCCCTGCCCATCAGGCTGCCATTTGTTGTGAATATCTTCCAAGAGACTGGGATAAAGTGTTTCCCCAACTCCAGAGCTGGATTTCTAAGCCACTAGCCCAGAGACAACCTGGTTTGTCTAGAGACTGAATTGACTTGCCATGATGACTGCATTTAGGGTTCTAGAGTAGAATTGAATAAATGGGACTGCCTCAAAAAAGGCTACCGTCAGCCCCAGGACTGTTAACCAGAAGCAAAGAGTAGGACGACTCCTGGACTGAAGAGTTCAAGTCTGGTGGTGAAAACAAAGTTCAGGCCTTCGATGTTGTCCTCAAATTTGGGTAGATTTAGGATTCCATTGTGTATCCCTTTATAAAATTCAGTCTGCTCTATAACACCTCCATCAGAATTGTACCCATTCTTCCCAATATCGAGGTACAGGGGTTGGACAAAAATATGGAAACACTAGATAAAAGAACAAAATCATTACCTAAAATGGTGTTTGATGGCCTTTGGCATCCAAGACAGCCTGAATTCTACTGGGAATTGACAAATATGTCTTGGATGGTGGATAATGGAACCTGATACCACTCTTCATGCAAAAAAAACATTTCAGTTCTTACAGAGATGCCGGAGGTGGAGAACGAGCCCGAACCTTGTTCTACAAAATTGACCATAGTGGCTCTGTGATATTGAGGTCCGGCAACTGCGGCACCCAGGGAAGGTGAGACTTCGACTGCATGCTCGAAAAATCACGATTTGACAACACCAGCTGTGTGAATGTGAGCATTATCGTCTTGGTAAATGCCACTGTCCACGGGAAACAATGTCTGCACCATGGGGTGCACATGGTCAGACAAAATGTGTACATAGTTGCTTGCAGTGACTCTACTTTTCAAGGTGATGATGGGGGATAGAATAGAGAATAGTGGCGATAGAAGTTTCAAGGCCCCCTTGATTTCAATTGGGGCTGTTTTGTGATGGGTCAAAAAAGGTCAGCTGACTGGGAATGTTCTGAAAGTTCTGAGGAGTCCTCTAGGATAGGTCAGTTAAGGTCACTTGACCCCCCAGAATATTCCCAGGACCCCTACTTAAGCAGGATTCTGAGGGAGGTCTTTGCCAGTCAGAGGGATATTTGAAGAGTGCTCCATGGATTTGGTTTACAGTTTTAAAGTATGTCTTGATTAAGAGAGTTATGGTGAATTGTTAATAGTTTATATTTGTGAAAACCAATAAACAAGGCCAGGGCCGTTATTAATCCAGTTTGGTTTGCCCCGTGTTTTTTGTATGTTTGAGGTCTATGCCGCCTACCGTCCCACGTTACATCACTTCCGCTTTCAACGTGAAACATATCGCCACTTCCACACCTGCAGATCATGTAGCGTTTCCATATTTTTGTCCAACTTCTGTAGATGTATTCATAGTTCTCATTTACCACAGCCAGCAAAATTATACTGAAGAATCCCTTCTAGTTGTAATAATAGGACTCAGAATTTAGTGGAGGGCTTAGTGTTACGTGCTTACCATCTATGGATCCACGACAATGTGGGAAATGCCAGTGTTAGTTAATCCGCCAATTTCGTTCCACTCCGCAGAATTTGATGGAAACTAAAAAAAAGTATGAAGGCACATCAAAAATATAAATGGGTTTAAGCTGAATTCTGATACAAGGTAAGGACATGAATATTGCAGTCAAGACAACTTTTTGATCTAGAACTTCAGGTAGACGCTAGCAGAAATAAAATATTTAAACTAATATATTTTTTTTTAATCAAAATTTAAATTTAAATTTAAAGCACTATACCTTTATGTAGTCATCCTGTAGGACTTTGATGATCGCTCTGCAGGTCTCCAGATTTATTACTCCTTGGGCTTGTGAGATGCCAGTAGTAAATTTCAGATCCTTTAGGCTTTTCCCTGTGGCCAGGTAACGCAACGTGTCAATCAACCTCCGTTCTGCGCTTATTGCATCTCGCAGAAAAGTGTTCTGCTTGGTGATGTGTGGCTTCACTGCAGTCAGGAGTAGATTGAAGCAATCATCAGTCATTCTTGAATAATTTCTGAAATCATCAGGGTTGTTCTCGTGTAATTCTCTCAACAGTGACATATAAGAGAACTGGTCTCGCTTTAGTAGCCATTTTTTTTGCACCAGGTTCTCCTTTTTCTCTTCTTTCGAAGCTGCTTCTGTATTGCCAGAACTCCAAGTCCAACTATTGAAATAGCTGAGGATTGGAACTCTGGAATATCTACTTGCCAACCAGCGACGTACTGGTACATCGCTAGACTTCAAGTAAACATACTGAGATGATGCCTGCAGCCAGTACAGTTTTTTGGAGTCGTAGGTTGGCTTTCTTGTAAAAGCATTCCTAGTGGCTAACTGGCTGCTGGATTGCTTTTACAAGCAGCAGGAAAGGACGTACCACCCCCCTCCCGCCACCTTCCACCACTTGACCGGGATCTCCCGTCCCACTGGCAGTCCCTATCAACCAGCTGGTGCTTGTGCTGGCTGATCACAAAGCCCAACACAGACCAGGTGGGCTCTGTGATGTCACATCACTTCCGGGTTACCCAAATGTAAACATTTTTTAAATATCAAAAGCATTTGATCACATTGATCTTCCCATTTGAATGCTTTTAAGTGCAGAGGAGGGATCTGGGGTCTTAAAGACTCCCCTGGGGGACGCCAGGGTGGGGGTGGCGGCAAAATCCGGATCCCCAGCCACTCGCTGGAGATTCAGATTTTTAAAATACCTGCAGAGCCGGTGTCGCCATAAGGTAGCATAGGGGCCTTATGGTGCCAGGCTAGGGTGGGCGGTAAAATGCACCTGTGAAGATATGCCTGCACAAACAATTCACCCTCTCCATCCATTCCGTTAGCCTCCTTTTCTAAAGCCTCCGTGATGGTAATCTAACTGTGAGCACCATGGGCTCCCTGTATGATCAAAGTGCTCCACTGCCTCCCTCCTCCTGGCCCATCAGGGATCTTTTATGAGAGGACAGGCAGCAGTGCTGCTCTTCCCGAGGTGAGGTCACCACCGCTGTTCACTCAGGTGGAAGAACAGGCAGCACACTCAGTCACATGAAATAAAAATAAAAACTTTGAATCTGCTATCAAGTTTATATTGCATTGTGTACACAGGGGAACAGAGGTGGGGGGTACAGAGGGGAACAGATGTGTGGGATACAGAGGTGCAGGGGGGAGAGTACAGATGTGCGGGTGGGGGGTGCAGAGGGAAACAGGGGTGCAGGGGGGGAGTACAGAAGTGCGGGTGGATGGGTGAAGAGGGAAACAGGTGTTCAGGGTGGTAAAGTGGTGAAGCAATTGGGGAGATCTGAGGTGTGAAGGTGAAAGAATTGTGGTGATCTTTTTGCAGAGCTTTTTGCAGGTAAAAAAATGTGCATTTATTATTATTTTACTAGGAGCCTGTAAGGCATTGTCAGTGTATCTGTCTGCTCATACGTACAGGCAGTTACACAGTTAGCCTGTCCATATACTACCCTAGTCTGTCCATATACTACCCTAGCCTGTTCATGCCTGACAGCGGAGCTGGCCGTAACCTCTAGCAACCAATGGGTGAGCAATAATGATGTGCTGTAACCACTAGCAACCAGTGAGTGGTAATGATGTGCAGTAATCGCTAGCAACCAATTAGTGAGTGGTAACAATGTGCAGTAACCTCTAGCAACCAATAGGTGAGCAGTAATGCGCATTAACCTCTAGGCAACAATCAGGGAGTGGTAAAGATATGCAGTAACCTCTAGCAACCAGTGAGTGGTAATGGTGTGTAGTAACCTCTAGCAACCAATGGATGAGCAGTAATGATGTGCAGTAGCCTCTAGCAACCAACCAGTAAGCAGTAGGGATGTTCATAACTTCTAGCAACCAATGGGTAAAAGCGAATGATGTGTAGTAACCTCTAGCAATTAATGGGTGAATGGTAAGGATGTGCAGTAGCCTTTAACAACCAGCCAGTGAGCAGAAATGTTGTGCTGTAAACTCTAGCACCTAATCATTGAGCTGTTATGTGTGCTGTAACCTCTGCAACCAATCGCAACTGCTTCCTGATCTGCTGCAGTAAACTGACTTTGAGTCTAGCTGACATTTATCGTATGCCACAGGACCAGGTGGAGAGCAAAATGGGGGGGGCTGGGGGGGCGTAAGAAAATGTTTTCCCAGGGTCCAATCAATAATCAATAATAATCAATAAAAATAATAAAGACAGCCCTGACCCTAGCCTGTCCGTATACTACCCTAGCCTGTCCATATACTACCCTAGCCTGTCTATATACTGCCCTAGCCTGTCCATATACCTGTGGACCACGGCTGGCGTGAGGAAGCGAACTGGTGTCACCACTATTTGTCTTCAGGCCGGGTCCAGAGGCGCAGGTGCGGGCCTGTGGACCATGGCTGAAGAAATAGGTGGAGAGGTGCTGCAAAAATCTCCACCATGCCACCTCCACCATATACATGGGCAGGGCAAAGACTGTGGAGTCAGGGACAGAGCTAATCGGGGCGGCACCCCAATGAGGTTTTGCCTAAGGTGTGGAAAAACCCTTGCACCAGCCGTAGATATTATAAATGGCGACTTTGAGCTTCCACGAGAACTGGATTCCATTTTGTGATGTAGTTGTTTCCGGAAAGGTGACAATCAGAGAGTCATTCATTGAAGGTGAAAGGAGCTGATTTTCCTGTGCATAGGGAACCGGTAATGTGTTCTGATTATCTGCTTTAATATGTGCATATGTTACGGGCGTTGAATATGCGTCTCCTTCTGCTGCGGGAATGAAGAGCCGCTAATCAGAGAACACCGCTTTCCATGCCATGTGCAATCTCAAGTTCTTGTGATCTCTATTTCATGCAAGAAGCGGAGAGAAATAAGAATGAGGTCCAAGATTCTAGAAAGTCACAAATAATGAATAGAGAATTAAATGCAGGTGTTACCAATGGTGAGAATCAGTTGGTGTGCAGAGGATGACAGAGGTTTATAGTGAACTTGGCATCATGTCCATTTTTATGTTAAAGACCTACTCCTGGCAAAATACAATATGACCCTCTCATCTCCCCAACCCATTCTGCAGGAATTAACTGTTCCTTACCTAGTACAGCAACTATATACTAATATATATATATATATATATAATACTCACCTAAGACCACTATCTAGGTCCCTCACCAGTGTCATTTCTGGGTGCGGGGATCACTAATCCAGCACTGCAGTTGGTCCTTCGCTGGTCAGTTCACTAGCAATGAAGTCATTCTTCTTCTGGGTCCTGGGAGAACCCTGTGTCAGGGCTGGGCTCAGCCCTTCCTTCTCTGAGCTGGCTGCTCACCCGTCGGCTAATTGCCAGCTCTCTCCACAGTTACTCACCTGTTGATGATATCCTGCTCGTCATTCCTGCCTACTTAAGCTGTCCAGACCAAAGGATCTCTGCCTTTGCCTTGGTCAACATCACAGAAACTATCTCCTGCGTTCCTGTTTAAAGACTTTCTTGGCTGACATCCCTTCTGGCTCCAGATCCTGCTTGCTGTTCCACTACATCGATCCCTGACTTCTGGCTTGGCTGACTATACGTTCCGGTTACTGAACTTTGGCTATGTTTTGACTACGTTTGTTCTTTTTACTTTTATTATTAGTGTAATTTAACTGTACTTCTGTCTCGGCCTGATTTCATGGTTTCTGACACCCTGCCACTGGGCAGCAATGTGGCAGCGATGTGGACATGTAAAGAAGGACTCGTGGATGGTCATGTGGAGGATCTCATGACCACGACTTTCGGTAAGTAAAATGGGCATTTACCTGGATTTTTTTTTTACTACCAGCATTGAGTTAGAGAAGGGTGGGAGGTAGGATGGCTTTATCCAGGAGATAGGTTTTAAGTGCACATGCATGCTTAGTAATGTGTCAGCACAACACTTCCTGGTATTTATTAGTTCCCGCAGGATGGCACCATTCTTGGTCAGTCATCAGCCCAGGTCTCCATCAACTTTCTGACACAATCATGTCAATTCCAGTGTTTGTGCAGTTCTTGGCCCCTGCTACAGCGTCTCACCTTGAGATTTGCTACAAAGTTATAATATACAGTATGAGTCATCACAGGTGGACAGGAGACTGCAGAAATGTTTTTTTCTGCCTGCAGCAGACTGATGGCATCACCAGGGGTGGACTGACTCATGGGGCCCCCGGGCACTAGGATTTATGGGGCCCCCCAGGCAATCAGAGATTATGGGGCCACACAGTATACACACACGCACACAGTATACAATCACACAGTATACACATACCCTGTTTCCCCGAAAATAAGACCTAGCGTGATTGTAAGTGATGGCTGCAATATAAGCCCTACCCCCAAATAAGCCCTACCCTGTTTCCCCGAAAATAAGCCCTACCCTGATAATAGGACCTACAAGGACTTTAACTAGGGCTTATTTGGGGGGTAGGGCTTATATTGAAGCCATCACCCACAATCACGCTAGGTCTTATTTTGGGGGAAACAGGGTACATGTACACACAGTATACACAGACATGTTTCTATTGGCTCAGAATGTACTGTAGAGGTGGGGCAGCTATAATCTCGGGATTTTTAGACCAAAAGGATGTCGGTAAGGGACATTTCAGAGACAGATGTAAAAAAACCACTGATTTTTACATACTGTCCCTGGTTTTACTGAGGCTGGCAACCCTGATGGGGCCCCCTAGTGGCCCGGGGGCCCTCGGGCAGTGCCCGAGTGGCCGAATGGTCAGTCCGCCCCTGAGCATCACCCCAGCCTAGGCAAAGTCACTGACTGAAGTTCAAGTTTTTTTAAGTATAGAAAGTGAAGTTTTTTTTAAAAATGAAGCCGTTGCTGTAGATTGTTAAGAATGTATTCAGACAGACTGAGGTCCACTTGAAGCAGGGATGAAGTGGGACTGTAAAGACGAGTCTTCTCTACTGATAGTCTACAAATGCCTGCATATCGACAAATACCACAATAGATGAAGGTCGCATCAAAGATCACTTCAGGATGAACACTGCAATAAACAATGAAAGGATGTACTCTCTGGCAGCATGCTGTACATTCCTTGTATATATATATAGTGGTGTGCATTCATCTGATTTAGTGCCAGTTCTCCTGAAAACTCTACAAACCTGCAGGTGATTCTACAAGGTCACATCGTCACAGACAATACAAACCCATCACATAAATAGGTTTAATGTCGGTGCAGGCGGTAAACGTGGTAGCCGTGCCAATCCTGCCTCTAAATCTGTACACAGAGACATTGAACCAGCTGCATGCCATTCACTGAGCTCTACTAACGACCTCATATGTCTTCTGCGCGAGAGAACAGGCACGCTCCGCTCCCACACTACCAATAGGCTTCCCTCTGTACCTCTACATAGACTCACTTCAGGGATGGAGATCAATCCCATTCTTCAAAACTCGCAATGTGACTAGTACTCTGAAAAATAAATGTATCTGAGAGGCTCGTTTACACTTGGTTCAAAATGTGGCATTGGACACACTTTTTTAAAGCATTCTGGATGCCAATCAAAGCGCCTCTGCCTAAATAAAATGGATACCTTACAGTCCTGTTTGCTTTGTTTCGCTTCAAAAATGATCACCCATGTCGCTTTCTTGGTGCTTCAAAGGGTGTCCAAAGCCTCCATAGAAGTCTAGGACAACGCTCGCGTACAGCACTTGCAGCTTTTTAGGAGCCTTTATTCAGCTACAGCTTAGCTTTGTTTTGGATGTATTGCAGGTATGAGATATCCCAGGATGCACTGGGAAACCAACAAGCGAACCGGAAAGACGTCATCAGCAGTCACTTTTGGTTCATGTGTATATATCCAGAGAGTGTCTGGTGCTGGTGTGCAGCGTGGAGCAGCAGGAAGGTGAGCAGTGTTCAGACTGTAGCGGAGCAATTGGCAAATAACACATATAGTGCGCAACATGGGAACGCTATAGCAGAAGATGATCGGGGACCAGAGAAAGGACTGTGCGGTGGAGGATCAGCAGAGCTGTGGGACTAGAGCAGTAGAAACTAGCAATGTCACACGTGGTGAGTAGCGTGGGGAGCAATATAGTGGGAGGTGAGTGGAGACTGGAGAGAGAAAGTACTGAGTGGCAGAGAATCAGGCAGAGCTGAGGGACCAGGGCGGGAGAACATAGCAAATGTCACACATGGTGCGCAGCATTGGAGCAATATAGCGGGAGGTGAGCGGAGACTGGAGAGAGAGAGGAGGATCAGCAAACCAGAGGATCAGCAGAGCTTTGAATTACTATTGAGTGGGGGATTAGCAGAGCTGGGGGTTCCTACTAAGTGAAGGATCAGCAGATATACCGGTTACTACTGAACGGGGCATCAGCAGAGCTAGGGGTTATTACTAAGTGAAGGAACAGCAGAGCTGGGGGTTCCTACTAAGTGAAAAATTAGCAGAATTGGGGTTTACTACTGAGTGAAGGATCAGCAGAGCTAGAGGTTTCTACTGAGTGGGTGATCAGCAGTGCTGGGGGTTACTACTGAGCAGGGGATCAGCAGACCTGGGAGTTACTACTGAGCAGGGGATCAGCAGACCTGGGGGTTACTACTGAGCGGAGGATCAGCAGAGCTGGGGGTTACTACTGAGCAGGGGATCAGCAGAGCTGGGGGTTACTACTGAGCGGGGGATCAGCAGAGCTGGGGGTTACTACTGAGCGGGGGATCAGCAGAGCTGGGGGTTACTACTGAGCGGGGATCAGCAGAGCTGGGGGTTACTACTGAGCGGGGATCAGCAGAGCTGGGGGTTACTACTGAGCGGGGGGTCAGCAGAGCTGGGGGGTACGACTTAGTGGGCGATCAACAGGGCTGGGGGTTACTAATGAGAAGGGGATCAGCAGAGCTGGAGGTACTGGTGGAGGGTGGCATCCGAAGAGCTTGGAGTACTACTGAGCAAGGGATGTGCTAAACAAGGGTACTAATAAGCTGGGGATCTGCTGAGCAGGAATACTAATGATCTGGGGATCTGCTGAATGGGGGTACTAATGAGTTGGGTTTCTACTGGGCCCCTTTAAAACAAATAGCAAGCCAACACACACAGGGCATTTGCCAAGCTTCATTAAAGCATCAAAAAAGCATGTTGAAGCGGTAGGGACATTAATATGTGTTAAAGAAAAAGATACAATTTAAAGTTTAATTAAAAGGCAACATTTAATGTTTTATTTTATTTTTTGGATAGAGGTGAGATGGATTAGAACACCTGATTGGGAGATTCACCCTCTATATTTATTCTGGTTAACAACACCAAGAGTGAAAATGAAAGATATTATCAAATTTTGGGTTGTCCCCAAAACAGGAATAGTGGGGAAGTCTTCAAATAGGGACACTAGTTCTGGTGACAACCAGGGATTCCCTCACTTTGGAGGTAATTCCTCTAAGTTCCTGTTTTGCCTATAGGACAGGAAGTGAAGGGAAATCTCTCCAATTGGACACAAAACCTGCCACAGGCTATAAACCTCTCTTGCTCGATAGGAAAAAAAAATAAAGTATTGTCTTTAATTCTACTTTAACCACTTAAGGATCGAGCCTCTTTCTGAAATTTGTTGTTTCCAAGTTAAAAACCCCCAAACATTATACATTTTTCTTCTAACACCCTAGAGAATAAAATGGCGGTCGTTGCAATACTTACTGTCACACCGTATTTGCGCAGCAGTCTTACAAGCGCACTTTTTTTGGAAAAAATACACTTATTGAATTAAAAAATTAGACAAGAGTAAAGTTAGCCCAATTTTTTTCTTTTATATTGTGAAAGATAAGGTTACGCCAAGTAAACTAATACCCAACATGTCATGCTTCAAAATTGCGCCCACTCGTGGAATGGCGACAAACTTTTACCCTTAAAAATCTCCATAGGCGATGTTTAAAAAATTCTACAAGTTGCATGTTTTGAGTTACAGAGGAGGTCTAGGGCTAGAATTATTGCTCTCGCTCTACTGATCGCGGCGATACCTCACATGTGTGGTTTGAACACCTTTTTCATCTGCACATGAGCTCAGTGGGACGGGGCGCGTTTAAAAAATTTTTATTTTTTTTTATTTTACCTTTTATTTTTTATTTTTACACTGTTCTTTTAAAAAAAAAAATAATTGTGTCACTTTTATTTATAGTACTAGAAATGTAAACATCCCTAATAGAAATAGTAATAGAAAAAAAGCATGACAGGACCTCTTAAATATGAGATCTGGGGGGTCAAAAAGACCTCAGATCTCATATTTACACTAAAATGCAATAAAAAAAAAATGGCCCTTGAAGAGCTATGGGCGGAAGTGACGTTTTGACGCCCTGAAATGGTATGGAGACGGGTGGGGGCCATCTTCCCCTTCACTCTTCTCCATACCCAGCAAGGAAGAGGATCCAATCGTCTCCGCTGCTGCCGACGGCTCCGGTAAGTGGCGGAAGGAGGGGGGGCCTCTCCCACCGCCGATAAAAGTGGCGAATCCGCCGCAGAGACCACAATTATTGGAAACCGGACCGCCGGCTGAAGGAGAGGATACTGGGGTTATGGTAGCTAGCTGCTGCCATAACAAAGATATCCCTCTTCAAAGTTAGGACGTATATCGGCGTGCGGCGGACCGGAAGTGGTTAAAAGGTAACTTAACATTTTCACAAAAAATTAAAAGGTGAACTAACTGCAAATACCTCGGCCACCCCTCATATATTGCTGTATGAAGAGCTTGATTAATGTTCTGATATTCAGTTGTCATTTTCTCTATGTCAGAAAATAATAATACTGCGCCAACTAAAATATGTCAAGCAGCCGACACAACAATCAGACTAATTGTGAATCAATAAACGTAAAAAAGTGTGGCGCTAAGAGGAACGTGATGTTCAGTATTGAGCAAGACCAACCAGAATGTTCATCTGGAGGTCAAAAATGCACAATAAAGTATTTGATGAAACAAAAACTCTACTGGTTGCATGGGAATCGCATACAATACAAGCTCATCAAAGCCCCTTGCGTACTTGTGAATCAATCTAGTGTATCAAATTTATATTTGAGCATAAAAGAAACTTCACAATACTTAACCACTTCGCATCCAGGCCATTTCTGACACTTCGCTCCTACATGTCAAAAATCATAATTTCTTTGCTATAAAATTACACAGAACCCCCAAACATTATATATGTTTTTTTAGCAGAGACCCTAGAGATTACAATGGCGGTCATTGCAACTTTTTATCTTGCACGGTATTTGCGCAGCAATTTTTCAAACGCGTTTTTTTTTTAAAAAACATTTTCATGCTTTAAAAAAAAACAAAACAGTAAAGTTAGCCACATTTTTTTGCATTGTGTGAAAGATGAAGTTACGCTGAGTAAATAGATACCTAACATGTCACGCTTCAAAATTGCACACGCTCGTGGAATGGCGCCAAACTTTGGTACTTAAAAATCCCCATAGGCGACGCTTTAAAATTTTTTACTGGTTACATGTTTTGAGTTACAGAGGAGGTCTAGGGCCAAAATTATTGCTCTCGCTCTAACGTTCGCGGCGATACCTCACATGTGTGGTTTGAACACCGTTTTCATATGTGGGCGGGACTTACGTATGCGTTCGCTTCTGCGTGCGAGCTCACAGGGACAGGGGCGCTTTAAAAAATTTTTTTTTTTTATTGTTAATTTTACTTAAAAATTTTTATTTTGACACTTCTTAAAAAAAAATGTTTTTTTGATCACTTTTATTACTATTACAAGGAATGTAAACATCCCTTGTAATAGGAATATGGCATGATCAGTCCTCTTTACAGTGAGATATGGGGGTCCATAAGACCCCACACCTCACCTCTAGGCTGGGAAGCCTAAAATAAAAAAAAAACAAAAAAAAAACGATCACCGCATCCCAGCCGAAGCGGCGCCGTTTTCTTGAATGCAGAGGCCGGGCGTGACGTCATAACATCGCGCCCGGCCTCCGAACGATCATAGAGACTCCGGCGACCATCTGGTCCGCCAGAAATCTCTATGGTGAACATCCGGCACCGGCGGATCCGCTGTCCGACTCACCGATCGCTGAGGTGAGTCAGTAGAAGCACTGGAGGGCGGCTGGGGGGGGGGACGTCCCCTCTCGCCGCCCGTAAGAACGATCAAGTGGCGGAACAGCCGCTATGATCATTCTTATGGAGTACGGAATCGCCGGCTGAAAATGCCGGTATCTGAATGATGTCTGTAGCCTCAGACATCATTCAGATATAACCCCCGAAAGTCGAGGTGACTCAAAAATACAAAATATATCCGTATAATGTACTCTCATGTGAATAATATTGCAATCATAACTGTGCACAAATCTGAACATAAACATGTGCTCAATAATCAAAAAAAGTGAAGAAAATAAATAAAAAAGTTCAGTGAAAGTTCTTTGGAACATATATACGAGAATGGCTGATATAGTCATTATAGGGCGTACACACGGTCGGACATTGATCGGACATTCCGACAACAAAATCCTAGGATTTTTTCCGACGGATGTTGGCTCAAACTTGTCTTGCATACACACGGTCACACAAAGTTGTCGGAAAATCCGATCGTTCTAAACGCGGTGACGTAAAACACGTACGTCGGGACTATAAACGGGGCAGTGGCCAATAGCTTTCATCTCTTTATTTATTCTGAGCATGCGTGGCACTTTGTCCGTCGGATTTGTGTACACACGATCGGAATTTCCGACAACGGATTTTGTTGTCGGAAAATTTTATCTCCTGCTCTCCAACTTTGTGTGTCGGAAAATCCGATGGAAAATGTCCGATGGAGCCCACACACGGTCGGAATTTCCGACAACACGCTCCGATCGGACATTTTCCATCGGAAAATCCGACCGTGTGTACGGGGCATTAGGGCGTATTCTATCGATCTCCTGTGGCTGGGGCAAACTTCATTGCAGTATGGTAACCAGGCTCATAGTGTGGATAAAAACAGGTAGAAATACCCTTACCGGAAATGATGGACTCACTAGACAGCGGCTGAGAGTCAGACAGGCTTAAGGAGTAACAGGAATTGGTAATCCTGGAAGAGATGAATGTGGCACTACATCCAGGCTCGATGGAGGAATGGTAGAAGCACTCACCGGTCACTCTCACCCAATCTCACTGTATTGCAGTCTCCATGGTATAGGACTGTATAGCAATCCAATTGTGGGTCTTCACAGAAAGGATATAACCCTCAAAATGGAAAAATGAAGAAAATACTTTCACATAGTGTGAATCAGCTTCCGAAAAAACTTTTATTAAAAGTTTGGTAATAAAAAACACTCTGGCTCCTAAAGCAAACAAGGACCAGGTGCAATAATAGATAAAATAAGTGCTTACACAAATCGTGACTGGACAGGCATATCAAACCCTTTCTCTATAAATGAAGGGATTGTATATTTTTGGGAGACCATGGTTTATAACTGCTTCCTGACCTGAAGATGCTGCTGGTGAAGAAACACTTGGGCTGCATTCACACCTGAGCGTCATGTTTGTATGCGCGTTTTTGAGAGTTTGTGCACAGCGTTTTTAAAGCATTTTTGAGCTTTGCTGTTTTTTAATTAGCCAATAGAAAAAATGTCATCCCTTTCATCCTTTGTTGCTATGTTTTTCAGCTTTTTCATCCGCTTTTATTTATTATTGATTTGTTTATTTATTTTTTACTTTTTTTTTTGGAAGGGGTTAATTTATTTATTTATTAATATTTAATTTGCTTATATTTTTTTATTTTGTTAGGTTAGGGTCAGGGGTTAATATTAGGGTTAGGGTTTAGAATTAGGGTTAGGGTTTAATATTAGCGTTAGGGTTAGGGGTTAATATTAGGATTAAGTGTTGGGGGTTAGTGCTTTTATTTATTTATTTTTATTATTTAAATTATTTGTTTATTTTTATTTAAATAATGTATTTCTTTATTATTGTTTTAATTATTTTGTTTATAATTATTATTTCAAATATTTATTTATTTATAATTATTAATTTTCATTTAATTATTGCATTTGAGCAGAAAAAAAACCCCGCATGACAAAACACACTAAAACACTTCAAAAAACACTTGAATTAAGTGTTTCCATGCATTTCTATGGAACAAAAAACGCTTCAAAAAACAGACCAATCTGCCTGATTCAAGCTTTTTTTTCTCCTCCAGCGTTTTGGAGCTTTGAGTTTCAAGTTACAAAATGCTGAGGTGTGAATGAGGCCTTTGTGATGATCCAGAAGCAGCAGAAAGAATGTTTCTGGAATGAGAACGTTGGAGGGAAAAGCTCCTCGCACTTTCATTCTGATCCTCATCATTTCATTCCATAAAGTATTTTTTAAATATCTTTAGGGGCCCCTCTGGATGTGTTTTGTCCTCCTTGTAGCATTTGGAAAAGAATATTTCTTCTCGCAATATTTGAAAATTGCAGCTTTGCCCTCGGCAGAAATCGCACTCTGTAAACGTTTCCAAACTCTAGATGTTGGTCTTACCATTTTACTGAGAGTAGGAAAAGAAAAGCCAATTTACTGAGTAGACTATGAGGAAACATTATGCTGTGCTGGTGGAGAACATTGATAAGAATCATTTGCAGGTTATAAAGATAAACTAATTTGTCAGACAAATTTACCCTCTTTCCTCTCAATTATGGCCTGAGAGGACAGAAACTATAATTCTACCCTATCCCAACAACGACCCAACTGTAGGAGGTACAAGATGGAGCCAAAAGGTAAACTAAACTGGAGCCTTTCCCCTGCAGTGCCCCCTAGTGGCAGAAATGCACATTTCCCTTTTTTGAGAACTGAATTGAGAAGTACAGTGTTACTTGAATTGTATTCCAGGATTTGCTTGTCCTCAGCTGAGAGAACTTGCAATAGTTTAAGACTTTGCATCAAGTCTCTGAAATCTTTCATCAAGGTCTTCATTTTCTATACTTTGAATACCATGTCATAGATATATTATTTATCATTGTAAAAGAACATATTCCACACTTTTATTTTTCTGGGGGGAAAAAAATGTTTTCGTTCGAATCTTTCTGGATTTTTTCCAGGTCTTTCTATTTCTAAACAGAACAAGGATTTTTTTTTTAACCCTTTCAGCCCTCCTTTCCTATATCTCAATTGCAGGCTGTCCCTATGCGATCTGTAGATGAACTCCTTCACCGCCCTTATCCTGCACATTACCCCAGTCATCTCCATCCTCACATTGTACAGCCGTGGCCAAAAGTTTTGAGAATGACACAAATATTAATTTTCACAGTCTGCTGCTTCTATTTTTATTTTTTTTTTAGATCTTTTTGTCTTTTTGTTACTATGATATACTCAAGTATAATTACAAGCATTTCATACGTGTCAAAGGCTTTTATTGACAATGACATGAAGTTTAGGCAAAGAGTCAATATTTGCAGTGTTGACCTTCTTTTTCAAGACCTCTGCAATTCCACCTGGCATGCTGTCAATCAACTTCTGGGCCACATCCTGACTGATAGAAGCCCATTCTTGCATAATGAATGCTTGGAGTTTGGCAGAATTTGTGGGGGGTTTTTTTGTTCATCTGCCTCTTGAGGACTGACCACAAGTTTTCAATGAGATTAAGGTCTGGGGAGTTTCCTGGCCATGGATCCAAAATGTCGATGTTTTGTTCAAGCCACTTAAGTTATCTCTTTTGCCTTATGGCAAGGTGCTCCATCATGCTGGAAAAGGCATTGTTCCTCACTTAACTGTTTTTGGATGGTTGGGAGAAGTTGCTCTCAGATGATGTTTTTGTACCATTCTTTATTCATGGCTGTGTTCTTAGGCAAAATTGTGAGTGAGCCCACTCCCTTGGCTGAGAAGCAACCCCACACGTGAATGGTCTCAGGATGCTTTATGGTTGGCATGACACAGGACTGATGGTGGTGCTCACCTTTTCTTCTCCGTACAAGGTTTTCTTCCAGATGCCCCAAACAATCGGAAAGGGGATTCATCAGAGAAAATGACTTTACCCCAGTCCTCAGCAGTCCAACTGTACCTTTTCCAGAATATCCATCTGTCCCTGATGTTTTCCTGGAGAGAAGTGGCTTCTTTGCTGCCCTTCTTGACACCAGACCACCCTCCAAAAGTCTTCTCCTCACTGTGTGTGCCGATGTCCTCACACCTGCCTGCTTTCATTCCTGAGCAAGCTCTGCACTGGTGGTGCCACCGATCCCTCAGCTGAATCAACTGTAGGAGACGGTCTTGGCATTTGCTGGACTTTCTTGGGCTCTCTGAAACCTTCATCACAAATGCAGTGGAAATGTTTTTTTTTGGGATTAAGTTCCTTTTCATGGCAAAATAGGGACTTTGCAATTAATTGCAATTCATCTGATCACTCTTAATAACATTCTAGAGTTTATGCAAATTGCCATCATAAAAACTGATGCAGCAGACTTTGTGAAAATTAATATTTAAGTCATTCTCCAAACTTTTGGCCACAGCTGTATATGACCTGTACATTAACCCCTTCACCTCCTTTTTTTAATGAGGTGCTGATTTCTTGTGAAAAAAAAATGATGTGCTGTATCTTGAGCACCATTGCTAAACTCCAATGTTTTAACCCCCACAATGTTTCCTCAATAATAATAGAATCACCTTGGAGTGTCTACTTTCCAAAAAGGGGTCATTTTTTTTGGGGGGGGGGGGGGGTTCATACAGTTGTAGAATTTTTATCTGATACATTTTATGAGGCCAAAATTATTTCCCAATTTTTTTCCAATTTCTCCAGAAAAAAAAAAAAACAGCTTTGAAAAAAAACAACATTTTTTTCACAAATTTTTCTGTTTACAGCCCTTCCCATCTCCAGGAGGGACCAGACCTGTAAGTGCGGCAGATAATCTCCTCTTCTGCTATACAAGGCTGTGCAGTGTGGCAGAGCTGTATAAAACACAGACCTGGATGGACAGAAATACAATACCTTTGGCAAGTAGCACAGCCCCTTTCTATGTATTTCATTTGTGGATTTAGACATTTTCTAGAAGTTCAGCTCTTAGTTTTGCAGATGAGTACAGGCTGTATCCACTTCCCACCAGAAAAGCTGTCATACGACGTCCTGGAATTGAAGTGATGATATCTGGATGATGGGTGCAGCTACAGGCATCACCCAGATATCTTACTTTTCAGCCAGCGATTCCCTATTTTGTAAAAGCCATCCTAGTGGCTAATGAGTCGCTAGATGGCTTTTACAGGCAGCAGGAGCGTTCCCCTCCCTCATCCCTCTGGTGCCTCTCCAATCTCTCCTATGTGATCGGTGACCCGGAGAACAGATCCGGTGTTCTGCCGAAAACTCCAACTCTGCAAAATCTCCAACCACTTAATTTCCAGTGACTCTCCAGCAGGAATAATTGAAGATTTCGACGAGTTGCCTGTCTTCACAGAACACCGGGCAAGGAGGAAAAAAGTTGTCGCCGTCTTGGAGGTGGCCATGTTGTTGGTTAGTAGCGGGCAGATTAACAATGTCCACTCATTATATGGTGTACCGTAGTGTACACACTTCTGTGAAAACAGGCATCTCGTTGAAATCTTTGACGTGGTTAGAAATTTTGCAGAGTTGGAGTTTTTCAGCAGAACACCGGATCTGTTCTGCAAGTCACCAGTGGCGCCGCCGGATTACTGTAGAGCTGGCTGTGGTTCGGATCTTTATGACCCTGGGAGGCCAGAAGTGATGTCATGACGTCACTTCCGGCGCTGGCAGATGTAAACTCTGCCAGTCTTTTTACCCTGGAAAGCCGAGATGAATGTTTTTTTTTGGTTTTGTTTTTTAAGCTTTCCAGGGTAGAGGAGATATCTGGAGTCTTATTGAACTCAGATGTCTCCATAAAGAAGACCTGTCATGCCCTATTACTATAACAAGGGATGTTTAAATTTCATGTAATAGGAATAAAAGTGATTAAAAAATAAAGAATTAAAGAGATGGTGTAAAAATAAAAAATAAAAATATTATAAAAAAAAAATATATTTTTAAAATGCCCTTGTCCCCTACGCATATGTAGTTCACACCCCTGTATGTAAACGACGCTCGGACCACACATGAGAAGTATCACCGCAAAAACATTAGAACGAGAGAAAAAATTCTAGACCTCCTCTGTAACTCTAAACACGTAACCTGTAAACATTTTTAAAGCGTCGCCCATGGAGATTTTTGAATTGCACACGAATGTGTGCAATTCTAAAGCATGACAGGTTAGATATCTATTTACTCGGCATAACATCATCTTTTATATTTTACCAAAAAAAAATGGGTTATCTATGGGGGTTTTTTTTGCATTAAAATTCTTAAAGTGTATTTTTTTTCTGTATGACCCGTATGTCATTTTGCTGAAGTGGTTGTACCAGGGTGATGCCCGCAGCTGCATCACCCCGGTACCGTTTTTTAGAGCCTACGATTAGCCTTCTTGTAATAACAACCGATGAAGCTAAGCAGCCGCTCAGCTGTTATTACAAGCAGCAGGAGGGGACATACCCCGCCGCCTTCTTCCGCTCTGCCCGGGTCTACTGTCCAACCGGGAGACCCGAGCGACCAGCTGGCACGTCCCCTGGCTGGCCGGAGTCTAGGGTTGCCACCAGTGGCGGCTGGTGAAGTTTTAGAATGGGGGCGCCACACCCCACCCTTACTTTTTGACCCCTCCCACTTGGTGAAAATGGGCGTGGTTTCAGCGAAATAGCGGGCGTGGCTCTAAGTTGGTGTGGTTAGCGTCTGAGATGACCGAGGGATGGAGGGAAAGGGAGATAGGGATGGAAGGACAGCAGGCCCAGATCCTACACAACAATAGAAATATGTGTATTCTAGAAAGTTTAACAATCAGCAGATAAAAGATACTCAAAACACCTGGTGTTAGCACTTCAATCATCCCGGCACCATTATGTTATGGTGCCGGGATTATTTTTATTATTACATTGTAATATAAAATGAAATCATTCAACTCACCATAATGCAGAATCAGTGGGAGCTCTGAGCGTGTCACTAGCGACGTCGCCTACAACCAGATGCCATCAGGCGTCCCCAGCAGAGTTCGTCTTTACATCAAGCGGAGTTCCTCCTTACATGCAGCCTGTGTCATATCAAATGCAGCCTTTGTCACATAAAATGCAGCCTCTGTCCCACCAAATGCAGCCTCTGTCCCCCCCCAATGCAGCCTCTGCCTCCCCCAATGCAGCCTCTGTCCCCCCCAAATGCAGCCTCTGTCCCCCCCCAAATGCAGCCTCTGTTTCTCCAAATGCAGCCTCTGTCCCCCCCCAATGCAGCCTCTGTCTCCCCAAATGCAGCCTCTGTCTCCCCCTAAATGCAGCCTCTGCCCCCCCCCCAATGCAGCCTCTGTCCCCCCCCCCAAATGCAGCCTCTGCCCCCCCCCAAATGCAGCCTCTGCCCCCCCCAAATGCAGCCTCTGTTCCCCCAAATGCAGCCTCTGTCCACCCCCCAAATGCAGCCTCTGCCCCCCCCCAAATGCAGCATGCTTGTGTCCCATTAAATGCAGCCTCTGCCCCCCCTCCCCAAATGCAGCCTCTGCCCCCCCCCAAATGTAGCATGCCTGTGTCCCATTAAATGCAGCCTCTGCCCCCCCCCAAATGCAGCCTCTGCCCCCCCCCAAATGCAGCATGCCTGTGTCCCATTAAATGCAGCCTCTATCACTTCAAACCCCCCCTCCCGTTCTCTGCACAGCAGTGCTTACCTTGCCATCTCCTCTCCTGTGGTGTCTCCTTTCACTGGCAGCGGCGATTGAGCGGCATACTTCCTGTTTCCTCTCTCGGGCGCAATGGGAGAAAGACTCAGGTCAGATGTCAATCAAATCTGAAGCGCCGAGTGGCTTCTGCCCAGCGCCTGTAGTATATATTACTATGGCCGGGCGGAAGCTACTCGGTGCTTCAGGAAACACCGCAAGGCGGGCTAAACGCCCGCAAATGCAGCGCCACGTCTGCAATCTAGTGATTGCATAGACGTGGCTCTTCCCATAAGTGCACTGTGTCCTGCAACCTTTTTTTTTCATTTTTTTTTAAAGGGTCAGTATTAAAAAAACATTATTTTTTTTTTACATTTTTTTTTGTGGCTGCCTAAAGGGGGGGGGGGGGCGCCGCCCATGCGCCCACTATGGACGGACCGCCACTGGTTGCCACCTTTTCTTCAAGCCAAACCTGAACACTTTAGCGGTCTGGGAGTGGGTGCCCCAAGGAGAGTAGTAATGCGGTGAGTAAAGCGTGCAGCAGCAAACTGTGGGTGTGACCAAATTGCTTTTTCTGACATCATTGCCCTGCCCCCCCCTCCCCTCCCAGTGATGCCAAACCTGCCCCCAAGACAGCTGCCTACAGCTCCTGGCCACAGCCAAATCTGAAAAATATGTCCCGGTTACAGCCTGCCTGAAACCCGAACACATGATACAAAACCCGGACTGTCCAGGTAATTCCCAGACAGGTGGCAACCCTACCGGAGTCCCCAACAATGCCGGAATCGGCTTTGATCGGACCTCCGATGTAGTAACCCAGGAGCTACGTCACTTCCGGTTTACTAGGCAGCTAGCAGCGCAGTTTTAAGAAATCCAAAAATGCCAATATTGCCATTTTGAATACTTTGAAGTGCAGAGGGGAGGTTTGGGGTCTTTTAGACCCCCAGATCCCTCCATAAAGAGTATCTGTCACTCTCTATTACTGCCACAAGGGATATTTACATTTCTTGTGACAGCAATAAAAGTGATCAGAATTTTTAAATTTTTATTAAAGGGACAGTGTAAAAAAAAAAAAAATAAATAAGATTTTTTTTTTTTAAAGTGCATATGTAAGTCACGCCCGCAAATGTAAACAGTTTTCAAACCACACATGTGAGGTATCGCAGCGATCGTTAGAGATAGTTCCAGCACTAGACCTCCTCTGTAACTCTAAACATGTAACCGTTTTTAAAAGCGTCACCTATGGAGATTTTTAAGTACCGTAGTTTGTCGCCATTCCACGAGTGTGCGCAATTTTGAACCATGACATGTTAGGTATCCATTTACTCAGCATAACATCATCTTTCATATTATACAAAGCAATTCTCTTTTGTTTACTCTTTTGTTTTTTTTTTAATTCATTAAAGTGTATTATTTTCAAAAAAATTGCAAAACCACTGCGCAAATACTGTGTGATATAAAACAATGCCATTTTGATTTGTAGGGTCTCTGCTAAAAAATATATATATATATATATATATATATATATATATATATATATATATATATATATACACAGTATGTCACAAAAGTGAGTACACCCCTTACATTTTTGTAAATCTTTTCTTCTATCTTTTCATGTGACAACACTGAAGAAATGACCCTTTGCTACAATGTAAAGTAGTGAGTGTACAGCTTGTATAACGGTGTAAATTTGCTGTCCCCTCAAAATAACTCAACACACAGCCATTAATGTCTAAACCGCTGGCAACAAAAGTCAGTACACCCCTAAGTGAAAATGTACAAATTGGGCCCAATTAGCCATTTTCCCTCCCCGGTGTCATGTGACTCGTTAGTGTTACAAGGTCTCAGGTGTGAATGGGGAGCAGGTGTGTTAAATTTGGTCTTATCGCTCTCACTCTCTCATACTGGTCACTGGAAGTTCAGCATGGCACCTCATGGCAAAGAACTCTCTGAGGATCTGAAAAAAAGAATTGTTGCTCTACATAAAGATGGCCTAGGCTATAAGAAGATTGCCAAGACCCTGAAACTGAGCTGCAGCATGGTGGCCAAGACCATACAGGGGTTTAACAGGACAGGTTCCACTCAGAACAGGCCTCGCCATGGTCCACCAAAGAAGTTGAGGTCACGTGCTCAGCATCATATCCAGAGGTTGTCTTTGGGAAATAGATGTATGAGTGCTGCCAGCATTGTTGCAGAGGTTGAAGGGGTGGGGGGTCAGCCTGTCAGTGCTCAGACCATACACCTTACACTGCATCAAATTGGTCTGCATGGCTGTCATCCCAGAAGGAAGCCTCTTCTAAAGATGATGCACAAGAAAGCCTGCAAACAGTTTACTGAAGACAAGCAGACTAAGGACATGGATTACTGGAACCATGTCCTGTGGTCTGATGAGACCAAGATAAACTTATTTGGTTCAGATGGTGACAAGCGTGTGTGGGGGCAACCAGGTGAGGAGTACAAAGACAAGTGTGTCTTGCCTACAGTCAAGCATGGTGGTGGGAGTGTCATGGTCTGGGGCTGCATGAGTGCTGCCGGCACTGGGGAGCTACAGTTCATGGAGGAAGCCATGAATGCCAACATGTACTGTGACATACTGAAGCAGAGCATGATCCCCTCCCTTCAGAGACTGGGCCGCAGGGCAGTATTCCAACATGATAACGACCCCAAACACACCTCCAAGATGACCACTGCCTTGCTAAAGAAGCTGAGGGTAAAGGTGATGGACTGGCCAAGCATGTCTCCAGACCTAAACCCTATTGAGCATCTGTGGGACATCCTCAAACAGAAGGTGGAGGAACACAAGGTCTCTAACATCCACCAGCTCCGTGATGTCGTCATGGAGGAGGGGAAGAGGACTCCAGTGACAACCTGTGAAGCTCTGGTGAACTCCATGTCCAAGAGGGTTAAGGCAGTGCTGGAAAATAATGGTGGCCACACACAATATTGACACTTTGGGCCCAATTTGGACATTTTCACTTAGGGGTGTACTCACTTTTGTTGCCAGCGGTTTAGACATTAATGGCTGTGTGTTGAGTTATTTTGAGGGGACAGCAAATGTACACTGTTATACAAGCTGTACACTCACTACTTTACATTGTAGCAAAGTGTCATTTCTTCAGTGTTGTCACATGAAAGATAGAAGAAATATTTACAAAAATGTGAGGGGTGTACTTACTTTTGTGAGATACTGTATATATAATAATGGGGGTTCTAAGTAATGTTCTTGCAAAAAACAATGATTTTTAACTTGTAAACAACAAATGTCAGAAATAGGCTTGGTCTTGAGGTGCTTAAAAAAAAATTACTGTGCAAATTACGTGTGAAAAAAAAAATTGCAGCGACAGCCATTTTATTCTCTAGGGTCTTTGCTAATACACATATACACACACACACACACACACACACACACACACACACACACACACATATATATATCTCTATCTAGATATATATATATATATATATATATATATATATATATATATATATATATATATATATATATATATATATATATATATATATATATATATATATATGTGTGTGTGTATATATATATATATATATTAGCAAAGACCCTAGAGAATAAAATGGCTGTCGCTGCAATTTTTTATTTCACACGTTATTTGCGCAATAATTTTTTTGAATATATATATATATATATATTGAGGTTCTGAGTAACTTTTTTTGCAAAATAAAAATATTTTTTTGCAAAAAATTCATATTTTTTACTTGTAGGAGAGAAATGGCGGACTTGGCCTGGATGCGAAGTGGTTACACGGAGCAGTTCCCTTGTTCATTCTGTGTCGGTATCTGTGTTAGGAGATAACTGCTGTAAAACGCGAGGATTATTTATTTTTCTACCCCTAGAACTTCACATAAAAGGATTAAACATTCTGAGATACGGTAAAGGCTGTCTGATAATTTATTTGAACTCCCGGATTGTATCACAGGAAATTAATTTTCATAAATCTTTTTCTGTTATCGTAGGAATAAGAATCCCTTTTTATAGAGCGGGTAATTCATCGCCGCTCTCCCGGGCCGAGGAACGTAACTAGACAGGAGAATAAGCCGTGCGGCTTGTTTTGTGTGTGAGCTCCTGTGTACAGACCTAGAGAATTATTTATGTGTCGTCTGAGTAAAATACAGGCCGGCTCCGAGGGGGGTTCGATGAGATATTAGGTAATTAATAGAGGGAAGCGTATTGATCCGCGGATTTTATACGGCTTGAGCAGTACCGTTGCCATGTCTCCACTCACAGATATGGAATAATAATGGGGAAACAACGCCAAGCTGGCTGCCATGGTGGTTCAGCAGGTTTGTCCTCCATGGCTGAAGACCATTTCTTCTCATGAAAATCTAAAGTGACATTTGTGGGGCGATTTTATATGATTTTATATGTTTATATGAAGCAGTGACATCCATTTATTTTACTTTTTTTTTCCAGCAGATTGTAATGTACGGGAGCCGGGTCCCGGAGGCGGGACTTTTTGTACGTCACTCGGCCACGCTGTCGGGAGATCGTTCCGTGTTGCCGCGGCTCGGGGCTAATAATGCATTTAGGGATTTTGAGACCCGGGGCTTTTGGGGGGCACACTCGGGACTCCAGCCCCCATCAGCCCCTCCCCACCCCCTCCCGACGCCACTGGTTTTAGTCTTAGTCTTAGGACTAATATGGAATTTTAGTTTTAGTCCCATTTTAGTCTTCTGCAATTACATAGCTACATTAAACATTAAATTGTTTTAGTTTTAGTTGTATTTATTTAGTCAACTAAATCTCCAGAAAATTTTAGTCGTCTAAAATCGAATGGGTGTAATTAAATTGTAATGCATTAGTTAACATTTCTCTACAATTTCCAAACTCATTATATACTGCTGGAGTGAAAAATCTCTTATGTTATTATTTAAGGTATTCAGGTATGAACATGCACTACAGACCAGTGTTCATTTTGAAGACAAATTTTCAATTTAGTTTTAGTCTCAAGTCGCCCCAAGTCGCTTGACATTGGGAATTGCAGTATAGTCAATGAGAGCCTTCTTAATGTACACTACTAAAGTCGCTCCGACTTCAGAAAAGGTCCCTGTACTACTTCAAGGCGACTTCTAGGCGACCTGTACCCATAGAATTCAATGGGAAGTCGCCTCCAAGTCGGATCCTCATCTATAGTGAAGCGACTTTACAGGAAAAAGAAGATTATGAGGGGGAAATCCACGTCAAATTTTAAATAAAAAACCGTCAGGGGTTCCCCCTCTGGGAGCATACCAGGCCCTTAGGTCGTGGGGGTCCCCCCCAAAATCCATACCAGACCCTTATCCGAGCATGCAGCCCGGCCGGTCAGCAAAGGGGGTGGAGATGAGCGAGCGCCCCCCCCCCTCCTGAACCGTACCAGGCCGCATGCCCTCAACATGGAGGGGTGGGTGCTTTGGGGCAGGGGGCGCCCTGCGGCTCCCCCACCCCAAAGCACCTTGTCCCCATGTTGATGAGGACAAGGGCCTCTTCCCAACAACCCTGGCCGTTGGTTGTCGGGGTCTGCGGGCGGGGGGCTTAGCGGGATCCGGGAGCCCTTCTTTAATAAGGGGGCCCCCGGATCCCGGCCCCCCCACCCTATGTGAATGAGTATGGGGTACATCGTACCCCTACCCATTCACCTGAGGGAAAAAAAGTGTCAATAAAAAAACACTACACAGGTTTTTAAAGTAATTTATTAGGCAGCTCTGGGGGTCTTCTTCCGACTTTGGGGGGCTCTTCCGACTTCTCCGCTCTCTCCGGCCTCTTCTCCCGCTCTCCAGTATCTTCTGCCGGGCTCCTCCGCTATCTTCTGCTCTTTTACCCGCTCTTTTTTTGCTAGTGCTGGCCCGGTCTTCTCGGCCGTCTTCTTCCCTCTTCTCTTCTTCAGATGTTGACACGACGCTCTCTCCCGCTGTAATGCCGTGTGCGCGGTCCGCAACGACTTATATAGGGATGGGGCGTAGTCACCGGGTGATGTCACCCGGTGACACCGCCCCTTATGACGTCACAGTCCCATCATGCCCCGCAACTGTGACGTCATAAGGCACCCACACCCCATGTTGAGGGCATGCAGCCTGGTACGGTTCAGGAGGGGGGAGCGCTCCCTCGTCCCCACCCCCTCTTTTGACCGGCCAGGCTGCGTGCTCGGATAAGGGTCTGGTATGGATTTTGGGGGGGAACCCCACGTTGTTTTTTTCGGCGTAAGGGGTTCCCCTTAACATCCATACCAGACCTAAGAGCCTGGTATGTTCCTGGAGGGGAATTCCCTCTCGCGCTCGCTGCAATAGGAAAATATGTTTTTCCTATTGCAGCGAGCGCCAGATGCACAGTACCCTGTCGCTGAGAACCAGCGCAATCCTACATTCTTGTGGGCAGGTACTGTATGTCACATGTTATTATTTTATTTATTTTGCCTCATTACAAGCAAAAAGTGCTTTTTATTTATTTATTTATTTTATTTTATTTTATTTATTTTGCCTCATTACAAGCAATAAGTGCTTTTTATTATTTATGGAAAGCAATAAGTACTTTTTTTATTTTTTTTTTGCTCATGATAAGCGATATGTACTTTTTTTTCTACTCAAAATAATAGTAACCTACTGACTTCCACAAAGTGTGATATTTTAAAAACCACTTTAACTAATGAGCGGGGAGTGTGTTAACGATTCTATGCAGCGTCTGTGTGTAAGGATTGGTGGTAAGGGAATGCCAGCTGTTGGGAGGACTGAGAAATGCTGCAGCCTGGCGCAACAGGGATCGATAATCCTGATCGATTATTGGTAATTGGATGTTTGATGTAGAGAAGCAGATGGACATTGATTTCTGGCTGGCGTGAATTGGGGCTTTCAGGGGAGATGGATTACTGTCTCTTGTCCTGCGATCTAAATCCACGTCTAGATAGCGACGCCACAAGGTAATGCGCCCCCCCACGCATTACTGGATTTTTTTTTTATACTGAACACAGAATATTATCATCACATTGCTATCCTGCATAGCACAGCCTGTTGATCGGCAATATTTATATACAAAGGGGCAGTTAAATATGCATGATCTGCTTCCACCTATGTAGTGCAGCACAATGATTGAGCCTTAGTGTTCCCCTCCCCCAGTGCAGGTCTATGGGTCGTATCTGACTGATTGAAAACAATGCACTCCCTAGGTGGCTTATCTCAGCAGCTGTTCACCAAGGATGACAAGCGAGTTTGGCTGACGAACAAATGGCCACCAACATAGGTGTGCACTAGCCCTATTGCATTAGAGTGTGCACACCAAAGCTCTGCTTTCCAGCTGAATGATCAAATGCAGCTGCTGGGCTTCACGCTTCCGGCGGTACACACACAAGAATAGAGGGGCGGGGGGGAGGAGGAGGAGAGGGGCGGGGGGAGAAGGAGGAGAGGGGCGGGGGAGGGAAGGAGGAGAGTGGTGGGGGGAGAAGGAAGAGAGGGGCGGGAGCGAGAAGGAAGAGAGGGGCGGGGGCGAGAAGGAAGAGAGGGCTGGGGGGAGAAGGAGGAGAGGGGCGGGGGGAGAAGGAGGAGAGGGGCGGGGGAGGAGGAGGAGAGGGGCGGGAAGAGAAGGCGGAGAGGGGCGGGGGGAGAAGGCGGAGAGGGGCGGAGGAGAAGCAAGAGAGTTTGCGGGGGGAGAAGGAAGAGAGGGGCGGGGGGAGAAGGAGGAGAGGGGCGGGGGGAGAACGAGGAGAGGGGCGGGGGGAGAACGAGGAGAGGGGCGGGGGAGAACGAGGAGAGGGGCAGGGGGAGAACGAGGAGAGGGGCGGGGGAGGGAAGGAGGAGAGGGGCGGGGGGAGAGAAGGAGGAGAGGGGCGGGGGAGGGAAGGAGGCGAGGGGCGGGGGGGAAGGAAGAGAGGGGTGGGGGGAGAAGGAAGAGAGGGGCGGGGGCGAGAAGGAAGAGAGGGGCGGGGGCGAGAAGGAAGAGAGGGGCGAGGGCGAGAAGGAAGAGAGGGGCGGGGGGAGAAGGAGGAGAGGGGCGGGGGGAGAAGGAGGAGAGGGGCGGGGGGAGAAGGAGGAGAGGGGCGTGGAAGGAGGAGGAGAGGGGCGGGGGGAGAAGGCGGAGAGGGGCGGAGGAGAAGCAGGAGAGTTTGCAGGGGGGAGAAGGAAGAGAGGGGCGGGGGGAGAAGGAGGAGAGGGGCGGGGGGGGAGAACGAGGAGAGGGGCGGGGGGAGAACGAGGAGAGGGGCGGGGGGAGAACGAGGAGAGGGGCGGGGGAGGGAAGGAGGAGAGGGGCGGGGGGAGAGAAGGAGGAGAGGGGCGGGGGGAGAGAAGGAGGAGAGGGGTGGGGGAAAAGGAGGAGAGGGGCGGGGGAGGGAAGGAGGAGAGGGGAGGGGGAGGGAAGGAGGAGAGGGGCGGGGGAGGGAAGGAGGAGAGAGGCAGGGGGGGGGAGAAGGAGGAGAGGGGCGGGGAGAGAAGGAGGAGAGGAGCGGGGGAGGAGGAGGAGAGGAGCGGGGAAGAAGAAGGAGAGGGGCAGGGGGGAGAAGGAGGAGAGGGGCGGGGGGAGAAGGAGGAGAGGGGTGGGGGGAGAAGGAGGAGAGGGGCGGGGGGAGAAGGAGGAGAGGGGCTGGGGAGGGAAGGAGGAGAGGGGAGGGGGGGAGAAAGAGGAGAAGGGCGGGGGGAGAAGGAAGAGAGGGGCAGGGGGGAGAAAGAGGAGAAGGGCGGGGGGAGAAGGAAGAGAGGGGCAGGGGGGAGAAGGAGGAGAGGGGCGGGGGGGAGAAGGAGGAGAGGGGCGGGGGGAGAAGGAGGAGAGGGGTGGGGGGAGAAAGAGGAGAGGGGCGGGGGGAGAAGGAGGAGAGGGGCGGGGGGGGGGAGAAAAGGAGGAGAGGGGCGAGGGGAGAGAAAAGGAGGAGAGGGGCGAGGGGAGAGAAGGAGGAGAGGGGCGGGGGGAGAGAAGGAGGAGAGGGGCGGGGGGAGAGAAGGAGGAGAGGGGCGGGGGGAGAGAAGGAGGAGAGGGGCGGGGGGAGAGAAGGAGGAGAGGGGCGGGGGAGGGAAGGAGGAGAGGGGCGGGGGAGGGAAGGAGGAGAGGGGCAGGGGGGGAGAAGGAGGAGAGGGGCAGGGAGAGAAGGAGGAGAGGAGCGGGGGAGGAGGAGGAGAGGAGCGGGGAAGAAGAAGGAGAGGGGCGGGGGGAGAAGGAGGAGAGGGGCGGGGGGAGAAGGAGGAGAGGGGCAGGGGGAGAGGGGCGGGGGAGAAGGAGGAGAGGGGCGGGGGGAGAAGGAGGAGGAGAGGGGCGGGGGGAGAAGGAGGAGAGGGGCAGGGGGAGAGGGGCGGGGGAGAAGGAGGAGAGGGGCGGGGGGAGAAGGAGGAGAGGGGCGGGGGGAGAAGGAGGAGAGGGGCGGGGGAGAAGGAGGAGAGGAGAGGAGTCGGGGGGGAGAAGGAGAGGGGCGGGGGGAGAAGGAGGAGAGGGGCGGGGGGAAGGAGGAGAGGGGCGGGGGGGAGAAGGAGGAGAGGAGCGGCAGGGGGGAGAAGGAGTAGAGGGGCAGGGGGAGAAGGAGTAGAGGGGCGGGGGGAGAAGGAGGAGAGGGGCGGGGGGAGAAGGAGGAGATCGGCTCTCTCCTCTCCCATCTATGTAAGTGGGGGGGGGGGGACTGTCAGTGCAGGCTCTGGGCTGTTTGAGAGACACGCTCTCAGCTCAGAACCCTGCTGATAGGCGGCAGGGATAGGCTGCATCAATGAGCACTGATAGGTGGCACCGATAGGCTGCACCAATGAGCACTGATAGGTGGCACTGATAGGCTAAACTGATGGGCACTAAAAGGCAGCACAGATAGGCTGCACTAATAGGTGGCACTCATGGGCAATGATGAGCACTGATAGGCCACACAGATAGGCTACACTGTTGGGCACTGATAGGCAGCATTCATGAGCACTGATAGGCTGCACTGAGAGGCTGCATTGATGGGCACTAATAGGCAGCATTGATGAGCACTGATAGGTGGCACTGATAAGTGGAATTGGTGAGCATTGATAGGTGGCATTGATGAGCACTGGATACAAGCCGAGGTCTGTTTACAGCCAGGCCGATGCCCCGAATGGGAAGCAGCATACAGAGTCCAAAGACAGGCCGATGTCACAACAGGTAGACAGGAATCCAAGGACAGGTGACAGGCGAGCCGAGTCGTACACGGAAAAGTAAACCTAGCTGGTCAGGTCACAGGTAAGTCAAGAACTAGCTGAAGACCAATCTGCTCATGTCAGAATCCAGCTTTAATAGGCTGTTTGGCTCCAGTAGCATGCAATAGCCTTCTCATACATACTGGACTATTCTTCTGCAAATTATTATGAATATTATTATGAAGTTACGAATTATCCGAAATAACGATTGCCGCATCTAAACAAATGGAACAGAACAAATTAATAATAAATAATAATAATAATAAAAAGGTTTTATTATTATTATTATTGTTATTTATTATTATTAGATTGTTACGTTCCATTCGTTTAGATGCGGCATTCGTTATGTCGGATAATTCGTAACTTCAGATAAATTCGTATTCGTTACGGTCACAAACAGCCAAATTTGAAAGGAAATTCCAATACCTATAATTTAATAGTTAGTTATTATTTCGAATTTTACTCATTTTCTTGAATTTTTTCAGATTTTCGAATTTTTGAATTTCCAAATTACCGATTTACGAATTTCATAAAATTCGATAATATGAAATTTGGAAATTCGGAATTTCGGAAACTAAAAAATTTGGAAATTTCGGAATTAACGAATTTGTCAGAATTCCTTAAAAAACTAATTCGGAACTAAATGAATTGCACATGTCTAGTTCTCAGCTCTTTCTTTGGACATCAAACCAACTCCTCCGTATGTTAAGGGGGGGGGGGGGTAGAAGGTGTTATGTAGCCTTGTCCTAGGGCAGTGATGGTGAACCTCGGTACTCCAGATGTTTTGGAACTACATTTCCCATGATGCTCAACTACACTGCAGAGTGCAGAAGCATCATGGGAAATGTAGTTCCAAAACATCTGGGGTGCCAAGGTTCACCATCACTGCCCTTGGTAAGAACAGTATGATAGTGAGCATTGTCCCCCTAGGACAGGAAGTGTGTTACTGGCAGGATCACCTGGTGAAAATAATGGGGGGAAAAAAGGAAACAAACGCAGACATCACATCTAAGGTTTAGTACGCTGCAACATATTATTTCTCTTTATATTTAAGCCAACTACACTCACATATATATATAAAACAAATGTGAGCGCCTATACATTCTACGAGGAAGCCTCCACTGAAGCTCCAAGGATGGTTGCGGTAATATGTTTAATCACGTGGTTTTCCCGTCACCATTAACAATGGAATGTGCTTACCTCTATCACACAATTGTCGGAGAATTGGACTTGACAGGGTTGTTGTTGTTGTTGAGCATACTTGATGTTGGGGACTGGCTGTCATTACATCGTTTGTTCTTCGTGTTCCGAGTTCCATTGTACATCAAGCCAATTAAAGCGCTCATTGTGAGCGTCGGTGGCGTGCCAACGCTGCTCTGTGTTCCTGTCCCATTAGCTGGAAGAGACATTCCATTGTAAGTGATTATATACAATGTGGAGGCAGCCAGACAAAGACACACTGACATTGTCTCACTTTATATCAGTATTAAATACTAAGAAATGCACTTGCAGTAGATCAGAGATCTCCAAACTTTCTAAGCAAAGGGCCAGTTGACTGTCCTTCAGGCTTTAGTGGGGCCAGACTGTGGCCAGTGGGAGTAGAAAACGCCCCATCATTGGTTTTAATGGGATTAATAGTGCCGCATTGCTGGTGTCAGCAGGGAGAATGGTGCCCCATCATTGCTGTTAATGGGATTAATAGTGCTCCATTGTTGGTGTCAGTAGGGGGAATGGTGCTCAATCATTGGCGTCAATTGGTGGAATAGTGCCCCCATCATTGGTAAGCAAATGGCCACATCCGGCCCCTGGACCGCAGTTTGGAGGCCACTACTGTAGTCCACCCAACCCAACATACCAGGTTATTCGACACTCTCTGCAAAGGCCAACAAGGGGGTTACTTGTTGGCCTTTGCAGGTGTTTCAACACTCTCTGCAAAGGCCAACAAGGGGGTTACTTGTTGGCCTTTGCAGGTTATTCAACACTCTCTGCAAAGGCCAACAAGGGGGTTACTTGTTGGCCTTTGCAGGTTATTCAACACTCTCTGCAAAGGCCAACTCATACCAGGTTATTCAACACTCTCTGCAAAGGCCAACAAGGGGGTTATTTGTTAGCCTTAAATAAAAAACCCAACAAACAGTCAATTTCCAACAGTGTGTGTCCAGTCAGAGAAGTTGAACTTGCACAAAAAGCCATTGGAAGGGCAGATGTACCACCACCCATCTATCACTATCAGGTCATTGGAAAGGCCATTGAAAACAGGCTCACTGGCTTAATGGTTAACCAAAATTCGACTGGGATTGGTCAATTGGTGGAATAGTGCCCCCATCATTGGAGTCAGTTGGTGGAATAGTGCCCCAAGGGCCAGACAAACGTAAGCAAAGGGCCACATCTGGCCCCCTGGACCGCAGTTTGGAGGCCACTACTGTAGTCCAAGCACCCAGCCCAACATACCAGGTTATGCAGCACTCTCTGCAAAGGCCAACAATGGGGTTACTTGTTGGCCTTTGCAGGTTATTCAACACTCTCTACAAAGGCCCACTCATACCAGGTTATTCAACAATCTCTGCAAAGGCCAACAAGGGGGTTACTTGTTGGCCTTAAATAAAATAACCCAACAAACAGTCAGTTTCCAACAGTGTGTGTCCAGTCAGATAGGTTGAACAAAAAGCCATTGGAAGGGCAGATGTACCACCACCCATCTATCACTATCTTTGGTCATTGGAAAGGCCATTGAAAACAGGCTCACTCGCATAATGGTTAACCAAAATTTGACTGGGACAGGTATAGATCATGCCTTCTATTCAGAACTGTAGATTTTTGGAAAAGAATGGGCTGCCCTGCACACGATGCCTGAGAAAACACCCGTGCTTGGTTGGATGTATAGGTGTGAACCAGGCCTACATACTGTAGCTCTATCATGCAAAGAAGAAGCCACATCTGAACATGATCCAAAAACGCTGCCATCTTCTCCAGGCTAAAGTCCATTTACAATGGTCTGTTGACATTCTTTGTGGTAACCATGGGTGAGTCCTTCGAACTAAAGGGGAGAGGGACCTTCTGGCTTGTGTAATATTGGGGGTTGTTTAGCTTAGTGTAGAGCCTACCAGTGAGCTGAGTCCAGACCCGATATGCCGTCTAAGGGCTTGTTGGCCCACGTTTATTAAGGAAAAAGAAAACAAGTCCGATAACAGAAGAGTTGCCCACACAGGGGTTTCAGCTTTCCACAGTAACAATGTAAGATAAACAGAAAATACCAATCCACCTGGCTCTCTTTAGCAGCCCCACTGCTCAGACTTATGCTTCAGCCCCCTTGGCTCTATAACAGAGGTCCTGTACCTCAGCACTCTTTTCCAGCTTCCTTGCTGTTCCAGCCCACAGACTTGGACCCTCTGTCTGCTCTAACAGAACTGTGCAGACATGCACACTTCTCCCTTGCTTGCCTGGACTCCTCGTGTGGGTGGAGCCCAGAATCAGGGTCAGGTGTCTACAAATAGCCCAGCACACACCTGAGCAGTCAGTATGCTGGTGGATCTCAAAACCTGGACCCAGGACTGGGAATTTCATCCCAACCCGGATCGCTACAAAATCGCCGGGCTCCAGATCCCAAAACGGATTTTAGTAAATAGTGAGGAAACTGAAAGGCCAGTTTCCTCCCAAATAAGCAAATCCCCTGGAGCCTCTCAACCTGCCCGGTTGAGAACCCTGCGTCCTTCTGCTGGTGGGGTATCACACTACCACATATCCCCCCCTTGTTTCGACCCAGAGGGCGGAACACACAAGTTTCTTTTTGCACCTCTGTGCCAGCTACCATTTACAGGAGTCCAATCCTGTCCGACCTCACTTCTCCTAAAGGGGAACTCTACCCAATGCCTCCTTTGGTGTCTCCCTCTAAGTCTCACTGTCACTCTGCTATGAGCTTTGATGCGACCTGCACAACTCTTCTTTCGAGTGCATTTCCATAAGCACTTCCTCCCCTGAAATTTTAACGGGTTACCCTTGGTCTTTCTACCAACCCTTCTAGCTCCACGCTTCAGGTTCCCAGATTTCCCAACACCTCTCTCAGCATTTGTTAGGGCAGTGCCTGCAGAGGGCACACACACCGGAGGGTGGCAATCACCCACAAGAACCTCACAAGATGCCACCTCCCCTGGTCCCTGGTCTCATCCACTCAGCAGGCAGCTGTCCTACCACCTGACCTTTAATACCACCTGGATTTCTATCCAAAACTGGAACAGGTGAACTCTCGTCTGATCCGCATACCGACCTTACTGCATTTTTTACCCATTTCCCTGTCTCAGGGACCTTAACAGGTTTGTCACATAAACCTATTATTGGACTGGTGACCCCAGTCTCTTTAACCATCTCTGTCTGAGCCCCGGTCAGGATTTCTGCAATTTTCTGGTCTACACTTGCCCCTTCCATCTCACGCTGTTTGGCCACTGGTACCGTATGCGCGCCCTTCACCGACACTGACAACTGACCAGCACCACCCTGGACCATAGCAGCAGAACTGCTTTCCACCTGGCTGTTAGGAGGTGAAACCACAGACATTTTGGGCTCATTTTCCATTTCTCCAAAGTCTCTCTCATATATTATATCTTCCGGGTGTAATCCAACAGCATACGCAGTGGCAACTTTTAACAAAAATAATAAATTCAGGAATAAACCATTCCTGTCCTGTTCTTTGTTCTGTACAGCCTGCCATTCAGTGCTCCACCTAGTGGTACGCCTCAGTACCAGACCGTCAGACTGTGGAGGAGACACACTAGTATAGATTGGCTGTACATCAAACACCAAAGTTCAAGCATCTCTTTTAATGCTTTGGTTACAGACCAGACCCTTGATCCCAGACCCAAGTCCTTCCTGGTCACCGTTATTAAACTGGGAATGCAGACAGACTCATTCCCAAACACTTGAGAAGTTGCGACTTTCAAACAAACATCCTCCCAGCTGGAGGTAACCACAGCCTGGTGCTCACCCAGAGCGCTGCCAGGTGCTGGACTCATACGCAAATTTCAGGATCAGCATCAATGAACTGCTCCAGAACGTTACCAGTGACAACGTCACTTCGACACTCCATGTCAACCTCAGTTTTGTGGGTCACGGACAATGTCTCTGCTGTGCGCTCGCCCTTATTTGGTCTGCTCACGAGGGTTAACCCCTGCAGCAGCCACCGCGCCCTCCGGTACAAGCTGTTCTGCAGTCCCTCCTGCTGGCACAGCAGAAACCGTGTCCACCTTATTTTTGTGCATAAAAGCCTTATCTATCATTAGATTTTTACCACAACTATCCCAATCTATAGTATGTGCGCTCCCTTCAGTGGTACTCCTCAGCACCGATCCATCTGCCCAAGGAGACACATAAGAACAGACTGGCTTAGTTTCAGACTCATTACACCAGTCATTGTAAATCATGTCAGGTTCTGGTAATACGTGTTTTAACACAGAAGGTTGCAATACACCATATTCACCACCTTGCTCGGATGGCGCTTCACAAACTTCAGCGACACTTTCTACAGGTTGCATTAACCCACTATTCACCTGCACATTTTTAGTATTAGCAGCTTGTACTAAGACATTACCATTATAAGGTGCAGTTACACTCTGCCCCAACAGAGTGACATCACCGTTGTCCAGGGCAACCTCCGGCTCCAATACATAAAGTTGTGAGATGAGATGAGATGTCTAGGGACAACTGTGCTGTCTTACCACCAGTTGCTATGGGCAACGGCCCATCTTTAACCACAACTTTTGCTTTGCAAGAACCTGGGGTTTTCCCAACAGCAAAATTTTCATTAACATTAACAGCATTTTTAGCTCTTGCAAGCTGTCCTAAGCCCACTGCCAACCTGAGACCGGCAGACATTAGACACATTACTATTCCCCTCTTGAGAAGCACACACAGGTGCAGGTTTGACTTTAACCCCTGCCTCCCCACTGTGCAGGGAAAAGTCACCCTCAAGAACACATTCAGTGGCCCCACTAACTGGGGTCACTCTCACCTCATGGACAGTCTCATAATCAGTCCTTTTCCACATAAACTCAGCGTTTCCAGTCATCATTCCATAAAAGACAGTCTTACCCACCGCAGTAGTAGGGGTCAGCATCTTCATTTGAGTACGGCATCTCACGAACCAGTCCTCTGCTGCACTTCTACTGGCCAACTCCCCCGGATGGCCACGGGATGAAACTACAGGAAGCTTCTCCTTGTTGCTAGGGGTGACTGCAAACATATTTGCACAGGAATTTGGGCCCATAGATAAAGACTTTTGCCCAAAAACATTACACTCAGCTGTTTTCCATAACCTAGGGCAAGAAAACATGCCATGCCCCAGCTGGCCACATTCCAGGCAAGGTACTGGACGATTTTTTCCCAGAGCGCTTCTCTCTTGGCGATTCTCAGCCAGCTGGAACGCACAGGCCTCTTTGTGGGGATGCTGAGCCAAATCTCCACTGCAGCTCCTCCTTTTCCGTCACCACTTTCACTCTCGTCGTCATGGGAGACCGCACTCTCCCAGCAGAACTTTGCTGGCTCTCTCCAACATGCTGTATCGGCACCTCCTGAAGCCACTTGCCATGATCCTTGTTAGACATACCCTATGGTACACAGACAGCCCGACTGGCTTCCTCTGTGTTGCTATGGGCAACCACTCTCGGTCTCAGCCATTGGTAAGCCTCTCTTCTGGTACATAACACAGACTTCCCTCTGCTGGACCCTGTCTCAAGCTGTGTCACTTTCACAACAGCTGCTGGTTTAACTGCAGCAGCGTTGCCAGGGGCAACAACACCCCCCTTCCAGTTATGGACATCCAGCCGCTCTCCCCTTGCACTGAGGGTTGGTTTGCTTTCCTCTATAGCTTGGTTAAGCACTGCCAGGTGCCGCTTGCACCAGTCCACAGCCGATTCAAACACTGGTGGACTCTCCATATTCCCAGTCACTCCACTGCACAGAGCAACAACAGGAGCACTGTCTCTTTAAGGGGCCTCTCCCTTCCAGGTACACCACCTGCTGCACACACTGCAGAGCACAGTCAGTTTCTGGCAATAGCTCACTGGTATATGCGAGGATCTTCAGTTATGCCCGCATCCTCCACCACTTGTAATATTGGGGCTTATTTAGCTTAGTGTAGAGCAGGGGTCTCAAACTGGCGGCCCTCCAGCTGTTGCAAAACTACAAGTCCCATGAGGCATTGCAAGGCTGACAATTACAAGCATGAATCCCACAGGCAGAGGCATGATGGGACTTGTAGTTTCACAACAGCTGGAGGGCCACCAGTTTGAGACCCCTGGTGTAGAGCCTACCAGTGAGCTGAGTCCACACCAGATATGCCGTCTAAGGGCTTGTTGGCCCACGTTTATTAAAGAAAAAGAAAACAAGTCCGATAACAGACAAGTTGCCCACACAGGGGTTTTAGCTTTCCACAGCAACAATGTAAGATAAACAGAAAATACCAAGCCACCTGGCTCTCTTTAGCAGCACTGCTGCTCAGACTTATGCTTCAGCCCTCTTGGCTCTATAACAGAGGTACTGTACCCCAGCACTCTTTTCCAGCTTCCTTGCTGTTCCAGCCCACAGACTTGGACCCTCTGTCTGCTCTAACAGACAGAACTGTGCAGACATGCACACTTCTCCCTTGCTTGCCTGGACTCCTCGGGAGTGTGGAGCCCAGAACCATGGTCAGGTGTCTACAAATAGCGCCGGAACACACCTGACCAGTCAGTATGCTGTGGATCTCAAAACCTGGACCCAGAACTGGGGATTTCATCCCACCCGGATCGCTACGAATTCCCCGGGCTCCAGATCCCAAAACGGATTTTAGTTAATAGTGAGCAAAATGAAAGGCCAGTTTCCTTCCAAATAAGCAAATCCCCTGGAGCCCCTCAACCTGCCCTGCGTACTTCTGCTGGTGGGGTATCACACTACCACACTTGTTATCAGCGCTTAGTTTCAGGGTGCATCAGAATGTATGGAATGGGCGGCTTGTACATCTGGAAAGGCACCATCAATGCTAAAAGATACAGAATATCCAGGTTTTAGAGCAGCATATGCTCCCATCCAGGCAATGTCTTTTTCAGGGAAGGCCTTGCATGTTTTAGCAGGACAATGTTAAATGGCACACTGCATCTATGACAACAGCATGGCTTTCTAGTAGAAGAGTCCGGGTGCTTAACTGGCCTGCCTGCAGTCCAGACCTTATCAGTAGATTGGTCAGAATGTAATAATGGCTCTCAACAAAAACAGGGTGTCCCTCAAACAAGATTTGAAGATCCATGTGAACTTCCATGAGTCCAATGACAGTGCCAAACAAACAATCCAAGAGTCCAAAAACCTTTATTAATAGAATTAGTTTGTGAAAGGCAACCCAGAACATCCAAAGCGTTTTGGGGGCTCAAAGATCTCTCCTTTCTTCAGAGCATCAACATAATGTGATTAGAAAATGTTTGCAAGCAAATTATTTGCTGCATAGGATATAGCCAGAGTCATTGAATCAGCAACGCTCCGATTCAGTGATCCTGGCTATAGCCTATGAAGAAGGAAGGGGGAGGTCTTTGAGCCACCAAAATGCGTTGGTTGTTCTGTGTTGTTGTTTGGGAACCAACACTATATTTAACCACTTGCCAACCGCAATACGTATATATACGTTGCGGTTTGCAAGTCGTTTTACCGGGATTATGGTTGAAAATATCAACTATAACCCCCAGTATTGTTTTTTTTTACAGCCAGTGGCTGGCTTTCTCATGAAAGTGGTCCGAGTGGCCCATGAGCTGCTGGAGCGTTTTCAGAAGCGACGGGAGGGTGCGATCCCACGGTACCGCCGGCTGGCCACACAGGTGATCAAAGAGATCCGCTTTGATCGCCTCTGTGGCCTTGGAGGACAGGAGCAATGTCATAATGTCACTTCTGGTCCAGGCTGGAAGTAAAAAAACAAGTTTTATTTTTTTTTAAAGCAAAAGATCAAAATTTTTTTTTTTTTTTTATCTTTTTCTTTTAAAGGTAAAGAAGAGATTTGAGGTCTTTTTGACCCCAGATCTCTCCATAAAGAGGACCTGTCATCCTAATTTCTATTACAAGGGATGTTTACATTCCTTGTAATAGAATAAAAGTGATCAAAAAAAAAAAATTAAAAGGGATAGTGTAAAAAGAAAAATGTTAAATAAATAAGCAAAAAAAAAATGTTAAAGCTCTCACATCCCTTTGCACTTGTGCGCAGAAGGGAACGTATATGTAAGTCACGCACGCATATGTAAACGGTATTCGCAAAACGCGTGAGGTATCACCACAAATGTTAGAGCGAGAGCAATAATTCTAGGGTTAGATCTCCTCTGTAACTCTAAAAAGGTAACCTGTCAAGGCGTTTAAAGCGTTGCCTATGGAGATTTTTAACCACTTAAGGACCGGAAGGACATTTTTTGCGATATGGCACTGCGTCGCTTTAACTGACAATTGCGCGGTTGCGCAACGCTGTACCCAAACAAAATTTATGTCCTTTTTTCCCCACAAATAGAGCTTTCTTTTGGTGGTATTTGATCAACTCTGCAGTTTTTATTTTTTGCGCTATAAACAAACAAAGTGACAATTTTGAAAATATATTTGCTATAATAAATATCCAAAAAAAAAAAAAAAAAAAGGAAATGTAAAAAAACAAATTTCTTCCTCAGTTTAGGCCAATATGTACTCTGCTACATATTGTTCCTAAAAAAAAAAAAATAATAATATATGGGATAGATTTACAGCATTTTTATTTATTTATTTTTTTTTACTAGTAATGGTGGTGATTTGCGATTTTTAGTGGGACCTTGACATTGCGGTGGACAGATCGGACACTTTTTTGGGACCACTGAAATTTATACAGCGATCAGAGCTAAAAAGAGCCACTGATTACTGTATAAATGTCACTGGCAGGGAAGGGGTTAACACTAGGGGGGGCGATGAAGGGGTTAAGTGTTCCCTAGGGAGGTGTTTCCAACTGTGGGGGGGGGGAGGGGACTTCCTGGAGGAGGAGCGAGATCGCTGTTCCTAATCACTAGGATCAGACGATTGCTCTCTCCTGACAGAACGGGGATCTGTTTGTTTACACTGACAGATCCTCGTTCTGCCTGTCTCTGGAGCGATCGCGGGTGGCTGGCAGACATCGAGTCCCCCTGGACCCGCTGGTTTGCTCCCCCGCCCGTGAATAGGCGCACACGCGCGCCCGACTTAATAAATGGTGGCAATTCGCGCAGGGGAGCCAACCTGCCGCAGTACAACTGCAGGGGGCGGTTCATAACTAGTTAAGTACCATAGTTTGTCGCCATTCCACGAATGTGTGCAATTTTAAAAGCGTGACATGTTAGGTGTCTATTTACTTGGAGTAACATCATCTTTTGTGTTTTCCCCAAAAATTGTGGTAAATATTGTGTTTTTTTTTTTTTTATTCTTTAAAGTGCAAAACCGCTGTGCAATTACCGTGTTACATTAAAAAAAAAGTAATTTTCTAGCAAGAAAATAAACAAAAAGTGCCAGAAAAAGCCTGGTCTTCAAGCAGTTAAAGTTTTTTTGGACTCTCTGACTGTTTGTTTTGGCGCTCTCCCTGGACTTTGTAAATAAAAAAAATTGATGGCCATTTTGGATGACACTTATGCTAAGTCCTGGCTCACACCTACACGTGTAACGTTCCCATGTGTCATGTGTAGGACCAGCCCATTCATTTCAATGGTCTGTCCTACACACGAGATGAAAAAAAGGTGAACGTAATTTAAAACACGGCGCACAGAGCGCACTAAATGCTGTTCGGTTAAACTTTACATCATCTTTAATGCTCTCTATTACTAACTGGCTGTAAAGCATGTAATGTTTATCTTTACTGTCTTAATGATGAATCAATTCTAATAAAAGTTTGGTTGCCCGCGCTCCCTTCGCTTACATTAATGTAGACATTACATTATCAGGACTCTATGTTCCTGACGTCACCCATGGGAGTAATGAGAGAAAAGTGGCGAGGAATAACAAAAGTGCATTAAGACGGACTGGGAAATGCCGGGGAGCTTAATAACGGCACCGGCAATCTATTCCCCCCCCACCACCACCACGGCACAATGACATCCGTCCTGTAAATGCTCGCCTGGGTTTGGCCGCTGAAGCATCAGAGAAGTGCATTTAAATGCATTATAAAGATTGCTCTGCCCTACAGTTCTGACAAGAGGCGGCCGCGGTCGCCGGGTAGATTTTAACCGCCAGATTGAAAAGAACATTGCCCGGGAATTAACTACAAGTGGAAAATTGAAGACTCTGAATTTGGAAACGCCTGACAGGGCGCACTCTAGTCCCCCGGGAAACGGCTGACGAATAAAGTACGACCCCGACAGGGCACAGCAAGAGTGAACTCTGCAAAGAACTGTTTTTTTGTAAAGTGTGTCCGTTTGTAAACTGCTCTCATTTTGAATGGTTCAGCATGGCGGGATTGTCAGTCCATGGTGTGCCTAAGGGGATGTAAACAGGCTGCAAAAAGAAAGGAACTCGTTGTGGTTCACTCCAACATATGTGCATCTGAGGTGCCTTGCCTTAGTGTTTGTGGGGTGGGGGGGGCCCATTAAATGGCCACAAAGCTCTAATGGGCCTGCAGAAGACAAATCTCCTGCACTCAAGAGAAGTGCACTGGCAATAGTGAATCCAGAGTCCTCGGCTAATCCAATATTCATATAGGCTGTGCTGCCCCCTACAGGCTGGGGAAAACCCAGACGGAGTACTGCAAAAACAGAACCAAAAATGAACCTAGCGCATTACCTTCGTGATAGCTTTATTTATTTTAACCCCTAGGCGCTGACTGCACGGAAATACCTCTCGGCAGCCGGGCCTTGGCGCCGAAGGGACACACATTTGCGCGCATATGGGCCGATAGAGCTGGGCCGAGAACGCTCCCGGCACAGTGACCGGCAACCCACAAAAAGCTACCGATCGCTTCTTACGATTGGGAGTTTTCCAATCATGTGACCACCATACCTGGTGCTGGAAGCCAATGGAGAGAGGGCTTCCTTCCCTAAGTTCCAGACTCACCTCAAAGTCAGGTTTAAAGTAGCACAGGTCGCCTGTGATGTTGTTTGTAGAGGAACTCAGAAGGATTTCTGATGTGCCAAGTAGTGGCTGCAGACAGGTGGCACCTGTGAGACGTGGCAGGGTTGTAGTAGCACCGAGACAATGGGAAGTCAGTTCAAGCCAGAGTTTGGAGCCAGGAGGATAACAGAGCAGGCAAGGTCAGAGGGGAAGCCGAGATCAGATACAGGAGAAAAGAAGAAAATATCCATGGACAAACCGAGGTCAGGCCAGGAGACAGCCAGGAGAATAGTTAAGGACAAGCCAGTTCGGTAGCAGAGAACTTTCAGGAACAAGGATCACAGGAACACGGTACAAGCTGAAGATCAATCAGCAACTCCAACCACCGCCAAACTTCCTTATAAAGGCCCATGTGAAGGGGTGGTAGAGATGCTGGGTCCTAGAGCCCTTCTCCTGCTGTTGGTGTCCTGACAGATGCTGGGTCCTTGAGTCTTTCTTCTGCCACTGGTGCCCTGATAGTGACAGCCAATCACGGCGGTCACATGGTCCCAAGCCCCGTCCTGCCTCCTGGAATGCGAAATCCCTTCAAGGGACTTGGTGCCAGGTTGGCAAATAACAGATGTGTACTCACAAATAACATCAGCAGTAAGGCACATCAGAGACCACAAACTGCTATAAGCAGCCTGGTCCCTAGGCAAGTGGGGCTCTGAGGAAGAGGGGATCTCCCCTCTAAACGCGTCAGGCTCTTGGAGGGTGTCACGTAGCTTGTGGCAGAGCCTGACGTGTAGCTGGGCTCGTCCCTGACGCTGGAAAAGATCGGGTTCAGGTAAGTAAAAGGGGGCCTCTGGGTTTTTTAGGGTTTTTACACCTTAAAGCTGACCTTCAGTCATTTTTTCATCTTTCCATCTTTAAATCTTCTGCCCTTGTTGTTGTTGTTTTAACTTTGGATAGTAAAACATTTTTTTTTTTCCTGCCAGTAAATCCCTTATACAGCCCACTTCCTGTTTCTTGTCTGGTCATTTGCCTAGGCTTACGACATCATGCACAGCTCTCTCTCTCTCACTCAGGTGAGAGCTTGCCAGGAAAGGAGGGGGGGATGAGTCATAAGAGGGCCAATGAGAGCTGCAGAGCTAGAGGTGTGCCTCCTGTGTGTCTGTGTAAATCCAGGAAGTGAACAGGCAGCAGATTCAGCTGCCCACAGTTAAAATGGCTGCAGCCAGACTCAGTGGAGGGAGATTTCTGCAGCATATTTGGCAAGTACAGAATCACAGTATATAGAAAATAATATGCAAAGTGGTTGGAGGGAAGCTTCAAAATGGCAAAGATGTTTTTATTACAAATTATGTGAGCAGACTGCAGTTTCTCTTTAATGCATAGAATGCATTAAAGGGGTTGTAAACCCTCAGCGTTTTTCACCTTAATGCATTAAGGTGAAAAACCTTCTTTTGTGCAGCAGCGCCCCCCGAGCCCCCCTTATACTTACCTGAGCCCCGTAATTCCCGCAACAGGAACGAGCACACCAGCTCCAGCCGGTGTCTGGTGTCCTGATTGGATAGATTGATAGCAGCGCAGCCATTGGCTCCCTGCTGCTGTCAATCAAATCCAATGACGCAGGCGCCGGGAAGCGGAGCCGAGTCCTGCTGTCTGTGTCAACAGGCACAGCAGCAGGACACGGGGAGCGCGCCCATCCGCCGAAGGAGAGCGCTTCTCCGATGGGGCATAACCAACTGCACAGCGGAGGTAAGTATGACATGTTTGGTTTTGTTTTTTTAAAAAGGAACCTTTATAACCCCTTTAGGGTGAAAAACCTTGAGGGTTTACAACCCCTTTAAGTTGGCTTGTGATTTCTCATGGTCACCAGTAGATGTCACGGGTATCACTAGTCATAGTGTGGGATTTCACAAACAAAAACTAAGTTATGAATATTTATATTTCCTTCAGCCAATCCAGTAGGAGGTCTATGCCACTGGTGCATGCTGGGGGAGGTGATAAATATTTGGGCCAGGCCATGCGCTTGCTCTCTTTCCCTGAGCTGAAGCCTAGGGAAGTGCTGCTGGATGGAGCTCTGCTGGTAGGTACAAAAGCCTGGTTTGGGGTCTAACGTGTGCTGAAATGGTCCTGAAGCTGTCCTACCTGGTCTGGAGTCACCTGTGCCAAGAAAGAGACGCAGGGGAGGGGGGGGGGCCATGCTGGAGAGAGCCAGAAAGAAGACTGGTTTTTCAGAAGGGTCTGGTGGGGCTCACTTGGCGGACGCACTGAAATTTGGGAACATGCTTACAGTGTTGCCGGGTTGGCTCTAAGGTTCTGACACTGCAAAACCTCACAGAGTCTGTAAGTGATCCGATTCGGTATCTGGGACCCCTAACCCTCATCTCCTTAACCGTTCTGCAATAAAAAAAGGGACTGGTGCCCAATATCCTTTCCAAGCCCCCCATTTTAGCCTTGGGAGGTGAAATGCTAGTCTGCCCCTGGCCTCTGGAGGTGCTATCCTCCCGTTGGGGTGTCAGAGGGGTGCTACATGGGGAATCCCCCGAGTATAAACCTTACTACATGTCTCCTATGTTCCAGCTGTGCATTTAGCTGTTCAGCCGGAGTTTCCCTTTACCCCCAACAGACTAGCAAAGCGAATAATACAAAAGCAGGAATATGTTTCCATCGACCTGTAAAATCAGAAAATATGGAGCGGCTCCAGCCAGGCGAAGTGGCCAGTCAAGTGTCACCGGCTGAACGTCTCATCTGAAATGTTACAGACAGCTTGGCTGGAATTTTCCAGGTCATAAAGCGTTTGTCTGTCAATGTGACAGCGACACGGCAATGTCACCGGAGCAGGAGGAGGCGGAGGGGAGAGAGACTTTTAGGAGGAAAAGCAAGACGGCCAGCGAGAAAGATGAAATTGTTTTTCTAGTGAAAGAAAAATTCATTGTATCCTCCAAGGACACTTCTAGAAGAGACCTTAAAGTAGAGATCTCTAAACTTCCTAAACAAAAGGGCCAGTTTACTGTCCTTCAGACTTTGATGAGGCCGGACTATAGCCAATGTGAGTAGCAAATGCACTGGCCTCAATGGGAGAAAACAATGTCCCATCATTGGTGTCAGTGGGAGGAATAGTGCTCTATCGTTGGTAACAGTGGGAGGAACAGTGCCCCATCATTGGTGTCAGTGGGAGGAATAGTGCTCCATCATTGGTGTCAGTGAGAGGAACAGTGCCCCATCATTGGTGTCAGTGGGAGGAATAGTGCCCCATCATTGGTGTCAGTGGGAGGAATAGTGCCCCATCATTGGTGTCAGTGGGAGGAATAGTGTCCCATCATTGGTGTCAGTGGGAGGAATAGTGCCCCATCATTGGTGTCAGTGGGAGGAATAATGCCCCATCATTGGTGTCAGTGGGAGGAATAATGCCCCATCACTGGTGTCAGTGGGAGTAATAGTGCCCCATCATTGGTAACTGTAACGAGCCCCTTGCTCGCTCGGTTCCACTCTCCCGACACTCCTCTGCAGCTATAGAATCAGATTGCAGATTGCAACATCTGATTGTTCGGTCATCCAATGTTCCGGGATTAGAACTACAGCTTTGTGCCGTTCTAACCCAGTTGTGTAGCTCAGAACAAACACCAGGCAGGCTGTATGTAAGTTCAACCAGGAATCTCCTTTATTGCAAAAAACAGGCTCTTTTATACAATAAAAGAGGAGGTGCAGACCTCCTGCTCATATTACTCTAACAATACAGCTGTAACCTAATTAACATGAGCTAATTAACTAATCCCTTTAGACAGCCTAGATGACTCAGACATGACCTTTAGGCCAGACTGGCCGTCTTGTAGCTTAGAACCCCCAATCAACATTATCACAATAGCAGAGTTAATTAAACACAAACAACAGTGGGGATCTAATGACTCTTAGATCCCATACTAGAGACTTATTTACAATACACATTTTAGCAGACAGCAGACAGGTAGCTGGAATTGATGACATTAGCATTTAACAGTAGGAGTCCCAACGGTATGAATCAGTCACTGTTCCAATATGGCAAATCCAGGGTCCCCAGAGTCTGTGTGTCCTGGGGGACCAGGACCCGAATCCACAGTAATACCACCTCAAGGGTCCCCAGGCATACAGCTCACAAAGAACACCGTTCCCCCAAATGCCAGGGCCCACGATCGATCGGCAAGAGGCTAGCATACAGTCCCCTCCAAAAGTCTCTCTCCTGGCTAGGTCTGTCACAGTAACAGTGGGAGGAATAGTGTCCCATCATTGGTAACAGTGGGAGGAATAGTGCCCCATCATTGGTATCAGTGGGAGGAATGGTGCCCCATCATTGGTGTCAGTGGGAGGAATAATGTCCCATCATTGGTAACAGTGGGAGGAATAGTGCCCCATCATTGGTATCAGTGGGAGGAATAGTGCCCCATCATTGTTGTTAGTGGGAGGAATAGTGTCCTATCATTGGTATCAGTGGGAGGAATGGTGCCCCATCATTGGTATCAGTGGGAGGAATAATGCTCCATCATTGGTGTCAGTGGGAGGAATTGTGCCCCATCTTTGCTAACAGTGGGAGGAATGGTGCCCCATCATTGGTGTCAGTGGAAGGAATTGTGTCCCATCATTGGTGTCAGTAGAGGGAATTGTGTCCCATCATTGGTATCAGTGGGAGGAATAGTGCCCCATCATTGGTGTCAGTTGAAGGAATTGTGTCCCATCATTGGTGTCAGTGGTGGAATAGTGCCCCATCATTGGTATCAGTGGGAGGAATAGTGCCCCATCATTGGTGTCAGTGGAGGAATAGTGCCCCATCATTGGTATCAGTGGGAGGAATAGTGCCCCATCATTGGTGTCAGTGGGAGGAATAGTGCCCCATCATTGGTGTCAGTGGGAGGAATAGTGCCCCATCATTGGTGTCAGTGGGAGGAATAGTGTCCTATTATTGGTGTCAGTGGGAGGAATAGTGTCCCATCATTGCTAACAGTGGGAGGAATGGTGCCCCATCATTGGTGTCAGTGGAAGGAATTGTGTCTCATCATTGGTGTCAGTGGAAGAATTGTGTCCCATCATTGGTGTCAGTGGAGAAAATTGTGTCCCATCATTGGTGTCAGTGGAGAAAATTGTGTCCCATCATTGGTGTCAGAGGGAGGAATAGTGCCCCATCATTGGTGTCAGTGGGAGGAATAGTGCCCCATCATTGGTGTCAGTGGAAGGAATCGTGCCCCATCATTGGTGCAAAGCAAGGTCCATAGACATGGATGAGCGAGTTTGGGGTGGAGGAACTTGACTGGCTTGCACAGAGTCCTGACCTCAACCCGATAGAACACCTTTGGGATGAATTAGAATGGAGACTGCGAGCCAGGCCTTCTCATCCAACATCAGTGCCTGACCTCACAAATGCATTTCTGGAAGAATGATCAAATATTCCCAGAAGAGTTGAAGCTGTTATAGCTGCAAAGGGTGGGCCAACTCAATACTGAACCCTACGGACTAAGACTGGGATGTGCGTGTAAAGGCAGGCGTCCCAATACTTTTGGTAATATAGTATACAAGCGTAAGCTGCGGAGGCTGCGCCAAGGCACCCTATTATTATCTGCAGTCCAAACCCTATACATCTTTGAGAGCCTCCATAGTAGAGGCACATGCATTATAATGGATAGACAGAGGGCAGGTGAGCCTCGAAGGAGCCCACCCTTCCTTAACCACTTACCCACTGGGCACTTAAACCCCCTTCCTAACCAGACCAATTTTCAGCTTTCGGCGCTCTCACATTTTGAATGACAATTACTCAGTCACGCAACACTGTACCCATATGAAATTTTTGTCCTGTTTTACACATAGAGCATTTTTTTGGTGGTATTTAATCATCGCTGTTTTTTAAAATTTTTTGCTCTATAAAAGAAAAAGGAGATTTTTTTAAGTTGTCATTTTTTTCCCATAATTCTTTGCAAAGATCAAGATTTTTTTCTTTTCTTTTTTTTTTTTTTTTTACACAAAATTGTCTTATTAGCAGGTTATTTCTCACACACAGTATATGCATACCACAAATCGGGTACTGCTGAGTACGGCTGGGTATGGCTGGGTATGGATGGATGAATATTGCTGAGTGTGGATGGCTGCATGGGTATTACTGAGGGATGACTGAGCATGGATGGATGGATGGATGAGTATGACTGAGGGATGGCTGAGCATGGATGGATGGATGAGTATGACTGAGGGATGACTGAGTATGGATGGATGGATGGATGGATGAGTATGACTGAGGGATGACTGAGCATGGATGGATGGATGGATGAGTATGACAGAGGGATGGCTGAGCATGGATGGATGGATGAGTATGACAGAGCATGGATGGATGGATGGATGAGTATGACAGAGGGATGGCTGAGCATGGATGGATGGATGAGTATGACAGAGCATGGATGGATGGATGGATGAGTATGACAGAGCGATGACTGAGCATGGATGGATGGATGGATGAGTATGACAGAGGGATGACAGAAATTTGAGAGGTTCTGTACTAGGATGGGGGATTGGGGAGAATATTTGCTGGGAGGGGGGATTTGGAGTGGGGGGGGAGAGGTTTTGTGCTCAGTTGGGAAATTTGAGGGGTAGAGGATTTGTACTAGGAAGGGGGTGGATTTGTGCTGGGAGGGAGGATTTCAGCAGGGGGGTGGATTTGCAATGGGAGGAGGGGGAATGTATGCCTAGGGGGTAAGCATGCAGATTAGTACTCATTTTTTTTTTGTGGGGGGGGGTTTGCAGACATATAATGCTCATACATCTCGGGGGGTGTAATTTGGGCTGTAGATGAACTTGTCCCCGCACTGTGTCACCCTTTAATAAAAATTGTCTGAACAAGAACCTTCATGGCAGGATCACCAGGAATTATTTTACTGGCAATTAGGAGGCAAAAGCTGAGCGTTGTCACCCTATCACAGGAAGTGCCTCGATGAGGACCCTCGTGGCGGGATAACCAGGGAATATAATGAACGCTGCAGATTTATAACAAAAATAACGACTTTTGCAATAAAACTTTGAAACTTCTCTGATCTCTTAGCGGTTGGGTTTGCATCTGCTGCGTGTCCTTATTCTAGAGAGAGGCTTTAGTGTGAGCTTCTTGGGGGGTTTATGGTTTCCAGAAAGTGTCGCACAAGACCGGGAATGTTCCACCGGCTATATAACCTCATTTATTATTAAAGCAAATGTAAAATGTCAGCATCTGGTACACCATTTAGCAGTTTGCAGCGTTCGCAGTACAGAGACGAAGGCGCAGTTTATTAGCAGCGTAACACAGGGACCTCTGGCGGACTTCTTCTGGTAGGAGACGTGTCGGCGAGCTGGGGATACTTATTTGCAGTTTACAGTCGGATTTGTTTATCAGAGAGCCGCGCTCCTGAATCAGAGGGAAGCTGTGCGGGGGTCAGCCTGCAAATAATTATCCTTGTTTGTTTTCTTCTCCTGACAATCGTCTGAGATAAGTGATGACAAATACAAATCAACGGAGATAATGGTGATACTGATTGGTTTGGGTGAAACAAGAACCCGATGCTAAATATTACTAGAAATATAAAGAATGCTGGGATACAGCGTGGTCTATGGAATGAGATGAGGAGGTGTGCAATAGGGAATGTACTGCATGGTATATGGAAGGAAGTGTTGTGAAATAGGTAAGGCACAGCATGGTATATGGAATGAGGTGTGGTGGAATAGGGAATGTACTGCATGGTATACAGAATGAGGTGTTGTGGAATAGGTCAGGTACAGTATGGTATACGGAATGAGGTGTGGTGGAATAGAGAATGTACAGTATGGTATACGGAATGAGGTGTGATGGAATAGGTAAGGTACAGTATGGTATACGGAATGAGGTGTGGTGGAATAGGGAATGTACAGTATGGTATACTGAATGAGGTGTTGTGGAATAGGGAATGTACAATATGGTATACGGAATGAGGTGTTGTGGAATAGGGAATGTACAGAATGGTATACGGAATGAGGTGTGGTGGAATAGGGAATGTACAGTATGGTATACGGAATGAGGTGTGATGGAATAGGTAAGGTACAGTATGGTATACGGAATGAGGTGTGGTGGAATAGGGAATGTACAGTATGGTATACTGAATGAGGTGTTGTGGAATAGGGAATGTACAATATGGTATACGGAATGAGGTGTTGTGGAATAGGGAATGTACAGAATGGTATACGGAATGAGGTGTGGTGGAATAGGGAATGTACAGTATGGTATACGGAATGAGGTGTGGTGGAATAGGGAATGTACAGTATGGTATACGGAATGAGGTGTGGTGGAATAGGGAATGTACAGTATGGTATACGGAATGAGGTGTGGTGGAATAGGTCAGGTACAGTATGGTATACGGAATGAGGTGTGGTGGAATAGGTCAGGTACAGTATGGTATACGGAATGAGGTGTGGTGGAATAGAGAATGTACAGTATGGTATACGGAATGAGGTGTGATGGAATAGGTAAGGTACAGTATGGTATACGGAATGAGGTGTGGTGGAATAGGGAATGTACAGTATGGTATACTGAATGAGGTGTTGTGGAATAGGGAATGTACAATATGGTATACGGAATGAGGTGTTGTGGAATAGGGAATGTACAGAATGGTATACGGAATGAGGTGTGGTGGAATAGGGAATGTACAGTATGGTATACGGAATGAGGTGTGATGGAATAGGTAAGGTACAGTATGGTATACGGAATGAGGTGTGGTGGAATAGGGAATGTACAGTATGGTATACTGAATGAGGTGTTGTGGAATAGGGAATGTACAATATGGTATACGGAATGAGGTGTTGTGGAATAGGGAATGTACAGAATGGTATACGGAATGAGGTGTGGTGGAATAGGGAATGTACAGTATGGTATACGGAATGAGGTGTGATGGAATAGGTAAGGTACAGTATGGTATACGGAATGAGGTGTGGTGGAATAGGGAATGTACAGTATGGTATACGGAATGAGGTGTTGTGGAATAGGTCAGGTACAGTATGGTATACGGAATGAGGTGTTGTGGAATAGGTCAGGTACAGTATGGTATATGGAATGAGGTGTTGTGGAATAGGTCAGGTACCTTATGGTATATGGAATGAGGTGTTGTGGAATAGATCATGTACAGTATGGTATACGGAATGAGGTGTGGTGGAATAGAGAATGTACAGTACGGTATATAGAATGAGGTGTGGTGGAATAGGTAAGGTACAGTATGGTATACGGAATGAGGTGTGGTGGAATAGGTAAGGTACAGTATGGTATACGGAATGAGGTGTGGTGGATCAGGGAATGTACAGTATGGTATACGGAATGAGGTCTTGTGGAATAGAGAATGTACAGTATGGTATACGGAATGAGGTGTGGTGGAATAGGTCAGGTACAGTATGTTATATGGAATGAGGTGTTGTGGAATAGATCAGGTACAGTATGGTATATGGAATGAGGTGTTGTGGAATAGGGAATGTACTGCATGGTATACAGAATGAGGTGTGGTGGAATAGGTAAGGTACAGTATGGTATACGGAATGAGGTGTGGTGGAATAGGGAATGTACAGTATGGTATACGGAATGAGGTGTTGTGTAATAGAGAATGTACAGTATGGTATACGGAATGAGGTGTTGTGTAATAGAGAATGTACAGTATGGTATATGGAATGAGGTGTGGTGGAATAGGTAAGGTACAGTATGGTATACGGAATGAGGTGTGGTGGAATAGGTCAGGTACAGTATGGTATATGGAATGAGGTGTGGTGGAATAGGTGAGGTACCTTATGGTATATGGAATGAGGTGTTGTGGAATAGATCAGGTACAGTATGGTATATGGAAGGAAGTGTTGTGGAATAGGTAAGGCACAGTATGGTATATGGAATGAGGTGTTGTGGAATAGGGAATGTACTGCATGGTATACAGAATGAGGTGTTGTGGAATAGGTCAGGTACAGTATGGTATACGGAATGAGGTGTTGTGGAATACGGAATGTACAATATGGTATACGGAATGAGGTGTTGTGGAATAGAGAATGTACAGTATGGTATACTGAATGAGGTGTTGTGGAATAGGGAATGTACAATATGGTATACGGAATGAGGTGTTGTGGAATAGGGAATGTACAGTATGGTATACGGAATGAGGTGTTGTGGAATAGAGAATGTACAGTATGGTATACGGAATGAGGTGTTGTGGAATAGAGAATGTACAGTATGGTATACGGAATGAGGTGTTGTGGAATAGAGAATGTACAGTATGGTATACGGAATGAGTTGTGGAATAGGGAATGTAAAGCATGGTCTATGGAATGAGGTGTTGTGGAATAAGGAATGTGCAGCATGGTATACGGAATCAGGAATTGTGGAATAGGGAATGTACAGCATGGTATACAGAATGAGGTGTTGTGGAATAGAGAATGTACAGTATGGTATACGGAATGAGGTGTTGTGGAATAGAGAATGTACAGTATGGTATACTGAATGAGGTGTTGTGGAATAGGGAATGTACAATATGGTATATAGAATTAGGTGTTTTGGAATAGGGAATGTTCAGCATGGTATACGGAATGAGTTGTGGAATAGGGAATGTAAAGCATGGTCTATGGAATGAGGTGTTGTGGAATAAGGAATGTGCAGCATGGAATACGGAATGAGGAGTTGTGGAATAGGGAATGTACAGTAGAAATACACTGGGTTCTTGTCGCCAGAATATGCTGGGTTCCTGTCGAAGGAACACCCTAGGTTCTAGACACAGGAATATGCTAGGTTCATGTTGCATTAATACCCTGGGTTCTTGTTGAAGGAACACCCTGGGTTATTGTTACATAGTTACATAGTAGGCGAGGTTGAAAAAAGACACAAGTCCATCAAGTCCAACCTATGTGTGTGATTATATGTCAGTATTACATTGTATATCCCTGTATGTTGTGGTCATTCAGGTGCTTATCTAATAGTTTTTTTAAACTATCGATGCCCTCCGCTGAGACCACCGCCTGTGGAAGGGAATTCCACATCCACCCACTTTTACAGTAAACAATCCTCTACGTAGTTTAAGGTTGAACGTCTTTTCTTCTAATTTTAATGAGTGGCCACAAGTCTTGTTACACTCCCTTCTGCAAAAAAGTTTTATCCCTATTGTGGGGTCACCAGTACAGTATTTATACATTGAAATCATATCCCCTCTCAAGCGTCTCTTCTCCAGAGAGAATAAGTTCAGTGCTCACAATCTTTCCTCATAACTACTGTCCTCCAGACCCTTTATTAGCTTAGTTGCCCTTCTTTGTACTCGCTCCATTTCCAGTACATCCTTCCTGAGGACTGGTGCCCAGAACTGGACAGCATACTCCAGGTGCGACCGGACCAGAGTCTTGTAGAGTGGGAGAATTATCGTTTTATCTCTGGAGTTAATCCCCTTTTTAATGCCAATATTCTGTTTGCTTTGTTAGCAGCAGCTTTGCATTGCATGCCATTGCTGAGCCTATCATCTACTAGGACCCCCAGGTCCTTTTCCATCCTAGATTCCCCCAGAGGTTCTCCCCCCCAGTGTATAGATTACATTCATATTTTTGCCACCCAAATGCATTATTTTACATTAAACCTCATTTGCCATGTAGTTGCCCACCCCATTAATTTGTTCAGATCCTTTTGCAAGGTTTCCACATCTTGCGGAGAAGTTATTGCCCTGCTTAGCTTAGTATTGTCTGCAAATACAGAGATTGAACTGTTTATCCCATCCTCCAGGTCATTTATGAACAAAATACATAGGATTGGCCCCAGCAGAGAACCCTGGGGGACCCCGCTACCCACCCCTGGCCATTCTAAGTACTCCCCATTTATCACCACCCTCTGAACTCGCTCATGTAGCCAGTTTTAAATCCATGTCCTCCCCCTATGGTTCATGGCGACGGACCTTACTTTGTACAGTAAACGTTTATGGGGGAACTGTGTCAAATGCTTTTGCAAAATCCAGATACACCACGTCTACGGGCCTTCCTTTATCTAGATGGCAACTCACCTCCTCCTAGAAGGTTAATAGATTGGTTTGGCAAGAACGATTCTTCATGAATCCATGCTGATTACTGCTAATGATACCGTTCTCATTACTAAAATCTTGTATATAGTCCCTTATCATCCCCTCCAAGAGCTTGCATACTATTGATATTAGGCTAAATGGTCTGTAATTCCCAGGGATGTAATTTGGGCCCTTGTCGAAGAAACACCCTGGGTTCTTGTGGAAGGAACACCCTGGACGATGAAGGAATGGTATCATGAAGGAGGAGATGGAGGGAGGAGGGAAAGTTTCATTGAGGAGATGGAGGGATAGTATGGAGGAGGAGGAGGAGGAGGAGGAGGAGATGGGGGATGATATCATGGAGGGAGAAGGGGAGATAGAGGGAAGGTGTCAAGGAGGAGGAGGAGATGGAGGGATTATATCATGGCGGAGGGAAGAGGAGGAGATGGAGGGATGGTATCATGGAGGAGGAGGAGATGGAGGGAGGAGAGATGTATCATGGAGGAGGAGGAGATGGAGGGAGGAGGGAAGGTGTCATAGAGGAGGAAGAGATGGAGGGAGGAGAAGTGGTATCATGGAGGAGGAAGAGATGGAGGGAGGAGAAGTGGTATCATGGAGGAGGAAGAGATGGAGGGAGGAGAAGTGGTATCATGGAGGAGGAGGAGATGGAGGGAGGAGGAATGGTATCATGGAGGAGGAGGAGATGGAGGGAGATGGACAGGTGGTATCATGGAGGCGGAGGAGATGGAGGGAGATGGACAGATGGTATCATGGAGGCGGAGGAGATGGAGGGAGATGGACAGATGGTATCATGGAGGAGGAGGAGATGGAGGGAGGAGGGATGGTATCATGGAGGAGAAGATGGAGGAGGGGGGAGATGGAGGAGGGATGGTGTCATAGAGGAGGAGGAGGAGGGATGGTGTCATGGAGAAGGAGGAGATGATGGAGGAGGGATGGTATCATGGAGATGGAGGAGGAGGAGATGAAGGAGGAGATGGTGTCATAGAGGAGGAGGAGGAGGGATGGTGTCATGGAGGAGGAGATGGAGGAGGGATGGTGTCATGGAGGAGGAGGAGGATGAGATGGAGGTGTCATGAAGGAGGAGATGGAGGAGGGGGAGATGAAGGAGGGATGGTATCATGGAGGAGGAGGAGGAGATGGTGTCATGGAGGAGATGGAGGAGGGATGGTGTCATAGAGGTGGAGGAGGAGATGGAGGATGGATGGTGTTATGGAGGAGGGATGGTGTCATAGAGATGGAGGATGGATGGTGTTATGGAGGAGATGGAGGAGGGATGGTGTGATAGAGGTGAAGGAGGAGATAGAGAATGGATGGTGTTATGGAGGAGGAGGAAGAGATGGTGTCATGGAGGAGGAGGAGATGGTGTCAAGAGGAGGAGATGGAGGAGGAGGAGGAGGAAGAGATGGTGTCATGGAGGAGGAGGAGATGATGGAGGAGGGATGGTATCATGGAGATGGAGGAGGAGATGAAGGAGAAGATGATGTCATAGAGGAGGAGGAGGAGATGATGGAGGAGAGATGGTATCATGGAGATGGAGGAGGAGGAGATGAAGGTGGAGATGGTGTCATAGAAGAGGAGGAGGAGGAGATGATGGTGGAGGAGGGATGGTATCATGGAGATAGAGGAGGAGGAGAGGGAGGAGGGATGGTATCATGGAGATGAAGGGGGAGTTGGTGTCATAGAGGAGGAGGGGGAGGGTTGGAGGAGGAGGAGATGATGGAGGAGGAGGGATGGTATCATGGAGATGGAGGAAGAGGAGATGAAGGAGGAGAAGATGTCATAGAGGTGTAGGAGGAGATAGAGGATGGATCGTGTTATGGAGGAGGAGATGGAGTAGGAGGAAGAGATGGTGTCATGGAGGAGGAGGAGGAGATGATGGAGGAGGGATGGTATCATGGAGATGGAGGAGGAGGAGATGAAGGAGGAGATGGTGTCATAGAGGAGGAGGGATGGAGGAGGAGGAGGTGGGATGGTGTTATGGAGGAGGAGGAGGGATGGTGTCATGGAGGAGGAGATGGAGGAGGAAGAGATGTTGTCATAGAGGAGGAGGAGATGATGGAGGAGGAGGAGATGAAGAAGGAGGAGGAGGGATGGTGTCATAGAGGAGGAGGAGATGGAGGAGCGATAGTGTCATGGAGGAGGAGGAGATGAAGGAGGGATGGTATCATGATGGAGGAGGAGGAGAAGAAGGAGGAGGAGAAGGGATGGAGGAGGAGGAGATAGTGTCATGGAGGAGGTGGGATGGAGGAGGAGGAGATAGTGTCATGGAGGAGGTGGGATGGAGGAGGGATGGTGTCATGGAGGAGGAGGGATGGTGTCATGGAGGAGGAGGAGATGATGGAGGAGGGATGGTGTCATGGAGGAGGAGGAGATGATGGAGGAGGGATGGTGTCATGGAGGAGGAGTGCTGTCATGGAGGAGGAGGAGATAGTGTCATGGAGGAGGAGGAGATGATGGAGGAGGAGATGATGGAGGAGGAGATAGTGTCATGGAGGAGGAGATGATGGAGGAGGAGATAGTGTTATGGAGGAGGAGATGATGGAGGAGGAGATGATGGAGGAGGAGATGGTGTCATGGAGGAGGAGATGATGGAGGAGGGATGGTGTCATGGAGAAGGAGGAGAAGAAGGAGGAGGAGGATGAAGAGATGGTGTCATGGAGGAGGAGGAGATAGTGTCATGGAGGAGGAGATGATGGAGGAGGAGGAGATAGTGTCATGGAGGAGGAATGGTGTCATGGAGGAGGTGGGATGGAGGAGGAGACCCGTCGGTCCTGTGACCGGCTGATATCCGGCATGGTTGTATTGTCGGCCTTTATCACACAGTTCAGTTACCGTCATGTCCGCCCTCCTCCTCCTCTTCCCCGCTCAGATGTGCCGCGGTTGGGCCTTGCGGGGTAGCCGGGTGCTGTGTACGGGCGGTGTGCGGCTGCAGTGTGTAGGAAAGGTCGGGGATATGCGGCCTACCCCGGAGAGCTCGGTGTACACAGCCCGGGGCCCCGCCAGGCTGATCTCACAGGTGAGAAGGGAGGGAGGTGATGTGGGGAGAAGGTGGAAATAGACGCGGCCATGAAGTGCACCTGTCAGGAGGACAGACATCAGACATGTCATCTCCCGGAGCTCCTCCATAGATCTGATGAGGATCCCACACACCGCTCTACATGTTAGATGTTGTTGTGGGGGGGGGGGGGGGGATGTGTGCAGTGTTGTTGTTGGGGGGGGGGGGGGAGATGTGTGCAGTGTTGTTGTTGGGGGGGGGGGGGAGATGTGTGCAGTGTTGTTGGGGGGGGGGAGATGTGTGCAGTGTTGTTGTTGTTGGGGGGGATGTGTGCAGTGTTGTTGTTGTTGGGGGGGATGTGTGCAGTGTTGTTGGGGGGGGGGGGTGTGTGCAGTGTTGGGGGGGGGAGATGTGTGCAGTGTTGTTGGGGGGGGGGGGGGAGATGTGTGCAGTGTTGTTGTTGGGGGGGGGGGAGATGTGTGCAGTGTTGTTGGGGGGGGGGGGGGGGAGATGTGTGCAGTGTTGTTGTTGTTGGGGGGGATGTGTGCAGTGTTGTTGGGGGGGGGGTGTGTGCAGTGTTGGGGGGGGGGAGATGTGTGCAGTGTTGTTGTTGGGGGGGGGGAGATGTGTGCAGTGTTGTTGGGGGGGGGGAGATGTGTGCAGTGTTGTTGGGGGGGGGGGGAGATGTGTGCAGTGTTGTTGGGGGGGGGGGAGATGTGTGCAGTGTTGTTGTTGTTGGGGGGGGGGGATGTGTGCAGTGTTGTTGTTAGGGGGGGGGGATGTGTGCAGTGTTGTTGTTAGGGGGGGGGGATGTGTGCAGTGTTGTTGTTAGGGGGGGGGGGGATGTGTGCAGTGTAGTTGGGGGGGGATGTGTGCAGTGTTGTTGTTGGGGGGGGGGGTGTGCAGTGTAGTTGGGGGGGGGGGTGTGCAGTGTAGTTGGGGGGGATGTGTGCAGTGTAGTTGGGGGGGGGATGTGTGCAGTGTAGTTGGGGGGGGAGTGTGTAGTTGGGGGGGGGGGGGAGTGTGTGCAGTGTAGTTGGGGGGGGAGTGTGCAGTGTAGTTGGGGGGGGGGGAGTGTGCAGTGTAGTTGGGGGGGGGATGTGTGCAGTGTAGTTGGGGGGGGGGGATGTGTGCAGTGTAGTTGGGGGGGGGGGATGTGTGCAGTGTAGTTGGGGGGGGGATGTGTGCAGTGTAGTTGGGGGGGGGGATGTGTGCAGTGTAGTTGGGGGGGGGATGTGTGCAGTGTAGTTGGGGGGGGGGGATGTGTGCAGTGTAGTTGGGGGGGGGATGTGTGCAGTGTAGTTGGGGGGGGGGATGTGTGCAGTGTAGTTGGGGGGGGGGATGTGTGCAGTGTAGTTGGGGGGGGGGGATGTGTGCAGTGTAGTTGGGGGGGGGGATGTGTGCAGTGTAGTTGGGGGGGATGTGTGCAGTGTAGTTGGGGGGGGGGATGTGTGCAGTGTAGTTGGGGGGGGGGGATGTGTGCAGTGTAGTTGGGGGGGGGGATGTGTGCAGTGTAGTTGGGGGGGGGGGGATGTGTGCAGTGTAGTTGGGGGGGGGGGATGTGTGCAGTGTAGTTGGGGGGGGGGGGATGTGTGCAGTGTAGTTGGGGGGGGATGTGTGCAGTGTAGTTGGGGGGGATGTGTGCAGTGTAGTTGGGGGGGGGGGATGTGTGCAGTGTAGTTGGGGGGGGAATGTGTGCAGTGTAGTTGGGGGGGGGGATGTGTGCAGTGTAGTTGGGGGGGGGGGATGTGTGCAGTGTAGTTGGGGGGGGGGGATGTGTGCAGTGTAGTTGGGGGGGGGGATGTGTGCAGTGTAGTTGGGGGGGGGGATGTGTGCAGTGTAGTTGGGGGGGGGGATGTGTGCAGTGTAGTTGGGGGGGGGAGTGTGCAGTGTAGTTGGGGGGGTAGTGTGCAGTGTAGTTGGGGGGGGGTGTGCAGTGTAGTTGGGGGGGATGTGTGCAGTGTAGTTGGGGGGGGGGAGTGTGCAGTGTAGTTGGGGGGGGTAGTGTGCAGTGTAGTTGGGGGGGGGTGTGCAGTGTAGTTGGGGGGGATGTGTGCAGTGTAGTTGGGGGGGGATGTGTGCAGTGTAGTGGGGGGGGGATGTGTGCAGTGTAGTGGGGGGGGGGATGTGTGCAGTGTAGTTGGGGGGGAGTGTGTAGTTGGGGGGGGATGTGTGCAGTGTAGTTGGGGGGGGGGGATGTGTGCAGTGTAGTTGGGGGGGGGATGTGTGCAGTGTAGTTAGGGGGGGGGGATGTGTGCAGTGTAGTTAGGGGGGGGGAGTGTGTAGTTGGGGGGGGGGATGTGTGCAGTTGGGGGGGGGGATGTGTGCAGTGTAGTTGGGGGGGGAGTGTGTAGTTGGGGGGGGGGGATGTGTGCAGTGTAGTTGGGGGGGTGTGTGTGCAGTGTAGTTGGGGAGGGGGGGATGTGTGCAGTGTAGTTGGGGGGGGGGGATGTGTGCAGTGTAGTTGGGGGGGGAGTGTGTAGTTGGGGGGGGGGGGGATGTGTGCAGTGTAGTTGGGGGGGGATGATTGGCATTGATTACCCACTGTATCTATTGATAACTGAAGCATAGTAACATGTTTAATACGCTTCAGTGTGTGAATGAAGAGGAGCCTCTGTACACAGTGTTGTCTGTCCAGTACGGCTCAGGCTGTAGAGATGGGGATAGAGGACTCTGTGTCCCGTTCTCTGTCCCAAACACATCAGATATTAGGGGTCTGTTTTACACCCCTGATATTTCCCCAAAGCTCCTCCCAACAGCATTGTGAGGAAAAAAAAATTAAAAATTTGTAACAAATAATTTAATTTGTAAAAAAAAAAAAAGTTTCAATTGTAAAAAAAATCAGTTTTAGACTAAAAAAATGTAAAGTGTTAAATTAAATTGTAGAATAAAAAATTGTAAAAATTAAATTGTTTAAAAAAAAAGAAAAAAAATTAAAAAAAAAAAATGTTTAATTGTAAAAAATTAAATTGTAGAATAAAACAGTAAAAAAATGAATTGCAAAAAAAAAAAAAAAGGGGGGGTGGGGAGCTCCTTCACACAGATTCTCTGGCCCATTGAGTGATCGGATGGGGCTGTGTGTGGTGGATGTGAAGGAGATTGTACAATGGGATTGTGCTGTGTGTGTGATTGGCGCCCCCCTCCCCTGTATTAGGTGGAATGTTTCTTGTATCTTTATCTGCAGTGCAGACGCTGTGTGTCCTCCCACCACCAGATATCTCCCCGACCATCTGCTCCTCCACCCTGATCAGCATTTCACCACATCTCGCCAACGCAAGGAATGTGCGTATGCCGCCATGTGATCACAGCGTGTTCTGCTCTGTACAATTCACATGTACCACTGTGCATTGTCTGTATTACAAGGCAGCACATTTTGTTTACTTTTTTTTTCTGTAAAAACTTTATTTAAAAATTACAAAAAAAAAAAAAACCATAACGCGCAGTAATGCATTGACACACAAGGGGAGTGCAAAATCTGGTGCAGCTGTGCAATCGGCTTCTAACTTCAGCTTCTTCAATTAACCACGTGATCTCCGGAACTTTTACCCCTCCCTCATGACCAGACCATTTTTTGCGATACGGCACTGCGTTACTTTAAGTGACGATTGCGCGGTCGTGCGACGTTGTACCCAAATAAAATTGATGCCCCCCCCCACAAATAGAGCTTTCTTTTGGTGGTATAATATAGGAATAAACCTCAAGGTTGGGATTGTAAAGGCAATTTAAAAAAAAAAAAGAAAAATTGTATTATTTAAAAAAAAATTCTAATTTCCATTATAAATATAATTGATAAAAGGACTATCCTCGATACATAAGAATGTTATTATTGCTGGAGATGTAAACACAGCTGTACCTGTGAACAGGCAGGTAAGTATTTTAGTGCAGGTCCGTTCAGTTTTTTGCATTTATTGTAAAGATATTTAAAGAGGATGTCCAGCCTAAATTAGTGTTGCTGTTGTGGGCAGAGTTGGCTCACCTATCATGAGGTTTTATCATCCCCCCTGCTGAGATATTCCTTCCTGTCCAATAGGAAGTGAGAGGAAATCCCAACAGGTGACACCAGTGGTAGATTTCCCCTCACTTCCTGTTCTGGTGACAAGGAAGAATGTTGAATATCCCTTCTCTTTCAGTGGTCACCAGTGTTAATCTCCACCAGTGGGGGGGGGGGGGGGGGGGGGACAATGATAGCAATGTAAACCTGCCAGGGGTTCCAACCCTTCCTCACGCCGCCCAGAACTTTTATATTTACAGGCGACCTTGCTCATTCATGGAGACAGTCTCACTCAAGTCGCTGCACTTCTCTTCATTACTTTTCCCTTTACAGGGCCCTGCCGAACCAGCCGCCAAGGAGGCCGCCAGCGATGCCGCAGCCAGCGGCGGAGAGAAGCCGAATAAAACGCAGCAGCTGAAGCGCGTCTTCAAGGAATACGGGGGAGTGGCGGTGACCTTCCATGTGGGGATATCGCTGGTGTCATTGGGGATATTTTACGCTCTGGTGTCCAGGTGAGAACTGGTTAATTATGGGATTAATATTGTAGCGGCAATGTGTACAGCTTGTCCATGCTGAGCCTCCATGATGGATGCAACTGAAATCCAATGAGTGAAAGTAGGTGGGTCAAGGACAGTCAGGCTGGGCAGGAGGAGAAGGTCTGGAAGAGGTCTATGTTCTCCTGAATACTGGGGGTGGGTCAAGGACAGTCAGGCTGGGCAGGAGGAGAAGGTCTGGAAGAGGTCTATGTTCTCCTGAATTCTGGGGGTGGACCAGGGACAGTCAGGCTGGGCAGGAGGAGAAGGTCTGGAAGAGGTCTATGTTCTTCTGAATTCTGGGGGTGGACCAGGGACAGTCAGGCTGGGCAGGAGGAGAAGGTCTGGAAGAGGTCTATGTTCTCCTGAATTCTGGGGGTGGGCCAGGGACAGTCAGGCTGGACAGGAGGAGAAGGTCTGGAAGAGGTCTATGTTCTCCTGAATTCTGGGGGTGGGCCAGGGACAGTCAGGCTGGACAGGAGGAGAAGGTCTGGAAGAGGTCTATGTTCTCCTGAATGCTGGGGGTGGGCCAGGGACAGTCAGGTTGGGCAAGAGGAGAAGGTCTGGAAGAGGTCTATGTTCTCCTGAATTCTGGCAGTGGGCCAGGGACAGTCAGGCTGGGCAGGAGGAGAAGGTCTGGAAGAGGCGGATGTCTATTTTCTCCTGAATTCTGGCGGTGGGCCAGGGACAATTAGGCTGGGCAGGAGGAGGAGGAGTTCTGGATGTCTATGTTCTCCTGAATTCTGAGGGTGGGCAGGAGGAGGAGTTCTGGATGTCTATGTTCTCCTGAATTCTGAGGGTGGGCCTTGCATGCTGCTTGTCCTTGATCAGAATCGAGCCTTGCCATGGTGCAGAAAAGCTGGCCACCATTACCATGGCGGTGAATGATGCCATGCGTCCTGGCCCTGAAACACCATTGGTTGTTATGGTGCTGGCAGTAGGCCCACACACAGCATGGCATTTCATGACGATGATTCAAGGCAAGCTAGGTCCTGTGCTCACGGAACCCCATAGTTTACAAAAACTGGTATGGATATAGGTAAGGGGAAGCCTCCTAAGGTCCCACTCCTCATCTTTTCTTCTTTTTTTTTTCCCCCCCTTTACAGCGGTCTGGACGTCCCCGCGCTTCTCCTCAAAGTTGGCTTCAGTGAAGCTCTGGTCCAATCCAAGATGGCGGCGGGCACTAGCACCTTCGTTTTGGCCTACGCTATCCATAAACTGTTCGCTCCCGTGCGGATGAGCATCACCGTGGTGTCCGTCCCCTTCCTGGTCCGCTACTTCAGGAGAATCGGATTCTTCAAGCCGCCTCCCCCTCGCGCTTAGCGGGATCCCGCCACGACGACTCAGGCTGCTTCCTCGGGGACCTGGAACTTGGCGCCGGAGACGATAACTATGGCGGGTCGCTAGTGACCAGGATCTGAATTATACTTGAAATGAGAGTCATACCAACGTGCACTGGAGGGGGAGGGGGGGTGACTAGTATGTATTAAAGAGAACCTGTCATTACTGCTCTTCCCTTCATCCCCTGCTAGGCTTGGCCAACTTATTCTAGTGAATTAAAGAGAACCTGTCATTGTGGATCTTACCTGATACAGCTGAGGATTCCATCCCCTGCTAGGCTTGGCCACTTTATGTTAATGAATTAAAGAGAACCTGTCATTAAGGCTCTTCCCTCCATCCCCTGCTAGGCTTGGCCTTGGCCAACTTATTCTAGTTAATTAAAGAGAACCTGTCATAACAGCATTAGACAGTTTTAAAGCAGGGGGTAGGTAACCTGGGGCCCTCCAGCTGTTGCAGAACTACAAGTCCCATCATGCCTCTGGGAGGAATTGTAACTGCCAGCCTTGCAATGCCTCATGGGAAATGTAGTTCCACAACAGCTTGAGGGCCCCGGGTTACCCACCCCCCGCATTAAAGTCTAACTGAAGGCAACACTTTTAGACAAAGTGGCAAGGGGTTTATACTAGACATGTGCAATTCGCTTCGTTCCGAATACGTTTTTTTTTTTTTTTTTTTTTAACGAATTTTGACAAATTCATTAATTCGTAAATATCTGAATTAACGAAAACCCGTTTAATTTTTCAGAATATTCGAAAATCTGAAATAACTAACTAATAATAACGGAACTATTACTAGCTATTAAATTATAAGTATTGGAATTTCCTTTCAAATTTGGCTGTTACTGAATGTAACGAATACGAATTGATCCGAAGTCACGAATTATCTGAAAAAACCAAATGCGGCATCTAAACGAATGAATAATAATAAAAAAGGTTTTATTATTATTAATTTGTTCCATTTGTTTAGATACGGCATTCGTTATTTCGGATAAATTCATTTATGTTACGTATCCAAACAAACGGAACGAATTAATAATAATAAAACCTTTTTATTATTTATTTGTTTAGATGTGGCATTTGCTTTTTCGGATAATTCGTAACTTTGGAGTCATAAGAGGGCCAATCAGAGCTGCAGGTGTGCCTGTGTGTAAATCCAGGAAGTGAACAGGCAGCAGCTTCAGCTGCCCACAGTTAAAATGGCTGCAGCCAGATTCAGTGGAGGAAGATTTCTGCAGCATATTTGGCAAGTACAGAATCACAGTATATATAAAATAATATGCAAAGTGGTTGGAGGGAAGCTTCAGAACGGCAAAGATGTTTTTATTACAAATTATGTGAGCAGACTGCAGTTCCTCTTTAAAACAACAACAAGGGCAGAAGATTTAAGATGGGAAGATGAAAAAAAAAAAAATGACTGCAGTTCCACTTGAAGTCGCATAGATTGGAACACGGTGCCTTTGGAATCGATGGGCTGTGATTCGTTATGGACTTTGTGTGTCCACCAGTGGAAACCGAGCTTTGAATCTTCCTAACGGGGACACAGACAGCAATACAAACCTGACAGAGGTTCCAATCCCTCTCCACTCTATCCAAAGCCAAATAAAGTGTTGGCTTTAGTTCTATGGAAAATGAAATACCTTTCCTGGTGCCTATCCATGGCAGCATACACATGGGTGGGGGCACCAGGAAATAAGAGTGTGGGTACAGAGAGAGGAGCTCACAGCGACTTCACTTGCTGCATGATTGTTCCAGGAAATATTGAAGAAGGGAGGTTGCCATTGCCCAGCACTGCTTATGCCCTGGCTGTGAATACAGGTATACAGAAAAGGAGCTGCTTATCAATGGTACCCCTCCCCCCCCCCACCTTTTTGACTCATGACAGGGTCACTTTAACTCTTGAAGGGGCGATGTCACTTTGCACATTCAGAGCCAAGGGCCATCCAGCTTTCCCATGGATAGGGTTCAGGACCTACTGCTAGGATCCCCCCCCCCCCCCATTCTAGAAATCTTTACCTAAAGCTCCTGTTAATTAATAAGAAGTGTTGCTGGCTCAGCAGGCATTCATTAGTGCTTTACAGGCAGGGAACGCAGTCTTCATACTACTGAACACCTCCAGGAGAGATGTTAGTCAGGTCCAATCCTCTAGCTGCTGCTGAGCGATTGATTGACACACATAGACGAGCGTTCTCTGCACTCATCACTTCGGTTAAGCTTCTGAGCTGAACATCTGATTGGGGGGGGGTCCAATCATCTGCTCAGATGTCTTCACCTCTACAAAGCTTCCATCTCTGAAGTGCTTCTACTCTCCTATGGGTGCTCATCAGAGACTGCTAGCTATGGCCCTCAATCTCCCGCTCCCACTGAGTGGGAGGATCAGCAGAGCTGGGGGTTACCACTGAGCGGGAGATCAGCAGAGCTGGGGGTTACCACTGAGCGGGAGATTAGCAGAGCTGGGGGTTACCACTGAGCAGGAGATTAGCAGAGCTGGGGGTTACCACTGAGCGGGAGATCAGCAGAGGTGGGAATTACCACTGAACGGGAGATCAGCAGAGCTGGGGGTTACCACTGAGCGGGAGATCAGCTGAGCTGGGGGTTACCACTGAGCGGGAGATCAGCTGAGCTGGGGGTTACCACTGAGCGGGAGATCAGCTGAGCTGGGGGTTACCACTGAGCGGGAGATCAGCTGAGCTGGGGGTTACCACTGAGCGGGAGATCAGCTGAGCTGGGGGTTACCACTGAGCGGGAGATCAGCTGAGCTGGGGGTTACCACTGAGCGGGAGATCAGCTGAGCTGGGGGTTACCACTGAGAGGGAGATCAGCTGAGCTGGGGGTTACCACTGAGCGGGAGATCAGCTGAGCTGGGGGTTACCACTGAGCGGGAGATCAGCTGAGCTGGGGGTTACCACTGAGCGGGAGATCAGCAGAGCTGGGGGTTTCTACTGAGCGAGAGATCAGCAGAGCTGGGAATTACCACTGAGCGGGAGATCAGCAGAGCTGGGGGTTTCTACTGAGCGAGAGATCAGCAGAGCTGGGGGTTTCTACTGAGCGAGAGATCAGCAGAGGTGGGAATTACCACTGAGGGGGAGATCAGCAGAGCGGGGGATTACCACTGAGCGGGAGATCAGCAGAGCTGGGGGTTACCACTGAGCGGGAGATCAGCAGAGCTGGGGGTTACCACTGAGCGGGAGATCAGCAGAGCTGGGGATGCATTGAGTGGGAGATCAGCAGAGCTGGGAGTGCATTGAGTGGGAGATCAGCAGAGCTGGGAGTGCATTGAGTGGGAGATCAGCAGAGCTGGGGATGCATTGAGTGGGAGATCAGCAGAGCTGGGAGTGCATTGAGCGGGAGATCAGCAGAGCTGGGGATGCATTGAGTGGGAGATCAGCAGAGCTGGGAGTGCATTGAGCGCGCTCTCAGCTGCCCCTGGACACGGATGTCTGGCATGTGGGTGATAAAGCCCACCCTCTTGTGGTGATAAGAGTTTAAAGCAGTTTTTGTTTTCGAAAATGTATTTTTGTGATTTATTTTAACAAGTGAAACCAAAAAGGAAACCTATAGATTTGTAGAACGTGATATAGAATGGAATATTTTCTCTAAGTGTGAAGATTTACTTTGTATATAAAGAGTTTCTCAGGACGCCGACACTCACGAGTCACACGGGAGCTCCGTGTCGGCTTTGCCTCCCTGTACGGTGACGATGCCGAATAAACTTCTGATCTGTATCTGTCTGATTCTTCTGCAGTCTTGTGTCCTCACAACACATCAGCCTATCCTATACATACACTATATTACCAGAAGTATTGGGACGCCTGTCTTTACACACACATTAACTTTAATGGCAGAGCTGGGGGGCTGGAGCAGGAGAAATTAGCAGATGTCACATGTGATACACAGCATGGGAGCAATATAGCAGGAGGTGAGAGGGGACTGGAGAGAGAGAAGGATCAGAAAACCAGAGCATCAGCAGAGCTGGGGGGGTTACTACTGAGCAGGGGGGGGTCAGCAGAGCTGGGGGTTACTACTGAGCAGGGGGGTCAGCAGAGCTGGGGGTTACTACTAAGTGGGGGATCAGCAGAGCTGGAAGCACTACTGTGCAGAGGATCAGCAGAGCTGGGGGTTACTACTGAGCGGGAGATCACAGCTGGGGGTTACTAATGAGCTGGGGGTTACTACTTAGCGGGGGATCAGCAGAGCTGGGGGTTTCTGCTGAGTGGGAGATCAGCAGAGCTGGGGGTTTCTACTGAGCAGGGGATCAGCAAAGCTGGGGGTTACTACTTAGCGGGGGATCAGCAAAGCTGGGGGTTACCACTGAGCTGGGAATCAGCAGAGCTGGGGGTTACTACTGAGTGGGGGGATCAACAGAGCTGGGGGTTACTGAGCGGGGGATCAGCAGAGCTGGGGGTTACTACTGAGCGGGGGATCAGCAGAGCTGGGGGTTACTACTGAGCGGGGGATCAGCAGAGCTGGGGGTTACTACTGAGCGGGGGATCAGCAGAGCTGGGGGTTACTACTGAGCGGGGGATCAGCAGAGCTGGGGGTTACTACTGAGCGGGAGATCAGCAGAGCTGGGGGTTACTACTGAGCGGGAGATCAGCAGAGCTAGGGGTTACTACTGAGTGGGGGATCAGCAGAGCTGGGGGGTTACTACTGAGTGGGGGATCAGCAGAGCTGGGGGGTTACTACTGAGTGGGAAATCAGCAGAGATGGGGGTTACCACCGAGCGGGAGAGCAGCAGAGCTGAGGGTTACTACTGAGTAGAGCTGGGGGTTACCACTGAGCAGGAGATCAGCAGAGCTGGGGGTTACTACTGAGTAGAGCTGGGGGTTACCACTGAGTGGGAGATCAGCAGAGCTGGGGGTTACTACTGAGCGGGGGATCAGCAGAGCTGGGGGTTACTACTGAGCGGGGGATCAGCAGAGCTGAGGGTTACTACTGAGTGGGATATCAGCAGAGCTTGGGGTTACCACTCAGCAGGGGATCAGCAAAGCTGGGGGTTACTACTTAGTGGGGGATCAGCTGAGCTGGGGGTTACTACTGAGCGGGGGGGTCAGCAGAGCTGGAGGTTACTACTGAGCGGGGGATCTTCAGAGCTGGGGGTTACCACTGAGCTAGGAATCAGCAGAGCTGTGGGTTACTACTGAGCGGGGGGGTCAGCAGAGCTGGGGATGACGGCTACACCGCAGGCTTACTTTGCCGGGAGGCCGTCCATATGACGTCCTCTCGTGACGTCGCATGAACTCAGCTGATCACAGATCAGGGGAAAGGGCCAATCACAGTGGCTGTTTACCACATGATCAGATTTGTCCAATGACAGCTGATCACCATGTAAATAGAAGCCAATTATAGGCACTCCTTCCCTCATGCTGAGAGGAGAGAAGAGCCAATAACCGGCTTCTCTTAAAAGGGACATCTACTTCATAATCAGGGAACTGATTATCAGCGCAGTCTCAACAGTGCCCATCAGTGCTGCCTATCAGTGCCTCTTCATTAGTGCCCACCAGTGCTGCCTATCAGTGCAGCCTCACCAGTGCCACCTATTAGTGCCCACCCACTAGTTCCGTTCAGTGCCACCTATTAGTGCCCACCAGTGCTGCCTATCAGTGCCTCGTCATTAGTGCCCACCAGTACAGCCTATCAGTGCAGCCTCACCAGTGCCACCCACCAGTGCCGTTCAGTGCCACCTATTAGTGCCCACCCACTAGTGCCGTTCAGTGCCACCTATTAGTGCCCACCAGTGCAGCCTCACCAGTGCCACCGATCAGTGCCTCCTCATCAGTGCAGCCTCATTAGTGCCCACCAGTGCCACCTCATCAGTGCCCAACAGTGAAGGAGAAAAATTGCCTGTTTGCAAACTTTTATAACAAACTCTGAAAAATGTTTTGTTTTTTTCAAAATGTACAGTCTTTTTAGGTTGTTTAGCAAAAAATAAAAACCCCATTTGGGCACAGCGTTGCATGACCGCACAATTGTCATTCAAAGTGTGACCGCGCTGATAATAGGCCTGGGCAGGAAGGGGGTGAAAGTGGGCGGTAGGCAAGGGGTTAATGGCTCCTTGGGATTGTCCTTCAACATGACAAAATGCATAAAGAACACACTGAAACCATCAACTGAGATAAAAAAAAGGGGGGGGGGCGCACCGATCGCATCTAAGACATAATGAATGCATCAATGACATAAAACAGCTCCGCCCCCTTTGTTTACATTCATCCCGTATTGGATCGTTGTGTGTGGTTGTTTTTTTCCTTTAGTGGTTGGTTGGGATTGCAGTTCATCGTTCTGATGAGATTGACAATGAATTTACATCCAGGGACATTTTTTTTTGTGTTATCAATGTACCGGAATATGTTCTCAACTGAGATGAAGAAAAAAAAAAAAAGGGGGTTGGGGAATACCCCGGAATGCAGGTCTGGGACAAGGGGTGGGCAAGAGAGAGCAGCTGCCCCTGGGCACAGCGGAGCAAGGGGGCAGAGAATGGACACGGGCAGTAAACCCATTCTACGGCATGCATTGACAGTGAGGGAGGGGGTGCAGTTCTGTATCCTGGCCCTGGGCGCTAGACGAACTTGTCCTGGTACTGGGGGTACACCCCTGGGCGCTGAACCAGCCTGTCCCGGTACTGCCGGAACGCATCAAAAATGCGCATGCAGTGTTTATTTGCCTCCAAACTTTTTGTGAATTAGTAAGGGTGCTCATTCATGAAGGGATAGCTTGGGGGGGGGGGGGGGGCTTCCAGATTTTGATAAGCCCTTTCCTGCAGATCCCCACTTCCACCGGTCCAGGGTTGTGGTGCGGAGGCCCATGCCCCGATCACTCCTGGTAAGGGAACGCTGTTGTGGCTAGGTATGGTTTATGGTTCAGTACAGGGGGGTGTATGTATGCATTGGGGTCCCCCTAATAACCATAGCAGACCCAGATGTGGATTGGGGGGTACCCCAATAATTATTGATATAGATGAAGGGAGCAGATTGTCAGAAGCGGCAGGAACAGCGGAGACTTCCTACTGTATGAAATGACAAAATTCTCTATTTACAGGCCCAGGAAGACGTCAAGTGGAAGTTCTGAAGTCCGATTGGGTCAGAATGACCCAGCTGACGATCGCCCTCTTCCAGGAACCGGGGGGGGGGGGACACTGCGACGCTCATGACATTCGAAATAAAAATGAGAACCAATTTACCGGCTGCACACGGCTTGGGAGCAGGAGGACATTAAACTGCTTTTAATACATGAGTAAGTGGAGAGGTAATAGAAGAATGTTCTCTGCAATTCCCAAATGTAATGTCCTTCTTATTAGACATCGCAGCAGAATGCATTACAATCTCCCTGGGAGAAAGGCTGCTGCAACCTACAAGGACGCTGCCCTCTTGTGGATAGATCGGGTAAGACAGGACAGAATGAGGGATTGTTATAGAATGGACACTGCCCTCTTGTGGATAGATTGGATAAGACAGGACAGAATGTGGGATTGTTATAGGAAGGACACTGCCCTCTTGTGGATAGATCGGATAAGACAGGACAGAATGAGAGATTGTTACAGGAAGGACACTGCCCTCTTGTGGATAGATCAGTTAAGACAAGACAGAATGAGGGATTGTTATAGGAAGGACACTGCCCTCTTGTGGTTGGATCGGATTAGATACAACTGAAAGATGATGTGAAAGTGGTATTAAAGAGGTGGTAAACCCCCATAAAAAAAAAAAAAAATTAAAAATACCTGTAAGACAAAGGCGTAATGAGCTAGTATGCATCGCATACTAGCTCATTATGAAATGACCTTAGAACAAAGGCCCCGCAGTGGCGCCAGTGTTTCTTTGCGGGCTCCAGCGACGTGACTGGCCAGAGCCGCAATGACGTCATTCCCGCAGGAGCCGCAGCCAGTCACGGCACAGGCCCTAAAGAAACCGGCACAGGCGGGCGTTTCTTCAAAGCGCATGCGCCGATGATGGCGCACATTCAGGAGATATTTACACTACCTATAGGTAAGCCTTATTATAAGAACTTACCTATAGGTACAAACAAACAAGGGGAGTTTACTTCCTCTTTACACCCACCCAAAAAAATGTAATATATTGCCAATCCTTAGATGTGGTGTCTGCATTTGTTTTTATTTTCCTTTTTTTCACCTGGTGATGCTGTCAGTAACACTTTTCCTGTGTAATGGCTGGTTTACATGTACTTCAACTTTAACACACAATAAAAGTGCCTACAGCTTCAATATGTGTTGGGTGGTATGGCTGTGTTGGGTAGTAGGTGGTATGGCTGTTTTGGGTTCTAGGTGGTATGGCTGTGTTGGGCTGTAGGTGGTATGGCTGTTTTGGGTTCTAGGTGGTATGGCTGTTTTGGGTTGTAGGTGGTATGGCTGTTTTGGGTTGTAGGTGGTATGGCTGTTTTGGGTTGTAGGTGGTATGGCTGTTTTGGGTTCTAGGTGTTATGGCTGTTTTGGGTTCTAGGTGGTATGGCTGTTTTGGGTTCTAGGTGGTATGGCTGTTTTGGGTTCTAGGTGGCTGTTTTGGGTTGTAGGTGGTAAGGCTGTGTTGGATTGCAGGTGATATGACTGTTTTGGGTTCTAGGTGGTATGGCTGTTTTGGGTTGTAGATGGTATGGCTGTATTGGGTTGTAGGTGGTATGGCTGTTTTGGGTTCTAGGTGGCTGTTTTGGGTTGTAGGTGGTAAGGCTGTGTTGGATTGCATGTGATATGACTGTTTTGGGTTCTAGGTGGTATGGCTGTTTTGGGTTGTAGATGGTATGGCTGTATTGGGTTGTAGGTGGTATGGCTGTTTTGGGTTCTAGGTGGCTGTTTTGGGTTGTAGGTGGTATGGCTGTTTTGGGTTGTAGGTGGTATGGCTGTGTTGGATTGCAGGTGATATGACTGTTTTGGGTTCTAGGTGGTATGGCTGTGTTGGGTTGCAGGTGGTATGGCTGTATTGGGTTGTAGGTGATATGACTGCTTTGGGTTGTAGGTGGTATGGCTGTTTTGGGTTGTAGATGGTATGGCTGTATTGGGTTGTAGGTGGTATGGCTGTTTTGGGTTGTAGGTGGTATGGCTGTGTTGGATTGCAGGTGATATGACTGTTTTGGGTTCTAGGTGGTATGGCTGTGTTGGGTTGCAGGTGGTATGGCTGTTTTGGGTTGTAGGTGGTATGGCTGTATTGGGTTGTAGGTGATATGACTGCTTTGGGTTGTAGGTGGTATGGCTGTATTGGGTTGTAGGTGGTATGGCTGTTTTGGGTTGTAGATGGTATGGCTGTATTGGGTTGTAGGTGGTATGGCTGTTTTGGGTTCTAGGTGGCTGTTTTGGGTTGTAGGTGGTATGGCTGTTTTGGGTTCTAGGTGGTATGGCTGTTTTGGGTTCTAGGTGGTATGGCTGTTTTGGGTTCTAGGTGGTATGGCTGTTTTGGGTTGTAGGTGGTATGGCTGTTTTGGGTTGTAGGTGGTATGGCTGTTTTGGGTTCTAGGTGGTATGGCTGTTTTGGGTTCTAGTTGGCTGTTTTGGGTTGTAGGTGGCTGTTTTGGGTTGTAGGTGGTATGGCTGTTTTGGGTTCTAGGTGGTATGGCTGTTTTGGGTTCTAGGTGTTATGGCTGTTTTGGGTTCTAGGTGTTATGGCTGTTTTGGGTTGTAGGTGGTATGGCTGTTTTGGGTTGTAGGTGGTATGGCTGTTTTGGGTTGTAGGTGGTATGGCTGTTTTGGGTTCTAGGTGGCTGTTTTGGGTTGTAGGTGGCTGTTTTGGGTTGTAGGTGGTATGGCTGTTTTGGGTTGTAGGTGGTATGGCTGTTTTGGGTTCTAGGTGTTATGGCTGTTTTGGGTTCTAGGTGGTATGGCTGTTTTGGGTTCTAGGTGGTATGGCTGTTTTGGGTTGTAGATGGTATGGCTGTATTGGGTTGTAGGTGGTATGGCTGTTTTGGGTTCTAGGTGGCTGTTTTGGGTTGTAGGTGGTATGGCTGTATTGGGTTGTAGGTGGTGTGGCTGTATTGGGTTGTAGGTGGTATGGCTGTTTTGGGTTCTAGGTGGTATGGCTGTGTTGGGTTGCAGGTGGTATGGCTGTTTTGGGTTCTAGGTGGTATGGCTGTATTGGGTTGTAGGTGATATGACTGTTTTGGGTTGTTGGTGGTATGGCTGTTTTGGGTTCCTGGGTGGTATGGCTGTTTTGGGTTCTAGGTGGCTGTTTTGGGTTGTAGGTGGCTGTTTTGGGTTGTAGGTGATATGGCTGTTTTGGGTTCTAGGTGGTATGGCTGTTTTGGGTTCTAGGTGTTATGGCTGTTTTGGGTTCTAGGTGGTATGGCTGTTTTGGGTTCTAGGTGGTATGGCTGTTTTGGGTTCTAGGTGGCTGTTTTGGGTTGTAGGTGGTAAGGCTGTGTTGGATTGCAGGTGATATGACTGTTTTGGGTTCTAGGTGGTATGGCTGTTTTGGGTTGTAGATGGTATGGCTGTATTGGGTTGTAGGTGGTATGGCTGTTTTGGGTTCTAGGTGGCTGTTTTGGGTTGTAGGTGGTATGGCTGTTTTGGGTTGTAGGTGGTATGGCTGTATTGGGTTGTAGGTGATATGACTGTTTTGGGTTGTAGGTGGTATGGCTGTTTTGGGTTCTAGGTGGCTGTTTTGGGTTGTAGGTGGTATGGCTGTTTTGGGTTCTAGGTGGCTGTTTTGGGTTGTAGGTGGTATGGCTGTTTTGGGTTGTAGGTGGTATGGCTGTGTTGGATTGCAGGTGATATGACTGTTTTGGGTTCTAGGTGGTATGGCTGTGTTGGGTTGCAGGTGGTATGGCTGTATTGGGTTGTAGGTGATATGACTGTTTTGGGTTGTAGGTGGTATGGCTGTTTTGGGTTCTAGGTGGCTGTTTTGGGTTGTAGGTGGTATGGCTGTTTTGGGTTCTAGGTGGTATGGCTGTTTTGGGTTCTAGGTGGTATGGCTGTTTTGGGTTCTAGGTGGTATGGCTGTTTTGGGTTGTAGGTGGTATGGCTGTTTTGGGTTGTAGGTGGTATGGCTGTTTTGGGTTGTAGGTGGTATGGCTGTTTTGGGTTCTAGGTGTTATGGCTGTTTTGGGTTCTAGGTGGTATGGCTGTTTTGGGTTCTAGGTGGTATGGCTGTTTTGGGTTCTAGGTGGCTGTTTTGGGTTGTAGGTGGTAAGGCTGTGTTGGATTGCAGGTGATATGACTGTTTTGGGTTCTAGGTGGTATGGCTGTTTTGGGTTGTAGATGGTATGGCTGTATTGGGTTGTAGGTGGTATGGCTGTTTTGGGTTCTAGGTGGCTGTTTTGGGTTGTAGGTGGTATGGCTGTTTTGGGTTGTAGGTGGTATGGCTGTATTGGGTTGTAGGTGATATGACTGTTTTGGGTTGTAGGTGGTATGGCTGTTTTGGGTTCTAGGTGGCTGTTTTGGGTTGTAGGTGGTATGGCTGTTTTGGGTTCTAGGTGGCTGTTTTGGGTTGTAGGTGGTATGGCTGTTTTGGGTTGTAGGTGGTATGGCTGTGTTGGATTGCAGGTGATATGACTGTTTTGGGTTCTAGGTGGTATGGCTGTGTTGGGTTGCAGGTGGTATGGCTGTATTGGGTTGTAGGTGATATGACTGTTTTGGGTTGTAGGTGGTATGGCTGTTTTGGGTTCTAGGTGGCTGTTTTGGGTTGTAGGTGGTATGGCTGTTTTGGGTTCTAGGTGGTATGGCTGTTTTGGGTTCTAGGTGGTATGGCTGTTTTGGGTTCTAGGTGGTATGGCTGTTTTGGGTTGTAGGTGGTATGGCTGTTTTGGGTTGTAGGTGGTATGGCTGTTTTGGGTTGTAGGTGGTATGGCTGTTTTGGGTTCTAGGTGGCTGTTTTGGGTTGTAGGTGGCTGTTTTGGGTTGTAGGTGGTATGGCTGTTTTGGGTTCTAGGTGGTATGGCTTTTTTGGGTTCTAGGTGTTATGGCTGTTTTGGGTTCTAGGTGTTATGGCTGTTTTGGGTTCTAGGTGGTATGGCTGTTTTGGGTTGTAGGTGGTATGGCTGTTTTGGGTTGTAGGTGGCTGTTTTGGGTTGTAGGTGGCTGTTTTGGGTTGTAGGTGGTATGGCTGTTTTGGCTTGTAGGTGGTATGGCTGTTTTGGGTTCTAGGTGTTATGGCTGTTTTGGGTTCTAGGTGGTATGGCTGTTTTGGGTTCTAGGTGGTATGGCTGTTTTGGGTTGTAGATGGTATGGCTGTATTGGGTTGTAGGTGGTATGGCTGTTTTGGGTTCTAGGTGGCTGTTTTGGGTTGTAGGTGGTATGGCTGTATTGGGTTGTAGGTGGTGTGGCTGTATTGGGTTGTAGGTGGTATGGCTGTTTTGGGTTCTAGGTGGTATGGCTGTGTTGGGTTGCAGGTGGTATGGCTGTTTTGGGTTCTAGGTGGTATGGCTGTATTGGGTTGTAGGTGATATGACTGTTTTGGGTTGTTGGTGGTATGGCTGTATTGGGTTGTAGGTGGCTGTTTTGGGTTGTAGGTGGTATGGCTGTTTTGGGTTGTAGGTGGTATGGCTGTTTTGGGTTCTAGGTGTTATGGCTGTTTTGGGTTCTAGGTGGTATGGCTGTTTTGGGTTCTAGGTGGTATGGCTGTTTTGGGTTCTAGGTGGTATGGCTGTTTTGGGTTCTAGGTGGTAAGGCTGTATTGGGTTGTAGGTGGTATGGCTGTTTTGGGTTCTAGGTGGTATGGCTGTTTTGGGTTCTAGGTGGTATGGCTGTGTTGGGTTGCAGGTGGTATGGCTGTGTTGGGTTGAAGGTGGTATGGCTGTGTTGGGTTGCAGGTGGTATGGCTGTGTTGGGTTGCAGGTGGTATGGCTGTGTTGGGTTCTAGGTGGTATGGCTGTGTTGGGTTGCAGGTGGTATGGCTGTGTTGGGTTCTAGGTGGTATGGCTGTGTTGGGTTCTAGGTGGTATGGCTGTGTTGGGTTCTAGGTGGTATGGCTGTTTGGGGTTCTAGGTGGCTGTTTTGGGTTGTAGGTGGTATGGCTGTATTGGGTTGTAGGTGGTATGGCTGTATTGGGTTGTAGGTGGTATGGCTGTGTTGGGCTGTAGGTGGTATGGCTGTGTTGGGTTGTAGGTGGTATGGCTGTGTTGGGTTGTAGGTGGTATGGCTGTGTTGGGTTGTAGGTGGTATGGCTGTGTTAGGTTGTCGGTGGTATTGCTGTGTTGAGTGGAAGGAAGTTTGATTGTGTTGGGTAGTAGGTGGTATGGCTGTATTGGGTTGTAGGTGGTGTGGCTGTGTTGGGTGGTAGGTAGAATGGCTGTGTTGGGTGGTGGGTTGTAGGTGGTATGGCTGTGTTGGGTGGTATGGCTGTGTTGGGTAGTAGGTGGTATGGCTGTGTTGGGCTGTAGGTGGTATGGCTGGGTTGGAGGTAGATGGTATGGTTGTGTTGGGCTGTAGGTGGTATGGCTGGGTTGGGTTGTAGGTGGTATGACTGTGTTGGGTTGTAGGTGGTATGGCTGTGTTGGGTTGTAGGTGGTATGGCTGTGTTAGGTTGTCGGTGGTATTGCTGTGTTGAGTGGAAGGAAGTTTGATTGTGTTGGGTAGTAGGTGGTATGGCTGTATTGGGTTGTAGGTGGTGTGGCTGTGTTGGGTGGTAGGTAGAATGGCTGTGTTGGGTGGTGGGTTGTAGGTGGTATGGCTGTGTTGGGTGGTATGGCTGTGTTGGGTAGTAGGTGGTATGGCTGTGTTGGGCTGTAGGTGGTATGGCTGGGTTGGGTTGTAGGTGGTATGACTGTGTTGGGTTGTAGGTGGTTTGGCTGTGTTGGGTTGTAGGTTCTATGAATGTGTTGGGTTACATAGTTAGTCAGGTTGAAAAAAGACACAAGTCCATCTAGTTCAACCATAAAAATATATATATATATCATACAATCCCATATACACAATCTCATACCCACAGTAGATCCAGAGGAAGGCGAAAAAAACACAGAAATGCAGGATCCAATTTGCTACAGCAGGGGAAAAAATTCCTTCCTGATCCCAGAGAGGCAATCGGATTTTCCCTGGATCAACTTTACCTATAAAATGTCAGTACCCAGTTATATTATGTACATTTAGGAAAGTATCCAGGCCTTTCTTAAAGCAATCTACTGAGCCGGCCAGAACCACCTCTGGAGGGAGTCTATTCCACATTTTCACAGCTCTTACTGTGAAGAAACCTTTCCGTATTTGGAGATGAAATCTCTTTTCCTCTAGACGTAAAGAGTGCCCCCTTGTCCTCTGTGTTGACCGTAAAGTGAATAACCAGAACCAAGTTCACTATATGTACCCCTTATATATTTATACATGGAGATCATATCCCCTCTTAATCTCATCTTCCCAAGAGAAAATAACTGCCCAAAACTGAACTGCATATTCCAGATGAGGTCTTACTAATGATTTGTACAGGGGGGCAAAATTATATCTCTCTCTCTGGAGTCCATACCTCTCCTAATACAAGAAAGGACTTTGCTCGCTTTGGAAACCGCAGCTTGGCATTGCATGTTATTATTGAGCTTATGATCCACCAAAACCTCCAGATCCTTCTCCACCATTGATTTCCCCAGTTGTACTCCCCCTAGTATGTATGATGCATGCATAACTTTACATTTATCAACATTAAACCTCATCTGCCACTAGGGATGAGCCAAACACCCCCCCCCCCTTCCTCCCGGTTCGGTTCGGTTCGCACCAGAACCTGCGAACTGACCAAAAATTTGCACGAACGTTAGAACCCCATTGACGTCTATGGGACTCGAACGTTCAAAATCAAAAGTGCTCATTTTAAAGGCTAATTTGCATGGTATTGTCCTAAAAAGGGTTTGGGGACCCGGGTCCTGCTCCAGGGGACATGTATCAATGCAAAAAAAAAGTTTTATAAACGGACGTTTTTTCGGGAGCAGTGATTTTAATGATGCTTAAAGTAAAAAAAAAAGAAAAAGTGAAATATTCCTTTAATTATCGTACCTGGGGGGGGTGTCTATAGTATGCCTGTAAAGTGGCGTGTGTTTCCCGTGCATCAGCATAGGTAGTCTTTGAAGGGATCTGACATTTCAAAAAAAAATATTCGGTTACATCAGCATCAGGTGCTTGGTAGCTGGTGGTGATCCAAGACTGATTCATTTTTTAGAAGGTCAGTCGATCGACCGAGTCGGTGGACAGACGCACACTGTGATCGGTTACAAAGCCTCCAGCAGCACTGAATGTGCGTTCCGAAAGAACGCTGGATGCAGGACAGGCCAATAGCTCAATTGCATACTGTGCAAGCTCTGGCCAGTGATCCATTCTCAAGACCCAGTAACCCAGAGGATTTTCGGTGGGAAAGGTGTCCAAGTCAGATGTTGCCCCTAGGTATTCCTGCACCATGTAAAACAGACGCTGGCGATGGTTGCTGGAACCGATCATACCTTGGGGCTGCGGACTAAAAAATTGTCTGAACGTATCGGTCAGACGGCCACCTTCTCCACCGCTCCTTCTTTGACTGACCGAAGCCTCAGCAACAGGAGTTTGTAACCTCCCAGTCTCTGGGAACGCGTTGCACAGACCTTTCTGAAAGGCCTCCCGAAGATGTTTAATCCTCTGCTCCCTCTGCAACGGCAAGATAAGGTCCGCAACCTTACCCTTGTAACGTGGATCAAGGAGGGTTGCCAGCCAGTTTTGTTCCTTCTCCTTGATACCAAGAATACGAGGATCCTTCCGCAGGCTTTGCAGGATCAGGGAGGCCATGCAGCGTAGGTTTGCTGAGGTATTCGGTCCGGAGTCCTCTGGGTCACTAAGGACGACATGATCCACAGCCACCTCCTCCCAGCCACATACAAGTAAATGATCAAAGACTGCTGCTGATGCCGAGTGCCAGGCTCCACCTCCATACTGACACAATCCTCCTCCTCTTCCTGTGTGATCATCGGGCACGCAGGAACACTGTCTGGATAAGGGGGGCCTTGAGAGCTAAGGAAGTCCTCCTCTTCCTGCCTCTGTTCTGCCTCAAGTGCCCTGTCCATTATTCCACGCAGCGTGTGCTCCAACAGGTGGACCAGGGGGACAGTGTCACTGATGCATGCACTGTCACTGCTCACCATCCTCGTGGCCTCCTCAAATGGTGACAGGACAGTGCATGCATCCCTGCTCATGGCCCACTGGCGTGGGGAAAAAACCAAGCTCCCCTGACCCTGTCCTGGTGCCATAGTCGCACAGGTACTCATTGATGGCCTTCTGCTGCGTGTGCAGCCGCTGCAGCATGGGCAAAGTTGAGTTCCACCTGGTGGGCATGTCACAGTTTAGACGGTTCTTGGACAGGTTAAATTCCTTTTGGAGGTCTGCCAGCCGAGCACTGGCATTATATGACCGGCGGAAATGCACACAGACTTTCCTGGCCTGCCTCAGGACATCCTGTAAGCCCGGGTACCTGTCCAAGAACCTCTGCACCACCAAGTTAAGGACGTGAGCCAAACGGGGCACATGGGTCATTTGTCCCTGTCGGAGGGCAGAGAGGAGGTTGGTGCCATTGTCGCAAACCACCATTCCTGCCTTAAGTTGGCCTGGCGTCAACCACCTCTGAACCTGCCCCTGCAGAGCTGACAGAACCTCTGCCCCAGTGTGGCTCCTGTCCCCCAAGCACACCAGCTCAAGCACCGCATGGCACCTTTTGGCCTGCGTACTTGCATAGCCCCTTGAACGCCTACGGAGCACCGCTGGTTCCGAGGACAAAGTACAGGAAGAGGCCATGGAGGAAGAAGAAGAGGAGGGGTTGGAGGAGAGAGGTGTGTCAGAATCATTAGTAGTAGCATTTTGGAGGCGTGGTGGTGGAACAACCTCCAACACTACTGCACCTTGTCCTGCATCCTTCACCACTGCTAGAAGAGTCACCCAATGCGCTGTGAAACTTAGGTAACGTCCCTGTCCATGCCTGCTGGACCATGAGTCAGCGGTAATATGCACCTTCCCGCTGACCGCCCTGTCCAGTGAGGCCAAGACATTGCCTTCCACATGCCGGTAGAGAGCCGGAATCGCCTTCCGTGAGAAAAAGTGGCGTTTGGGAACCTGCCACTGAGGAACCGCACATTCCACAAACTCACGGAAGGGGGCAGAGTCTACCAACTGAAAAGGTAGCAGTTGAAGTGCTAGCAATTTTGCCAAGGTAGCATACAGCCGCTGGGCATGTGGATGGCTGGGAGTGAACTTCTTTTTGTGGTGCAGCAGCTGGGTCAGGGAAATTTGCCTGGTACAATCTGTGTACCGATATAGCAGATTGCCCGCAAGTACTTGGCTGTGACACACCTAATTCTACACCTTCATTCCTCTCAGTGCAGGTCTCAGAGAGGACTGAAGGTATAGTGGGGTTGGAGATCCCAGCTGATGAGGAGTAAGGAGAGGTCCTCTTTGTTTTTTGGTGTGGGTCTTTTAGGTACGCTTGCCAACAAACTGCATGGCAGGTCAACATATGTCTGGTCAAGCATGTGGTGCCCAAGCGGGAGATGTTTTGGCCACGCGAGATACCCTGGAGACATATGTTGCAAAT